>CAJNDT010005845.1:97500-285447 GCA_905221615.1 Symbiodinium sp. CCMP2592 | reverse complement strand
ATGGGCATTGACTTGAGCCAAACGTTGCGTTGGCGGTCACATAGAAAGGTAAAGATGAGGGATGCGTAGCATGCCCCATAGAGTCGAGGGACGCGTAGCGTGCCCCCTTCTCTTGCACTTTACACGGTCTTGCTCACAGCTCTTATAGTGACACCTTAGAACTTGACAAGGCATCGCAGTCCGTTCGCACCCCCCATGAGTTGCGTCTCCGACGCTGCTCACCCGGAAGATGGCACGATAGGATAACAGAAAATTTCCGCTGCAACGTTGACATTGAAAATCAGAGCTTTGCATCCCAATTAGAAACGTTGTGACACTCATCTACGTCAGTAACGATCCCCTGAAATGACAAACGAATCAGGCGTCACCGAAGAAAGAAGCATTCGCGACGGCATTCCACGGGCGAAGCTCAAAGGTCACGAACTGATAGGCGAGGAAGATCAGGCGTTGTCTCGCCACCATCTTCGCGTTGACGTAGGATCGCGGTCCCAGGGCCGGAGGTTCTCCTCTGGATACTGGTTCCCTGGCTTTCCCTTGTCCTTGCCTTTGTTTCGGCCTTTGGCGGCGATGTAGTCGTGGTAGGAATTGGTGTTCCAGCCACCATGTTGCTCGCCTCCGGTTCTTCCACGCCCTTTTGAAGGTCCCTTGGATGAAGAAGCGCTTTCACGTTCCTCCGTAGTGACAGGCGTGTCCAGGATGGATGTACCACCTGGAGGAAGATAGTCAGCGGCCGAAATGTGATGTAGGGCTTCCGTACGCTTTGTCGTCGGGTTTTGCTGTCTCTCAGTTTTGGATCTGTTCAATCTGTCCATGAAATGCGCAGGCATTTGCACACTGTGGTCCACCAGCAAGGCGATGGTCTGGACTGACTGGTCAGAATGAGTCAGCAGAATACCGACGGGGTCGATGTACAAGAAGTCCACTGTTCCAGTTGGCGTTGGTCGTAGCACTGAGAATTGTTGGTGTCCCGTCACCATTGGGATCACCTCGCACAGGACGTTCAGGCAACAAAAGTGCATAGCCTTTACATCTTCATCCCTGTCGCTCTTCAAGTAAGTAGTAGGGTTGAAGTTGTCCCTGCCAATTCCCATCATGTTGGCTCCCCGTACAAGTAAAGAAAGCATCTGGTTCGTCCGGAAGCGCTTCAAGGTGTAAGTCCCGTTGGGATCATACTGTTTGAGGTTCTCAGGTTCCTTTGCAAAGCGAATGATCTCCTCATCAGTCACGTCCCTGCTCACACCCGTTTCCCTATCCACTGCCGCCAAAGATCCCCACTTTCCAAGCACATCATAGCGTTGGCCAAGTGCGAAACTTTCCCTCATCTGAAACAACGGCATAGTCGCCCACTTTGCGAATCCTGACCAAGCTTTGTAGATGGATCTGCATACCACGTATGCCATGTACGACAGAGCGGTCATGTTCGCGTCAATGCAATGGGCATTTCGCTTTCCAGAATAGTAAGATGGCTGCATGGCGGTACGTGCAAGTTGTAGCTCAGGATCGATGTTCAAAGACTGGCCGGTAATGAAGACGGGACGACGTTCCTGTGCGATTGCTTCTGGAACTGCGTCATCAAAGTCCTCTCCAGGCTCGACGTCCATTTCTTCATCAGGTTCCTGTTCTGGATCGTCTTCCGCGATGACAGATGGTTCTGGGATTTCTTCAGGTTCCGCAACGGTCTCTACCTCCATGGCTTCCTGCTCCTCTTCGGGCGCCTCAGGCACTGCGGCTGCTGCGGCTTCCATTGTCTGAGCAATGAAGTCACTGGGGATCTCCGTAGGAGTCTCCCGTTGTGGAGAACCTTGGTAATATCCGCTCGAAACTGAACTGTGACCAGCAAGACGTGCATCGGGAGAAACATGCTGGAACGATGTTGTAGCATGCCGGGCATACCCTCATTCTCCGTCCATCCTCGTCTCTGCGTAGGTCTTCGGGTCGCCAATTCTTGATGACAAACTTGATTCCTTTGTCCATGTAGTGATGCCGAACCGTGTTCTCCCTGTGGGACTCCAGGACAGTCGTGAGGTCTCGAATGATCTGCTCCTTGCTTGTGTCGTGGGGTCCAGGAGGCATCTCGCAAAGCAATTCCATGATCTTGCTTGGCGTTCGGTATCTCTCGAACTCAGGAAGCAACGGTGATGCATTGTAGTCCAACACCAGCTCTTTCTCCAACCTTTCATCGTAGATCTTTTCCACCAGAGCGAAAGAGTGTGTATCTCGAGGATCAGGGACGCAAAACCATACCTCCTTGACGAAATGGAAAGGTATCGTTCGACCAACGATCATGATGCCGCTGTCTGTGATACGTCCATCCTCTCGTGCAAGATCTTGCGATGGGACATGAAGGACCGCCAATGGCATGTGCTTGGCGTCTCGTCCATGTACTCGCATCTTGGTCGTTGCGTTCCGGTGATCGAACGGCGCAAACACCCCCCAATAGCTGTGGAGTCTGCCGCCTTGGTTGCCTCGGAATTGGCGCCTATGGTCGAAGTCCCCGTCGGGGTCCTCCGAACCAGGCATGATGCCTTGCGTGACAATGGAATCCAAGTTGCGGCATGCCGTAGCGTGGAACGCACCTCCAAGACGTTGCAAGAGGGTCATAGATGGAGATATTGCGAACCTGTTCTTGTCCAACTGAAGCAAGTTGTTCTGGGGATCTGAATGCGCAGAGTGACCACTCGTAGCCCGAACTGCCCATGGCTTCACCCAGCCGTTGCATAGGTTCAGGTACCTCTGGCCATGCCGGCAATGGTCGTTGTTCTGGATCTCCGTGATCTGGTCCCGAACTGATACCAACATGTTCGAACCTGCTGATCCAAGAACTTCCGTGCCGGGGTCCTTCACTCTCACACCCAGGAACTGCAACCGAATCTTGGCCTTGTTGCGTTTCGTGGCTGCAATCATGTTCCCCTGGAACAATAGCTGAAGTCTTTCATTGTACACTCTCTTCTTCTGTTGTCATCGGTCCTTGAGACCCCTTCGGTGATGCGTCTGCTTTCATGGGTCCATAGTGGCTCATGCCTCACCAAGTCTTCGATCATCACCCATCCTCCTTCATCACATTTGATGACACTGTTGAATGCCACCTGGCACCTGTTGTCAAGCCATTCCGAGCCTGGGCGCCTGGCGATTCTGTGGCGCAAGTCAGACTGGATGCATGATAGCGCCCAATCCGCGTTCAACCTGCGCTGACGGGTGATGTTGCGAAGGACAACTTCGTTCACGATGTCCCACCGATTGTTGATGAAGCTTGCACCCTTGGTTGGGATCAGGTCGAGAATCCCGCACCGGATTGGCCTTCCGCCGCCGATGGATTCATAGCCTGGATTGGTGTAGCTATGAGTGTTTTCATCGTAAACATAGCTAGGACGGTCTCCTCGTTGAGGTAGGCGTCGGTCGCGATGGTCCGAAAGCTGCTCAATGATGTCCACCACTCGCTGGCTATTCTCTGGTCCCGATTCCTGCAGTGGTACGCCACAAGCATCATTTAGGCCCCGACGATTCTCCACATCCGTGCAGAGATTGTGTTTGTTCTCATAACGGATCAAGACCACATCACCCCGTACGGCTTCGCCTCCGCGTCGCGGTCGGGCTTTGGCCTTGGGTCGTCGGTCCGAGGATGCAACACTCACATGATCTGTGGTGTCAACGTCCATTGGCTCAGCCTCTTGTGTAGGTACTCGACGTGGATATCGAAGAAGACTTTCCTTGATGATCTGGACGCCTCGAAGTACCAGATCCCGGGTTGCAGCATTCTCTGTGCAATTTGACAGAGTGTGTAGGTCACTGCCACAAGCAACACAGAACGTGATGCGATCGCTTCCGACTGACATTTCGCCCTGAGCGAGTACGCCAACATAGTCCTGAAGCTGCGTGACAAATCCTTCACGAATTGCATGCCTGGGATCAGGGCCTTCTGCACCTTGCTCTTCTTCGGGTTGCGCATCCACATCCACATCCTGTGCAGGTATTGGTGGAGCAACTGAGAACCCTGGATCGTCCGTGACGTTGTCAGCGGCCTGTGTCTCGTCGGTTCTCGCAATCTCTACAGGGTAGATATCACCATCGACGATCACTGTGAAATCAATCACGAGGTCAGCGGACATGTTGTTGACGATCTCAGCGACTGCTTCATTCTTCTTGGGCGGTGTCCTTTTGCGCGGGGAGTCAACCGTGATCAGCTCGATGGCTTCGGCCGACGCGTAGCGGAAGAATGACCTTTCGATTCCTCTCGCGCACGCATTTGCTCCCTCAAGGCCACCCCAATTCATGAAATGACTTGGGTGTCTCATTGCAATTGTAAGAAGCCCGAGCGCCAGCTCCACTGTGTCACCCAGGAGCTCTTCCTTGGGCAAGACTGACCCTCTGTAGCATTCTTGGCGCTCTTCCGGAGTCAAAAGCATCCTCATGAAACCAGCATAAGCGCAGTTCCCGGCATCGTAGTAGCAGATGTAGCATGTCTTGCCTTCGGAGTCGTACCCTCTGTCCCACGCCAACTGTTTGGCCTTTCCCCATGCCGCGTACTCGATGGCCTGACTGGCTGTGATTCGGAGACCACCGTAGTGAGAAACCGTCTTGCCGATGTCTTCATAGACCATCTCTGCACAAACTTTGAGGAACTCCTTGATGTCCACGCGAGGATCCACGAATTGAAGCCTCAGGTCATAAAGGTGCTTTGCGCAAGCCAAGGTGTACTTCTGGGACGTGATCAAGTCATTGAAGGAGCTGATTTGATGCTGCATCTTCAAGGCTGAAGTATGCGCGCACCCAATGCAGTGTCCAGGATACCCGTTTCCGGTCGGCTTGAAGAAGGCTTGTGCGTAGCACTCAGCCAACTTCATTGCTTCACATCCAGAGCAATAGAACGTTCTCCCTTTGACATAACCAGTGTTCAGGGTCGCATAGGTGTCGATCCTGAACCAGTAGTGCCTGTTGTCGTAGTAGGCCTCGGGAACGGTCATGGCGATGTCAAAATCCTGCCAGGTGACTGTGGACGATTCAGCGACCGTGTCACCCTGGGCACCCGACCTGATCTGTTGCTGCTGTTCCCCCGTAAACCATGTCTGCGAAATCTTGGTGGACGTCTTGACTTCACTCTTGTCCTCCCAAATCTCGACAAGCGACGGGTGAGCGACTGAGTCGGTTCGGACTGTTTCGTCCCATGAGCGAACTTTCGATGCCTCAACAAAGCACGTGGATACCATCTTCTCGCAGAACAGCTGCTTCTCATAGATAGCTAGGCCCAATTTGAACCTGACCCGATTGTCCGGTGGTGGCACCTTTTCGACTGACAGTGTATGCACGCCTGACGACGCATGTTTCGCCTGACTGTACATTCTTGACCAAAACGAAGATCCATGAATCACCACACATGCTCGGGCCCGCAACTCCAGTTCAATATACATTCCCAGCGCGTGGAAACCGTTGAACATAGAAGCTTTCTGTCGAAGGTAATTGCTGGCTGCTCCTACGAACCGTAAGTCGTGGTTGATGTTGACAATTGGAGGGCGCGTGGTACGCTTCCCTGCCGCAATGATGGGGTCAACGTACGTGACCTTGAGCTGTCGCTGCAAATCAGCACGAATCGCTGCTCCGTCTCCGACCTCACTCATCGGAAATGATATGTTCTCGATGAGGATCGCTTGGAGAGACAGATGGTAGTGCAATGTGACGGTTGCAAGCTGCTCTTCAGTCAAGCCATCCAATGTCTCATTCACAGATTCCAACGATCCCTTCGTGACTTGGAAGTTGTAGTTGGCACCTGCGGTGATCGACGGGCTCACAATGTAGATCTCACTCCATCCATGCATGACGAGATTCTCTCTCACTGTATGCGATGACCCTCTGGTCCTTGCGACCATGTCAAAGTCTTGGACGAGGATTGTGCATTGAGAGCGCATAGTCGCGGCATCAGGCTTGCCACCCATACCCAAACTATTGCGAAATCCGTTCAGCGTGTTCATGGTATTGATCCTTGCTTCTGCCGGAATTTCATCGTTGTCGACAAGATCGCTGTCTGCCTCGATCATCACTGCCGAGGTAAGCATTGGAGGAGAAGGAAGATGCACGCACGACACCAATGCCAATGCATGGTACAGCCGCGAATACATCCGTAACCACATCTTCGTGCTCAGCTTCACGTAGACCTTCAGGTTGAGACCCTTGTCGTCACTTTGAGAGACGGAACGAATCCTTGCCAAGTAGGTCACCAGTCGTCTGACGTAATGCTGAATCGGTGTGGTCCCCACGTCGTGGTTGGCCACGAACTTTGGCGTCTCATCAATGGTAGGTGGGTACTCGTCTTGATCACGGGTCGTCGCCAGCAAACTCGAGCGACAGCCCTTTTCATCGATGTTGACATAATGGTACCAACTTTCCTGAGCGCCAGCGGGGATTGGAGCTTCCTCCCATGTCGGTTGTGATGGTTCTTCTTCCGGTTGCGAAGTCGGTGGTTGTGGAGGAGGTGCCGCCGAAGATGATGACGCCGATGCCGTTGCCTCGTCCGTCCTTGCCCTCTTTGTTCCGTGGCTAGGAGTGGCTCGAGGCTCGGTAGCGGACCCTTGCGATTGTCCCGGCGTTCTTCCATGCTCAGGGTGCACGATTCCTTCCGGTTCGAGGTTGCTTGCCGTAGGCATCGCCACCCTCCCCGTTGAGTACACCCAGCTAGGATGCCGTTGAAGATTGGGCGGAAATAGGCCATCATCTTGCATAAGCGGTCTTGGTGCCCCCATCTGTTGGAATTCTGCTTCCCATATGCTCAACGTGGCGCGTTTGGTAGAGCAGTCGACCACATACCCAGATTCAACTCCGCATTGATTCCAGGTGTAGCTACGGAACGCATCCGGCAATTGGAAGCCGTTCCTGTCTTGATCTGCACATACAGCATCCACGTGGTGCTTGAGGAAAGAGTACGTGGTGTAGTCGGAATCAGGGAGCACATCATTGGACCATCTGTAATGCGGGTGTCCAGTATCTGGATCAACCCATGATACGTAGGAATGAAGCACGTGGAGACAGACACTGAACGCCTGGAGCGAGTTCATCGCAAAGGCGAGCGGGTGTCCCATGCCTTGAGGCATTGTGCGCATCATCAGGGCCAGCTGGTGAACGTTGAGTGGCGTAGCGCCATCGTTGTTCGCTGCACATTCTTGGTTGTAGGTCCGTAGTCCATACCCAGTGTGTTTTGCGAACATGTACATCAGCTTGCACACCCTACATAACGTAGGCTCCGCCAACAGGTCTGATTGGTCAGGTGCTCTACCCGACATAGGCAACTTGTGGTAGTAGTCCTGATTCACCGTATACCATTGTTGAATTCTCGTGTCTGTCACAGTCTGGTAGGGCGTCTCAACGGAGTTGATGAGAACGGCGAGGTTGTAGTACCCGTCCGCACTGACGATGTTCCTTGTAGCAGTGTTCAAGTCGAACCTAACTTGTTTTCGTTCTTGTTCCAGTTCAACCACAGCCAACTTTGCATCATCGCGGATCACTTCCTCATCCACCATGAACCTGGTGATGGCATTGAACTTCCCCTCGTAGTCAGCAACAATGTGTTTGAGACCTCCACCAAACTTAGTGACCATGGCGAGTATCTCCCCATAGGGTTTGTCCATGTACTCCTCAGGAGCAGCAAGCAAGCAAGCTTTGAGGATTTCTCGGACTCGAATGGAAAGATCTCCCCCTGACGACAGATTTGCACACGTGAACAGCAAGACCAACGGAGGTGCTTTGAAAGCTGCCCATGTGCGAATGAGATCATTGTCGACCACTTTGTCTTTCGTAATCTTCGGCGGGAGCGAGACGCTCTGCGACGAATCCCCAGAATACATCTCCAGGAACTTGTGGAACTTCAGAAACGTTCGCATCATCCCACCAGACGGGAAAACTTCTTCGTGGTCCACTCCTTCGAAGGCCAGCTCGTAGGCATTGTAGCTTTCAGCCATGGCTCGGGTTTCGGTCCTTCCTCCGTAGGAGGGAAGTCCCTACACCCTACTCGACTTCACGGTTCCGGGTTCTCCGTAAGAGGCACCCTTCCCCGATCCGTCTGGTCAGACCTTAGTTGTTCCTTAGTTGGGGCTGTCTAATAGCCCCTTCATCAGCGTCTACACACTGATGTTGCTGCCATGCAATGTCCTCAGATTCATGTGCAACATGACTGACACTGACATGAGCTCGAACAAGGCTGCGAACATTCCTCGCAATTGACCGCCATGAGACATCAATGCGCTGCGACAAACTGTTCTTCGAATCATGGTCCAAGCAATCATTCAGTCTCATCACCAAACGGTCCGCTTCAGGCATGTTAGAGAACATGATCCTGCGTCCACCACCATCGCCATCAGCACCAACATGATCATCAACCTTAACCTTCGTCACCTTGCCACTTGAAACAAGAGCATGCAACTCTGGCCAAGACCAACATGAGCATGAAGAAGGCATGTCAAGCGAAAAATAGACGTCGGAAAATTCCGCACACTTCTTCAGCAGGCGTTTGAGAGATTTCAAGACACTTCTGAAAACCTTGTACTTCCCACCAGAACGTTTTTCACCCCCCACGCAAGCCCCTTCACTACTTCCAGGACCAGCACCTGATCGCAAAAGCGATGCCACGAATAGCACAGGTGTGCGCAGGTCGTTCCGGCACGCATCCTTCATTGTACCGATAAGGCTGTCCTCATCGGCCTTGGAGCTGATCAGCTCCTTGCAAGTTATGCGAGAGCAACCTTTAGTGGACTTAGGTACGGCGTAGCCGTTACCCAAGCCACAGAGGTCAACAATCATGCGGTCTGGCTTCCGTCCACCAGCCTTCGACGGCATGGCTACCAATCTCCCATCGCCAGTTGCCTGAAATTTCAAGGCTTTAAGCAATCTTCTGGAGATTTGGCTAGTCAACTCGCATTTATCAGATCGATCCTTAGCGTCCGAATCAGTCATGTGCAAATGTTTGGACGAGCACACATCAGACGACTTAGGATGCAACGCGACGTTTGCGGCAATGTACTCCCATTCATCCTTGCAGTAGCCGAGCTCAACGGCGGTTCCGGGAGATACAGGATCCCGAAAGGTATAACGCTGCCCGTGAGTGCATCCTTGGATCTTGATGCTCTTCCACATGGCATCTTCCTGAAGTCCCTTGTACTGCTTGGTTTCCTGGACTGGTACTCGAGGAGGCACTTCGATGATGATTTGGAACCCCCATGACGCCGCTCTGCGCGCAATTCTTTGGACGACCTCCCCCCATGGGTAGTCTGTCCGCAATTTGGCCTTTTCAGGGTTGTCAGCGATTTTCCGACTCAGCCACGAATTCTTGCCCAACACCCCTGCACCAATGAAGATTACGGAGTTAGGGTTGTCTTTCCTCGCTTCCACCACATCAAAGATGTAGGCGCACATGGCGTCGTCAACTTCTCGCCCCATACTCAGAACATTTACTTGCAGCCCAGGGTCGTAGTGAGAATCGGGAGCATGCTGGGCGATGCAATCCTTGCCTGGAGCATACTCGTTCCACCAGTTCTCCTCATCGACTCCTATCAATGTCCATACCGTCACTGCCTTTGGAGCATCTTTGATAGTGATACGGTACTTCCACCGGCTGTAAGGATTCTTGTAAGCATGGACCAACCTTCCATCGTGGTCGAGGAATTGGATCACCAGACCCTCCTTGGGCTTGTTTTCGGCGAAATTGACCACGTGAGGCACAATTGCTCCATCATATCCTTGATATTCCCTTTTCTGTTCCGCCGCATCATGCCATACATCTTCGTACACCGACGACCATTGGTCATAACCAAATTGAGAGGCTTGACTTTTGGACTGGCCGTTGAAACAAAATCCCTGGTGCAATGTAAAGCCCTGGTACCCCCCATGGATGGCACGCGCCAGTGTGACAACCACCGCTCGCCATTTGGCGGGCAGGGCGCGCACATAAGACTGGCCTAGAGGCGGTTCAGGAATAGGCAAAAACGGCGGCGCAAGGACGTCCGCAATGGCAGCGGGGCGCAAATGCCCCCGCACGGGATGGTACTGAAACACAGCACGTTCCACGTAGCGGTCGAACTTGCCCGGTGTGTCAAGGATAGCAGCACGATCCTCCATCTGGTGCCACTGCCCTTCACGAAGAATCCAAGTCGACCGAAGGTAACGACCAGGCGGCAACGCAGAAGGCGGCCCCCGCAACATGCGCGGGAACTTGACAACCAGGATGGGGTCCACACTGTCATGTTCTTGCAAGCCTTCCTTACTCGACAATCCAGCGCGATACAACACCTGAGGGAGGATCGGCGTCTGCGTGTAAGGAAAACAAGGCACCTCGCTCTTGAACGAGTAGTGCTGCTGACCCTTCTCATCCGTGCTTTGGGTATGAGTAGGCCGCATCAGATCCATAATCTCTTGGGAGCCGATGAGATCCGGCGGAAAAATGTTGATGAGCTGACACGCATGCGTCCAGGACACGGAATCCTTGAACGACTTGGTGTGTATGTCCGCGGACATCTTGGCAGTGACCTCGTAGGCAAGAGAAACGTAACCTTCCTGAAAGATAGAATGCATCCATCCAATGCAGATACCGTGGGTACGTTCCAAGTGACGCATAGTCGGATTCTTGCCCGTGCGAATCACCCCGATCATGGTCTGGTTGTCGTCGTAGAAGACGAAGTTGGGGTCTTGCCCCCCAAGCTGCTGCCACAACGTGATAGCAGGCAATCCAAGACGTGACATGGCAAAGTCGGCCGCGACAATCTCGGCCTCAGGTGTGGAATGACTCAAGCACCCCTGCCTTTTGCTAAGTCCCGCCAAGGGAAATCTTGTGTGAGAACCTTGAATGTGCAAGTGAGCACCGGAGGTAGATTTCAAACTTTCTCCACAACCTGCATAGTCCGCATCTGCAAACAGCCCGATGGACGAGTCCTCCAAGGAGTTCCCGACCCATCCAATCATCATGTGATGTTTGGACTGGTGCACATAGGCCATGAGATGATGAAGAAGAGCATCCTCCTTCTTGGTCCATTTCGTGATCTTGCGTGCGAGATTGTTGATACTGCGCAGAAGATCAAAGCGGCAAATGCGCGCGGCATAAAGCAATTTCATGAGAATGCTGGCTGCCTGCGGAGCAAGTGCGCCGCGATTGGCCTCGTTGATTTCCTCTTCCTCGGGCGCCTTGGGAATAGGTGGAGGCGGAACGAGCCGACCATCCTTATCAACAGGCATGGTGTGTCCACACCACGTGCATCGATGGCTTTTACCTGACTGTGCCGGAGCGCGAGCTGGGTGATTCTTAGTCTCCTCAGCCGGACTCGGCGATGGTACCGTCTTGAATTTTGTCGGATCGAACCCAGTCACGTCGCAGTACTTCTTGACTGTCATGTCCAGGTACGTCTCCATGTCGTAGGTAACGGTCTGCACCTTCGTTTTGTCATGCAACGTTGCCTCGCCCTTGGAGATGCGACAACCCAGATACAAGCCCAGCGGCGTTTCTTCTTCCAATCGAAGTTCTTGGCGCAGCATGTCCCAACCCTTGGGTAGACTCTCTTTGGGTCCTGCCATCTTGAGATCATCCACGTAGATGACAAGTAAGAGCTTCATTTGCGGGTGAAAATACAATGATGGCCATTCATCGCCAATCGGCTTGAACCCTACTTTCTGTACCGCGGTGTGGCAATGTTGTTCCCACATGGTTCCTGCGTCAGGATGTCCATATAGAGCTTTGATCAGGCGACATACCGGCCTACGGAATTTGTGCCGTTTCGCAGATGGATGCCAGGCTTCATCAGGCAGTTCAACCCAACATGGAGTGCCCGACAATCTAGCCTGAATGTATGCTTGGATAGCATCCGCCATCTGGACATCGTTGCCAGGAAGACATCCGTAATAATCTGCCCATCGTGAGGCGTCAAACGTAGCCGGGGAATTCCCCAAATCCTGAAACAATGCGGCTTCCATATTCTGGTCTTTGACCTGATCACCGAGTAGTACACCTCGCCCCTTGAACTTCCTGGCAGGATCGTCCTCTTTGAGCTGATAGTTCTTCTCGTATATCAGTCCGTGTACTCGCGCCATGTGTACTTTCTCACCTTTCTTCTTTGCCTCAGCGACGACGTCGTCATATTCACGCGTAGTTGAGAAGTCAAACACTTCTTGGTCCCACAATCCCTTCCATTCTTTCATGAAAGCTTCCATGGCCTTGGGATTGTTGATCATCTCTTTGCGTGTGACGGGTCGAGTGACCATGGCATTGAAGCACGATCCTCCTGCATGATTCTTTTCCCGATGTACGTTTCTGTGAGAAGTCGTACACGGCATAGAAGGAATCCAGTTATCATCCATGACCATATGCGCCGGAACGGCCGGCACGACATCTGCCAAGAATTGTTCCTGTGTATATTGATCCACATAGGACTGTGCCCATGACCAACCATCGTCGTCATCAACGGACACGTTGAGTTGCAGATCAATTTCTTCACACGGGACAATCTTGGGAAAGATCATGTTGTCCAAAATCTTGGTGACTATCTTCTTTCCTATCACAGCCTTCTTCCGGTCTTTCTTGGCAACTCGAGCTTTGTCTCGCTTTTCTTTCTTGTATGCTGCCTTCTTCTCCGCTTCGCTCATCTTCTTCCATGCTTCCGGAGAATAAGAATGGATAGGTCGCCGTGTAGGAAGAGTTCGTCGACCATCACTTCGGATCTTGTACGGAACTCCCCTTTTGTCGATCTTGCAGGCTTCACCGTCATCGGTGAGATATACAATGCCGTCCCCTTTCTTCCCCGTACTCCAATGTTCAATCTCCTCGGGAGCCAACTTCTTTTCTTTCAAGATCTTGATAATCTCTCCAGGTTCTTCGATGTCTCCTTCGGGGATGAGTCTACCGGTTGGACCGACTTCGCGGGGCGATCGTCGATCTTTCCCAGTGACCTTTGGTTCAGAAGGAGGCGGTGCTGCACGTAGACCCAGCTCTTCGTCTAGTTCTTCGAGTCTTTTGTCTCCTATGGCATCAATAGCTTCATGTTCTGCTGACTTGAAGACTTCGCCGAGACGGCTCCGTCTCTATGTCAGATGGATCTATGTCCTGTAAGTCAGGATCTTCTCCGGGATCCGGTGGAGGAAGAAGTCCATTTGGATCATCGTCATCCCCGTCGCCACCATTTCCTCCGGGCGGACCGTCACCACCGTCATCGACGTCTTTTATCTCCTTGCCAGCGAGGTCAACGTTGTCCCTGAGTCCCTCAATGGTTGAATTCATCCTTTCGTACTCGGCTTTCAGGGGAAACGTTATCTCCTCTGGGAAGTAGATAACTTCTGTCTCGTACGGTCTCATCAACTTCCTGGGAACAGATGCGTCCATCGACAAGTTCGCGTTGGCAAATTCCTTCATATCCCAAACGCGATACTTCTTGGACCATCCTTGACCAGCAGTGATGATGTACCCGGCAAAAATGCCTGGAATCCCCTTTGGATCGAATTTGTTGCCATATGTCTTCGGCCTCGTGTCCGTCGGCTTGAAGAAGACTTTGGCACCAAAGGGTATGGCTTTTCCCTCGAAGTCCTTTCCAGTCATTCGCTTCCATGCTGAATCACCATCGCCCTCCACGTCTTCAACGTTGAGGTTCTGCATCACGCAATTAAGCGCAAAGGACCAGTATTGAGCGGGCAATCCGGCGTGTAGCATGGATGCTGCGACTGTGTTGATCACTTCTTGATTTGATCGTTCAGCGAGTGAATTGTTACTGGGTTTCCCTGGAAGGGAATGATCAATCACGATCTTCAACTGTGCCATAGCTGAATCGAACTCTGGTGCTTCATCACTGTACGCCATATGAATCTTGCGCCTTCCCATAAGGCGTCTGATGGCCATGACGACTTCGTCAGTGCTCCTTGAAGCCGTGGGAATCGCTGCAATCATTTTGGTGGCGATGTCCCTGATGACTAGAACTTCACGTGCCCCGTCATCGAGTCCAATGGCGTCCGGCCTCGGACTCTGGTACTTCTTCTATAGGAGGTTCTTGGGGTTCAGGATCAGGAGGTCGTTCGTGATCATCACCTTCCTCTTCTGCTTCGATCTCGCCCGGTGCAGCTTCAGCGGCAGCTGCGACGCTGACGTCAACATTGCCCGCTGTCAACGCACCCTTGAAGATTTCGGTGATCGCTTTGGCCTCCGGATCATCATGAACCAATGACTTGGAACTCCCGGCACGAACGTACGGGATGTCACCGTTCACGAACAGAGATATTCTCTTGCCCTGCGGGTTGATCATGAATGGTTCCCTTCCGGGAGGCCACACAAACCCGTAGTTGAAGTTCATACATCTCTTGCCTATGGAAAGCACCGACGGTGTGTCGTCCAACACATAAGCGTTGATCGGTTCCTCGAACGACTCAGTCTGGAAATTCGACACGAGATCGGTATCGGTGATTCCATTGGCTGTCTGAAATGATATGGGCTCTGGAGTCACGAGTGTTCGAGACTGTGCTTCTCGATCTTCTTCTGAGATATGAGGTCATGACCACACCCAGTGTCCATGAGAAACTTGATCTTCTTCTTAAGGATGACTGGTTGAACCATGCATTTGAATAAGCCTTGATTGATGATCCGTTTGCTGTGTGCAGCATCGAGTTCGCGCTCAACGATGGAATCCTCACCGTCGTAGAACGAAACTTCTTCCACTCGAGACGTTCCTGGGATTCGTACGAATGAAACTCGATCTCCGCATTGACCATCATCGTCGTCAACCATGTCTCTCATGATCTGTGCCCTCAATCTCGCTTTGTGCTTGGCGAACTCCAAGCTCACGGTGCGATCCTCATCATTGATAAACGCTTCCATGTCGACGTACTTCACCTTCCGCTCTTTGTCTTTCTTCGATCGTCTAGGACACGAAGAAATGAACTTCACGTCATTGGCAAATGTCACATTGCGCTTTACCACTTTTCGGGTCGACGTAGTCGTTCCCGAGGGTTCGTCATCTGTTGAACAATCCGAATCAGCGTCGCTGTCAACGGATGGACAATCTGACTCCTCCTCATCTTGTTTTGAAGATCGCTTCCATATAGCCGGAGCTGATGGATTCCACCTTCGACACAATCTGATGGCGGGTGCGCAGGGAGTGCCTTGGCCTTGGCATTCGGCTTCGCTGGAGCTGCCTTCGCTTCGGATTTAGCTTTAGCTTTTGCCTTTGGTTCCGGAGCTGGGGTAGCTGCTGCCTCATGCTTGAAAGGACAATTCTCTCTTGAGCACGAGCCTGTGTTCTTGAACGAGTAGCATATCCTGTTTCCTCCTCCTCCAGATGGACTTGGAGTTCTCGTCCTCGGCGTGAAGGGTCGCTCTGGAGTCTTCTTCGAGTGACTGAATGGACACTTATCGCCATTTCGACACCCTGCATCTGTGAAATGGAACTTGCAGCGGATTTGCTTCTTGCTTTTGTCACCTCTGTTGTCCGCTGACTCACTCCTCGTCTTCTTCTTGGGCTTCGGCTTGGTCTTCGCATGACTCTTCGCTTTGCTTTGAGGTAGTACAGGTGTTGCTTTGTCCGGCTTGGTCGGCGAAGCCTTGACCTTTGCGGATGGAGCTGCGTTAGGCGTAGGTTTCTCGGGTACCTTGGCCGGTGCAGCAAGCAAATCCTTGCCCTCAAGCATCTGGCGCAAGCCAATTTGAGTCTGAGTGAGATTGGACTGTTCTCGCCTCCGCATGATGGTACGATCGATGATCTTCATCAGGTTGTCGTACGATCGATCTTCATGATTGTAGGGCAAGTGTTCGTAATGCATGCCCAAGTCCATTTTCATTGCGGGCGAGTCCTTGATCTTGCTGTACAAGCAATCACGGAGAGCTGTTTTGGATGGAATGTCCTCTGGTCTCATCCGTCCCAGAACTTCCAACCACGTCTGCTTGAACGTATGGAGCTTGTTGTCGCCTTGGTACTGGAGCTTCACCAAATACTCAAGAGTGATGATCATGTCAAGACGATCATGCGTTCGAAAACTTTCGTACATCATCGCGATGACTTGTCGTCCTTTGATGATCTTCACGTCAGGCCTGCTGATGTAATCGTTGGCCTTCCGGTTCACCTCGAGGTACAGGTCAGCTGATTTGTCACCACCGGCACGTAGCATTGCGACCATGGCGATCCCCAATTTGACGTCTATGCTCTTGAACTTCTTGTGTCCTGAATCATTCAATGCTTCGACATCAGGGAATGGGTTGAACGCTGGTGCCAGCCATAACATCCAGTCCTCATGATGTGGGTCGGCTGATGCTCCTAAGACATTGGCCGTGCACACGGATCGCCAGTTGTTGAGATGAGTGAGAGTAGGCCATGGAGGAACGGTCACTTTGTCGGCTTCCCTCCTGGAAATTCTCACCTCTGTGACTTCAGGATCCGCGTCTCCATCAGGATCACGCGCATGTGAGCCAGGATCCGAATCAGGTTTGCCCCCTCCACCTTTCTTCTTGTCATCATCATCATCAGGCGGATCTGGAGGATCATACCCCGTGCCGGTACCTTCATCATGCTCGTCCTCTCCGTTCTCGTCGCCAGCTTCATCACCGTCACCGTCTCCATTGTTTTCCTGAATCGTTTCAGCGAATAATCTCCACTCATCACGATCAGCTCTGAGACGTTGTTCGGCTTTCTGAGCCTTGAGTACTTCACTTCGCAGATCAGCAATCTTCTCCTCGTACTGTTCCGCGATCTCTTTCTCGATCTGACGTCTTCTTGCTTCATGAATGGAATCGTCATAGGCAATGGGGGGACCAACGAGGTCGTTGCCCTTAGTAGATGCGGTAACACCGTCGATACCAACAGGTCTTGAGGAGCTGGCCGATGCTGTGGACTTCGATCCCAACATCCCGCGATCCCCCAAGAGTTCGCGTAGCTGTCGATCACGCACGGCTGCCGCATCACTTTTCCCATGAAATCCGCTTGGTATGCCGAACAAAGTGGCTGCACTAGGCGTGGAACGCGCAAGTGCTGGGCTGCTAATACCTGGCACGTAGTGCTCGGGCATTGCATCCGCCACGATTGGCATTGAACTGCGGCCAGTGAAGAAGTTTCCACCGGTGAATGGAATTCCATCCATCACAAGGTTCTTGTCCTTGTCCGATTCCGAGAATGCGAACTTCTCTTTGGCGACTGGACTAACTTGACTTGGGGACCGTATTTCAGGGGATCGTACCTCATCTCCTACGGAAAATGCAGGCATTACTTCCTTTCCTACGTGCTCCCAGCCAGACTCAGTAGTCCTCGAAGACATGGGCATGCTCGAAGGTCGCGTCGCTCCTCCTTGATTGGAGTTTCGCGCTGCATCCAATTCGCTGCGTGTCCTCGCTTGAAGATCTTCTTGTGCTTTGAGCGTTTTCCTGAGTTCACTCAGCTCGTCGTGCAAGGTAGGCAATGATCGCCTTGCATGATCTTCATTCTGATGAAGTCGTTCCTCTGCTTCTTGCATCCTCTTCACAGCCATTTTGCGGTACTCTTCCTCTTCACCAAGACGTTCGCGAAGCCGAAATCGTTCTTGGTCAATGGCTGCGCTGTTTCCAGCTAGCCCTTGGATCTCGTTCACAGCCCGCAACTCCTGGTTCTTGACCAAGTGGAATCGTTCCTGCATTGCTTGTAAGGCTTGTTCCGAACTTGCTGTGCTTGACCGGAGGACCAAGTTCTCTCTGGCGTGTTCATGAAGTTCATGAGTCAGACGCTCATACTCACGTGCCATAAGCTCACCATCGCCTTGCGCTCTTGCCTCCAACTGCACAAAGTTGGTGGCTGCCTCCGTTCGAAACACGTGTAGCTGTTGAGCTAAATCCTCGGCAACGGCGTGTGCTTGACGTTGTTGAGCAGAGTTCTGCTCATCCATGCGAAACAAAGCTGTTTCATAGTCTCGCTTCATCTCCTGATTGACATTGTTGATGTGCCTCATTGCTAAGCATGCATGGTCACGTTGTCGTTCCAATTCTTCAATGCGAATTCCAGATCCTTCATCTTCTTGTTGCATCTCCTTGATCTTGTCCATCAGGGTTTGGACGATTCCTTCGTATTCTTGCACCTGACTGCGATAGTACATCTGCTGTGCAAGGTTCGATGCTTCGAACTGTTGCGAAATCGTCAATTCCTGATAGGCATTCGGACCATCAGCTATGGCAGGCGTGGCCACGGATGAAGCATCACCACGTGCAGGAATCGTATCCAGAGTCATGTCCAGATCGTCAGTATCGCGTGGTTGATTGGTAACCATCCGATTCCAAGTCATGGACTTGTCACGCCCACGGGTAGCCGAAGTCCTCGATCGTGCTGAAGAGCTTCTCGAAGATGATGGTCTTGACTTCTTTTCCAAGGTCTTGACTCCTTTGTCCTTAGCCCTGGACGTAGTCCGAGGTGCCTGAAAACCAGACGCTTCGGCCCGTCGTTCTGAAGCCTTGCCCGTCCTCGAACCTGTGGATGTCGGACGCGAAGGCGTAGATGCTCTTGGTAGACTCTTTGCTTTCCCCTTGGGAACTGCCTTTGCAATGGCAAGCGCAGAAGATTGACCTTTGTCATCTTCCGTGGAGCTATCAACGGATTGCACCACTGTGTCATCAGCTGTTGACTCACCAACGGCTGGCGCTGCCACATCGGCACCGAAAGTCATTGTCGTCTCTTGGCTTGATCCTGAGTTCATTGTGGTCGTAGTAGATCAAGTAGTCGTTGCTGTAGAAAGGCAGAGCCGCGTACGGCTGATAACCTGCGTGGGGGATTGATCTCGACTTGGTTGCTGCTCTCCCCACCAGAGCTGTAATGAATGTAGGTGTGGCTGGCTTGCACTCTCCACAGACTGGACCCTGTCTCTCCCTCTTACTTCCACACGTGCAATCCTATGCAGGCAGAACCGTCGGCCGTTCCTTTTGCACTCACTGCCGGCGGCGGTTCGTCTGTGCAACGGAATAGCTCTGATTGCTCAGGATAGAAGACACATATAGCACTTAGCTATGGGCATTGACTTGAGCCAAAACGTTGCGTTGGCGGTCACATAGAAAGGTAAAGATGAGGGATGCGTAGCATGCCCCCTAGAGTCGAGGGACGCGTAGCGTGCCCCCTTCTCTTGCACTTTACACGGTCTTGCTCACAGCTCTTATAGTGACACCTTAGAACTTGACAAGGCATCGCAGTCCGTTCGCAACTACTAATACTACTACCCCTACTACCCCTACTACTACTACTACTACTACTACTACCACTACTACTATTGCTATTACTGCTACTACTACTACTACTACTACTACTACTACTACTACTACTACTACTACTACTACTACTACTACTACTTCTGCTACTGCTACTGCTACTGCTACTGCTCCTGCTCCTGCTCCTGCTCCTGCTCCTGCTCCTGCTCCTGCTACTGCTACTGCTACTGCTACTGCTACTGCTACTGCTACTGCTACTTACTGCTACTTACTACTGGTACGACAACGACTGACTGGCTTCAATTTGGCCCGGGCGCCGTAGCTCCAGGATACGAGGCAGAGCTGTAAGACCTCAGTGCTGTGCGGGCTTTGCATCGTCCAGCGTCTGGGCGGCAGCCTCTTGCTCCTGCAGTCGCGGCGCCCGGTCGAGTCCGAGCCGACTAAGCAGCTGACACTTTCCTTCACGACGCCCGCGAGCGCACATGCGAGCAAAGATGGGCTGGCTGCCAGGAGGGCCTGGAACAGCGACCATCGAAACCAGACAGCAACCTTTTCAAGTCCGACGCTCCCCACACACACACACACACGCAAGATCACGCACAGACAAAGCCACAAATCAATCAAAAAACCGTGCCGGGGCATGAAGCAAGCAGAAGTGTTGAACACCTCCTGAGTTTCCTGCCTGACCAAGACGAATTACCGTACCGCCCTGCACCAGCAGGACGGCGAGAAGTGGCCGCCTGTGAGGAGAATCGACTCATGTTACCCTGTAACCACACGAAACCTCGGCTCGCCGCACGCCTACCTTGCGACAGCAGCATCACTCAGCCTGAAACCCTCAGGAGATGGGCACTCTCCTCATCCTCTATTCGTACCGATCGTACAAGTGACGTCTTTCACTAATTACCTTTCGCTTCCTGTATTGCTGAGCAGGGTGTACAACAAGCGAATTCTAACTACATCAAACCCTTTTAAGCGTTATTGCCCCCCTCCTCGAAACTTTGAGCTCTGGCCTCGCCAGCTTCAGGTACCACTCCACCTCGTCAGCAAAAGAGAAGAGTGGTGGAGGTGGCATCACCACAGGTGATAAGCTCGTAGAATGGCATAGTTATGTCTGCCAATCCGTCCGTCCGTCTCTGTATGCACGTACGTATGGACGTACGTAGGCATGTATGTATGTACACTTGCACGAAGAGACGCACAGGAACATGGGATGGACAGATACATCGATAGGTCGACAGGTCGATGGACCGATAGACGGAAAGATCGAGAGATCGATAGACCGAGCCATAAACAGATTGGATTGCCAGGTACTGTATGCAGGTAGGTAGCTAGATAAAGGAATACTCCAGCGCGGTCACATACGCTACACACACACATGTGACATGTTTGTGATAATTGCGCAAATCTGCGCCCGAGTATGCCAAAGAGCTCTGAATGCATATCCGGCCTGCGATTCCTGTGCCCGATGAGTTGCTGCTTGAGCTTGCAACTCCAGCTCCAACTCTGCCTTCCTCTCCTCCTGGTGTCTGAAGGGTAAACGGGTAAACTGTGGAAAGGTATGAGAGATGCCCCTGTTCCCGAAACCCCAGACTATAGTACCTGATAACCTCTAACCAACGGGCACTGAGAGAATTAATTGAAACTTGAGTACCCTCACTGTTCTCCTCAAGGCCCTCAAGCTCTCCTAGAACTACAGTGTAACCATCGTCGAACTGCCTCAACTTCGTCCCGACGAACACCCTGACTGCACGAAGTCCTGCAGAAGGCTCCGCTGGACCTTCCCTTGGCACGAGGGATGTCTAGTGCTTGTATCCTAAATCATGCGAAAGCAAGAGCCGCCCGATCGTTGCTGGGTACGGTTTTGACCCCTTTCCACTCCAGATTCCAAGCCACGCAAGCCCGAAAGAACTAACGAAGCCCCTTCTGCACCAGGCCAGAGCACGGGCGCACAGATCAAGCTTTAAGCCATCTTTAGACCTCTAAGCCGACTGTGTCAATGAGTTCAAGAGGGAGCAGCCAGGAGCCTGGGGCTTGTCTCAAGCGGCATATGGCAATTCATGCCTTGCACTTTCGGAGTGGGGCAATGTTGCGTGACCTTTGGATCAAGTTGACATTCCCCTGTTGCAGGCAGAGGTACCAGTGCTCGCATTCCGCAGCATCTTCCTCAAGCGCCAAGAGTCAGGAGGTTTCCAAGCAGGGACCGGAGGCAGTGTGCCTCTCTTGCTGTGATCCAGCATGCTAGAGCTGCTTGGCATCAAGACTTCACGCCGCTGCCAACTCAAGGTCAATGTTACAACATGAGGAACCGAGAGGTTCTTATCATTCATGTATACTGTATGTCCAGACTTGATGCTTGCATCCTGACCCCTGCTCTACCTTTCAACAAGGACCCTTGGTCATGCCTCGAACGTCGCTACAAGTCGGGCTGCTGTTGCTCTCATTGCCTGTTTACACTGACCGACTGGTTTTCCCCGCTTGACCGCGGAAACCTCGAATCATGCTCTCACTCAGCGACCCATCCTCTGCTGCCGAGCATCCGCGTGAAGAGCACTGGCAGCCGCAAAAAGCTCGCCTCAGGCTGGTATCGCGCGCCGCTACAGCCATTGGCAGCCGGCCCCGTGAAAGCAAAACGGACTTCAGTCTCATACATGACGGCCATGGCATGTCTGGCCTGCTGAGCTCTGGGGCGATTGCGAATCAGTGTTTTTTCGGGAGGCTGGGCTACTTTGAAAGTCATGCTCTTTCACTTCGATGGGACTTCGCTTCAGCAACTTCAATCCAGATAGGACTAGGCTCCAACCTGCTTGAAGTCCACTTTCTGTGTTCGATTTAGCTTCAGTGTCTATGACGTGACCGTTCCGGCACACATCCCCAGCCTGCTGCAAGCTGTCGCGGAGGGTCCAAGCATCTCGCTCCCGCAGCTCCTGTCAGCTTTCAGATCGAGACAGAATGTGAGTGCATGTACGTTGTCTGTGTCTGTCCTTGTGTCTGTGTTTCTGTGCGTGAGTGTCTCTGTCTCTCTGTCTCTGTGAGTGTGTGTGTTTGTGTGTGTGTTGTTGGTAAACTATCTTAGAAGGCAGTTACGCACAATGTATACCATCTCAGTTTCTGGTTGCGTGGCAGTCGGTATCGTACCAATTCACTGGTCAAGTCGTGGTAACTGTTAGCAGGGACTTTCAGTGTCGTAGTAGCTACAGCGGTACTACCACTAGTACTGCTAGTAGTGCTGGTACCACCACCACCACCACCACCACCACCACTACGACTACGACTACTACTACTACTACTACTAAAATACTACTACTCCTCCTGTTCCTACTCCTACTCCTACTCCTACTACTACTACTGCTGCTGCTGCTACTACTACTACTACTGCTACTACTACACCTACTACTACTACTACCACCACCACCACCACTACTACTACTACTACCACTACTACCACTACCACTACCACTACTACCACTACTACCACTACTACCACTACTACCACTACTACAACTACTACTACTACTACTACTACTACGACGACTACTACTACTACTACTACTACAGCAACAACTACTACTACTACTACTACTACTACTACTACTACTACTACTACTACTACTACTACTCCTACCACTACTACTACTACTCCTCCTCCTCCTCCTCCTCCTTCTCCTCCGCCTCCTCCTCCTCCTCCTGCTGCTGCTGCTGCTGCTACTTGCTACTACTACTACTACTACTGCTACTACTACTACTACTCCTACTACTATTACTACTACTACTACTACTACTCCTCCTCCTACTACTACTACTGCTACTACTACTACGACTGCTCCTCCTGCTGCTGCTGCTGTTAATGCTACTGCTGCTACTACTACTACTCCTGCTGCTGCTACGACCCAACCTACTACCTACTCCTACTATCTCCTACTGGTCTACGCTCTACTTCTGCTTCCCACTACTGTATCTACGATCTGTAACCACTATCTACTACTACTACTCCTCCTCCTGCTGCTGTTGCTACTACGACTACGACTCCGACTACGACGACTACGACCACGACTACTACTCCTCCTCCGGCTGCTGCTGCTACTACTACGACGAGGTACTACTAGCTGGTACTGACAATAGTACCAGTGCTGCTTCTACTCCTACCCCTGTTACTTCTACTGCCTATTTCTGCTACTTCGCTGCTCTTGCCGCTGTAACTACTACCACGACTACCACCACTACCAATACTACTACGACTCCTCCTCCTCCTCCTCCTGACGCTGCTGCTGCTGCCTCTGTACTACCACGACTGCCACTACTACCACTAGCAAGGCTTACTTTCTTGGATGCGCCGGTGGCGGTTTATGTCAATGCATGCTTCAACTTTGAAAGTGACTGCTTACCACTGCTACAACAGTTTGGGGTACAAACGAGACTCAAGCATGCAGTGCAAGGGGCCAGGACCACAGTGCTCCCGCCCTCGACGTGCAACGGGTCTGTGATGCACGCGCTGGCCACCGCACCGCCGTTTTCGAGCTTTACCTGGTCACTGCACGAAGGCCCCACCCAGTTTTCACAATCAGATTTCGACTCTCACACTCGCACAAGGCTGGCAAGGCTCCGCGACAAAGTCCACGAGTTCTACTCTTGCATGCAGGACATCGCTTGGGCTACTCAGGCAGAGTAATCAGATTAATCGAAGCAATCGCTAATCCCATGGGATGGGTACGCGGCCGGTTGCTATGTCCTGCAGGCTTGTGTCAGGCAGCGCAGTTGACGTCAATACATGACATGACAAGCTAGCCTGAATCAAGACTACTGTGTTGGGATATTCTTCAGCACCTCATTGGGTGTCGGCTCTTCACTCTTTGGATCACCATTGCACAGCGTCGGATCTCCCTTCACCTCCGCAGGTTCACCAAGCGTATAGCCGAGCAGAAGCGTCCCAAGCGCCAGAAGTATCAGGTAGACGGCGCCAGCGATCATCAGGCCGGAGGCTCCGTGGTCCTTGGCCAGGGCCAGGCCGGGCAGCGAGAGCATGGAGGCCATGATGAGGGGCCCAGCGTTGAAGAAGGCGCTCGCCGCCCCAGCGATGTCCGGCATCTCCTGGGGAAACTCGGTGCTGATGGCAATGACGACGGCTATGGGCATCAAAGAGAAAAACAGGTAGGCACCGATGTAGCACAACAAGCTCTTTACAAAGAACACGCCCACCACGATCTTCACGATGGCGGTCAGCAGCAGAAGCGGGGCCATGGTGAAATATATACGGCGTGGCGTCCATTCCAGCCATGTCACCAAGATCGCCGCAAATATCGAGGGCGCTGAAAAGAACGAGATCACCAAGGCTGATTGCGTGAGGGGCAAGCCATACTGTTCCTCCAGGTTCACAGCATGTCGGGCACCAATGATTGTGACCATGGAGACCAGAACAGTTTGTGTTACAATCATCAGGAAGCGGCGAAGGTGGCACAGAGTCCGCTTCGCCGCCAGGAAGATCGATTCGCCAGCGTTCTCCGGCACCGTCTCCTCCAGCCGCAAAACAAGCCCGCCCAGGATGACAACTAGCAGAGGAACGCTCGCCAGGAACGAGAACCTCCAGCCCATCCAGGCGGCCAGGAGTGCTCCCACGCTGGGTGCCAGTGTGGGGGCGAAAAGCCCCACCACGGCGAAGACGGAGAGTTTCGCCATTCGTTCAGTCTCGTCCTCGTAGCAGTCGCGGAGCAGCGCGAGTGAAGCAGTTGCAGTGGACTGCGCGACACCTTGCAGAATGCGGCCCAAGACAAACCAATGGTAGCTGACCGCGCTGCCGGCACAGAGGGTGCTCACGACCAGGAGACTCATCCCAGCAAGGAGCACAGGTCTTCGCCCGATTCGGTCGGACAGGGGCGAAACGAACAAGCAAGAAATGCCACTAGCAGCCTGGTGCATCTGCAGCGTGACGCCGATGCTGGCTTCTTCCACCTGGAACTCCGCCGCGATGTCTGGAATGCTTGGCAGGAACTGGTCGCTCAGAAACCACTCCGCAGCGAAAGCGCCCGTCAGCAAAGCCAGCTCCGTGTCGGACAGCTTTCGTGGGCTTCGCTTGGGGTACTTCACCCTCAGACCAAACAGCAGATCGTAGAGGAGCAACAAAGCAATCGTCACGGCTGCGGTCACGGCAGCAACTTGAGTAAAGCGTTGGAAGACGTAGCTCGGGTGGATGGGCTGGGCCAGCTCCTTGTACACAGTGGTGGCCGTCAGCTCATGGGAGCTTTGAAGCAGCAGTACATGGATATCTTCAGTAACGGAGAGGTCGGTTGCAAACATGGCTCGGTGCAAGGATACGGCACGGGAGCCAAAATGAGGCTTGAGCCACAAAAGCGAAAGCTTGACGGCTCCAGGCTCACCCTGTCCTTAGGGAGCATCTCAGATCTGCTTCCTGCAGGCAACGGGCCTCGGCAACATTGGTGGCCATGAGCACTCCACCCTTCACCTTCACGGTGCCACCACCTCAAGGAACTGAGGAAGAGAAAGGCAGCTCTGCGGAACCTAGGGCTGTCCCAAAGCTCTTTCTGCCTCGGCCCACACTGATGTAACGATCGCCTTGCTTCTTCATGATGTCCTTCGGCACTGCGACCTAAGCGCCACAGCGACACGGCAACAGGACAACCAAGCATCAACGATGCAGGCACGCAGACTGGTACCAAGTGCGCCCAGCAGCCCAGTCACCATCAATCACCTGCCAGCAAGTGCTTGTTGCAGGCATCAACCCTACAAGGGGAGGGAGAGTCACCGTCCCCGAGCCTTGAACATGTCTTGGCTGAGGGGTCCCGAGCCAATCGTCACGGATCCGTCATCGAGGCCTCTAGCTGACTCTAGCTGTTAGCATGGCGTGGCAGGAAAGACAGCAAACAGAAGCTCCTGATCCGTATGATAAGGTAGAAGCAGACTAAGGTGCTTCCAAAAGACCCGTCACAGAAAATGAATTTGCTTTGAGAGCTTTGTGCATGCCAGCTTCACGTTTATTACAGCTCAGAAGGTCAAGACGTCTCTTCGAGGATTTGCCGCGAGCTCGCAGCAATGTTTTGAAGTGATCTAAGCTGCCAGCGCTCGACATAGCCAGGCGTGACCTGAACGGCAGATGCCAGTACAGTAAGGATAGACTGGATATCCGTCTTTCACTGAACAGCTAAGAGGAGTTCGGAACTGGAGAGTCAGTTCAAGACACCAAGTTTAGTTAAGGCGAGAAAAGGCAAACATCAAGCACGTGAGCCTGTGAATCACGAAGGAACACTTGAGGCTGCCACCATTCGACCATTAGACTACCCAGCGCGCTATCCGAACCCAGAGAACTGCAGTTTTTCATCTGCTTGCATACGTGATGGGTTCCAGGGCCACAGCATTGCCCCTGGCCCCTGCCCCGCCTGCGGCCCGGCCACACCCAGCAAGCCCGACACCTCTCCGTCGGAGGCCTCCGCATAGCATGGACGTCGCCGATACTCTAGCTAGTTGTGACAGCCGTATGAGCTACTAACTCTTGAATTCGGCTAAAATTGTGCCGGTCGGTGGGCCCGAGCGTGAGGTCACGCGTCACTAAACACACAGCACGCGGCTGGAGACTATGTTTACTCTGGTTCTGAGTTCTGAGAGGTTGCAAATATTGGCCTCGATGGGGGCGAAGCTCTCGTCGAGGAGGTAAACCTGCAGCTCCGGTGAAAAGCAGTACAATCAAAATTTGGCTGCTTTGCCAGCGTGTCCGGCTTCTCTTCAACAAGCGCTTTCGTTCAGTCGAAATCCATGGATATCCAATCCAATGCCGAGACACCTTGGCTCTACCGAGCGGACGCATCACATGGGCGCAACGGCCGTCGCTCGTCGCTGTCTCCAAGTTGCAGGAAGCGAAAGTCAGGAAAAACTCCTCCGACGGATCAGAGGCTTTGGATATTAGGCGCACAAACTTCTGGTTGAATGAACTTTTCGATTGCTCTCCGAGAGACGTCCCTGTGGAGCTTGTGCAACCGGCAATCGCGAAGAGCCAAGCCGAACGTTTGCGTGAGTTTCATGCCAGAGGAACCCTTCTTCGACAAATGACAAACAAGGACTTGCAAGTTGAGCTGGACACCCGAAGCCTCTTGCAATGCTCATCATAGAGTTCTTCGTAACGGGAAGTCTGCACATAACTCTTTCCAATCTCGGTCCGTAGCAATGAGCAGGTCGGCCATGCGCACGCCAGCTGCCTTCCTCCATGCCACCATACACATTACAAGCCGGTGTTTCTGGATGAGAGAGGGTCAGGGCTGAAGAGTTTTCAAATGCGACTTTTCTTGAATCTAAGCCGCCCAAAATAGCAAAACCAAATGACACGACTATTGACAGTGTTAATTCCATGGCAGTAGTCGTAGTCCTAGCACCGGTGCCAGTATTGGTGCTGGTCGTCGTTGTTGTCGGTTGTCGTCGTAGTCGTGGTCGTACTCGAGGTCGCGGGCGTTGCGGCGTTGTGGTCCACGCTGCGGTGGTGGTAGTAGTAAAACACAGTGACTGCAACACTACGTGATCTGTAACATCGACCTCGCCACCACTTCCATTCCTTCGACCCCGACTAGCCCGAAAGCCCGATGAGCATTACGAAGTTTCGTCGAGTGTCCACATGGCGCCAAGCTCCACATCACAGCGCTCTGCCTGAAAATCTGTCAAGAGATCACTCTGAGATCAAGACCCATGAGCTTCACAGAAGCCTTACATCTACGGGTGACGCAAGCAAACTTCGGCGCGTGATCTTGCCATGAGTCCATCGGAATACCATGTGGACCACCTCCTCAATCCGAAAATGGAAGCCGCACCCAAGGTTGCATGGGCCGAGAGGCCCAGCTGAAGATCACTCGGAGACAGGGAGGGAAGTTCTTCGCGCCAGGCCAGAGATTACTCCTGAGCAAGATCGGTCTGGTGGTTGCTTCTCGGAGCTTAGGGCGAGGCTGTCGGATGCTGGCAAGTGATGCTGAGGCAGTGAAGTGTGCACATCCATTCTGGTGTCCAGGCAGTCCCAAGCTTTGCCACAAGAAGCCACCGCGTCTAAAGAGGGTCGTCCTTTTCTAAGCGGAACCTTGCATACCTCTTGCTTTCGCCCTGGTCTGGGCTATCTTCTGGTCAAATTACAACCGAGTCATGAAGCCGTCTCTCTGCCATGCAGAGATGGCACGTGCGCCGCTAGCACGACCAGGGCGCAAGAGCACCGGTGGGCACAAAATGATCAAAATGACAATATAAATGATGCAAACGAAAGAAAGAAGTTGCAGCCAGCAGGCAACTGCGAGGGAAGTGCCCCAGAAACTGTCACGCCACGAGCTCCCCAGTCCGGATCTGTGGGCTTCATGAAGACAATGCCCATGCGCATGGCCTCAGCAAGGAGCCAACCTTGAAAAGAGAGAGACCGAGACAGGAGCGAGAGGGACCAGGAGAAACAACGAGAGAGGGAGAGCGATGTCGGGTAGAGAAAACGGCCTTGCATCCCGACAATTGCAGGAGTTCGCGCTTTCGCTGAAGAAGCCCTGTAAGGTCATGACCAAAGCAACGTCGACCTCCCCGAAGTAGGCAGCGCCCCACCAACCCATCTCATGGTCGATTCGCCATCGGTCCTGCAACGAAAAGTAAGGCATGCAAAGCAGGTCTGTCTGTGGCTGGCTTCGCTCACTTCATACTTTCTCGGTTGCTGTTGCCCGCACTTTCGCACGACATCGGGATACCACCGCTTGTCGTACTCGTCTTGTGTATCAGTGGTCAAGGTAGACTCTCTTCTCAAGACCAATGGCAAGCAGGCATTGCAGCAAGTCAACCAACGAATGCTCACCAGACACGCAAGACGCGAATCTGGACACTCTTCAACAGGGGTTGCTTTGGACTCTTTTTTGTTCGTGGATTTGTCGTCCCCTGAGGCTCAGTGTAAGAACGAGTGGGTGTGTGAAAGACGAGCTACACGTTGCCTCAAGGGCTTGAAACCTCCAAACTTGTACACATCCTCAGACCTCCATGAGCAAAACCTCATCCCTGAACTTCACTTGCCGATACTCGCATGATGCCGCGCAGGCTCCTATGCTCTACCCAGCAGCACGTCAGCTGTTGTGCCGAAGGGGTGCCTTGTGCGGATCAACCCGGTACCCGAGCTTGCCGAACAGCTCTGGATACCTTGCAACTTGAACTGTCTGGTATTCTTCTCTGAAGCTGAGCAAGCTCACCTCTTCGATTCTGGAGATTCGGAAGGAAGCTGTTGCGACAGAATGCAGGGCAAATCCGGTCGGAGAACAAGTCCTCCCTGCAGCGGGACAAAGACAGGTGCGGGGTGCAGCCTCATACCAGGGGGTTTCACGCCAGCTGAGGCCACTTGCAAAGTTGAAGCATATCACACCATCAGCCAGTCAGACTTGGCCCCTCACCCTTCTGTCTCGCTGTAGGCCATGAGGTTTGATAGGCACACGCACTTCGATTGCCCTGGCAAGCGGTATCAGCCATCTGCTCCGGTAATCATGAGAACCGTGATCGTTATGTCGAGGTCGCTGGCGTAATCAAGATTCTATTAGCCTGCATGCCTACAGTGTTCTGGCAAAGAGGATGCTGCTGCACGATCCCTTCCAAAACAGAAGCATATCGCTCGCAACAGACCCTACGGTCGGCCTGTGCTGCCGGATGTGAACATGTAGGCCAGCGCATGTTCTGTCGTGCTCGGCACATCCTGTGTTGCACGGACTTGAGAATGGCAGGCGAAAAGTTTAATTATGTCAATGTCATCCCATCTGGTGTCATTCTATGTCCAGCTTCAGGGAACCTTCTGTCTATGCACCATTACAGCTGAACTGGAAAGGGCTTCATTTCTTGCCATCCTGCGGTCCTCGTAATCCCCGATCTCATCCGAGGCCAGGAGCTCCCGCGCTGAAACAACCTGCTGACCCAGACTCCTAGTCCTAGCCAACCCACGGCCTTTTAGTACCTGAACACGTTTCGGCCGTAGTGTGAATTCGTGCGACACAGTACCCGCATCGCACTGGGGGGGGGGGGGTTATTCTTGCATCCTCGAGAACCCACTTTCGGATCAATCTAGGCAAGAGGCGAGACAAAACTCCCAGCAATGTGATAAGACAAGAACTCAGATTCCTGCCACTAGCAACCATCGAACGGTCGAACATTCTCCAAGCAGGCGACAACAAACCCGACAAGGGCGGGGCCCCAGCAGCAGTATCAACCTCAACTCCGCGGTTCAGTTACTAACAGGCATGTACCTGCAAGGCAGCACCCGGCCCTAACGACCACGGGGGTTTTCGACTCTGGAGTTTTGGGTTGCGGGCAGATGACCCCGACAAATACAGAATGCAAACGACAGCGCACGCCCCAAAGAACAAAAACGCCCTACGCTCGGTAAAGCGACTTCGCAGAGCCTGCAGCGCCGGCCGGTGAGCTTGAAGCTCGGACACCAAGGGTGAGTCGGTGATCACTGCTACCGGCTCGAAGAGGGCCATTGCTTCCTCCACACCGATCAGAATCCCACTAGTTCCAGGGCTCAGGGAAATCGAAGGCGCAGCCAGAACGGTTTTCCGCCGGAGCAGGAGTGAGAGTCGGGTGCGAGGCTATCAAACTGATACTTGAGTAGACTAACCACAGAGTAAGGATGCCGAGCTGTTGGGGATGGCTCTCCCGGATTAGCCAACATGCGAGGGAAGAATTGTCCAGGAAGGCCGTGTCTGAGGGTTTTCACGCAATGCCAGAAGATATCGATTCTTGACGAAGTCCGCTCTGCACTCCCTCCTGATATCGTTGGAGCAGCTGCGTCCTGCCCCAGTCTCGGGCTTAACAGGCTGCGGGGTTGAGCTTTGGGGCGCGTGATGGGCATGCGAACTGTCCTCGGACGTGTCTCAACTCCGCAGTCAATGTCTGTCGACCCATTGTTGGACATCACAAATAAGCCCCGACACTTACTTTGCACGTTCTCTGCAGGTCCTGTTGCCGTGGGTGATACTCAGGGGTAGTACAGGGAATCCCTGGCGCAAAACGCCAAGGACGAGGATCAAGGACTCAGCGGCGTGAGGCAGCATAACAACCTCAGAGGTTCGACTGGAAGAACATGTAGCAACGAAACCCTGGCACACGCTCCTCCAGTTACCAGTTGCCATCGCCAGACATTGCCAAGTGCAATCCGTTCTCATGGACCCAGACCGCTCGCATGTCGGGACCCTTGCAAGGCCGTCCATCGAATCACGAGCCCGGGGTCATTCCGAGGCCATATGCTAAGAGGAAGACCATGGGGGGCGGCGCGCCAACGATGTCCCCAAAGCGTTTCCTGAGCAAAGGACATGATGCTCTGGCATCTCAAACTCTGCGATTCCGCAGACAGTGTTGGCAACGAAGCAAGCCTGTCTGCTACAGCAGGGCCCCTTCTGACAACCACCTAACCATTTCGACCGGCCGCGCCTGCATCTTTCCGAGGAAAGGTACCACATCAAGTCGCACAAGACACCGCCGTTTCTGTGCTCTGCTTGTCCAAGTGCTCTGCTTTTGCAGACGGGAGGCGGATAGACGCTTGAGGGGCTTCCAGTCAGTCCTAACGACCGGAGGGCTGCAGCAACGGCCTGCAGGCGGCAGGCATCCTTTAGCGACATCACCAAGGGCCTTGAAGATTAGCAGGCTGGGAGGAACCAGCGAACCAGCGTCACATGTGCACCGCCAGGTGCTTCTTGAGATGCTTGAAATCCTAGCCGCCCTGCAGGCTCAGGCATACCGCCTCAATCTAGGTTGCACAGAAGGGAATTTCTCAGGGTCAATCTTCCAGACCCGGACAAGAGCTACCTGTCGAGGAGGCCGATCAGATCAGTCGAGTGGGATTTTCTAGCTGCAACAAGAAGAGCTTGCTAATGCAAAGGATGTGCCCAGAACGGCTCCACTGAAATCAGTGTGTTCGGCAGGGGTGCCTTGGATCTCCGGGAGAGCTGCGCCCAGGTAAGGGTCAGCGAGTCATCCTCTTGCTGTCTTGGATAGAGAAGGCTGTCCCCGAGGTCAGATTCGACGTGTGTTTGGGGCTTCTCCATTCAACTTCGAGTCGGCCAGTGTTTGACACTTCATTAAGCTTGACAGCTGGGTTTTGGCTGGGCCGGTTTCGGCTGGTAGCATAGCAGAGTGGCCGAAATGTACGAATTCGAGCAGGATGGCCGGAGGATCGTGGCCAGTTGTTGCTTCGTTCTGGCTTCGTACTTAAAGTGCTGGCGTGCCGCATTCTCGTTCTCTATGCCGAAAGCACTCAGAAGAAACATTGCGACCATTCAACCCTCTCGTTTCCACCAGCCCAGCCGTCCGTCACGGCCAGGCAGTCCGGTAACTCGCGGCCTGCAAGAGAAGCGGTTCAAGCCAAGTCACGAGAAAATGTGGTCAAACTTCAGTTCTGACCCCTTCCGGCACAAAGCCACCCAATCCCCAATGCTGAGCAGTGAGAAGCACGGGTTGCGCTCGAAAAACACGGGACCCTCTAGAACCACATGAAGGTTCCACCGGCGCACTGCTTGCATGGTTGCTGTCAACAAGACCTTGGCACTGTTTGTTTTACTGTTTGAGGGGAACTGATAAGCCGGAAACATGTCACTCCCCGTTGCTCGGCCTAGCTCGTCCACTCTTGCTGGCCAGCTCCAATTGAAGACGCTGCCTGCGAGCAGTTTTCAGCTGACGGTTTGTAAGATGTGGTCTGACCTGAAGTGTTTTTACAAGCAGCCTGGCGTCGAAAACATCTACGAGTAGCCAGCCCATTCCCAAAATCACCACAACTGCCAGCAACGACCTCGAAAGCGCTCGACCGTCAATAGTTCTGTCGTCGGTGCCATCTCCCTGTGACCACAGGAGCCATGCACGAGCCCGTGTTGCCTTCCACGTCCATGGCAGGCAGGTCGTCAGATCCTGGCGCTGAGCCACTGCTATTGCTGGTCATTCGGTGTCAAAATCCGTTCTGTTTAACGATCCCAGACCTGCCGAAACCAGAAGCCCAATTCCGACCCCACATCGCGCCTCCTCGGAGGCGCTTGAATGGCCGGGGACTGTGAGGCGAGGGCGGCGCACGGGAGGACATGGCGGGGCGATGGACAGCTGAGAGACTGCGGCTGCCGTTGAAGCACTTACGAGTACAACTTGCACTGGCCAAGAGAGATCGCACAGGATTCTTTTGTCACTCGCAACTTGGCATAACCACGCGAGGATATGGGGTCTAGTAGCTAGCAGAAACCCAGGGATGATCGTCATGATGATCACCAACAGCACCCCATATAGCATCATCATCGTGAGAATCATCATCATCATCATCATCATCAACAACATCGACAACGACTGCTGTACGCCCCTCCTCTTCCTCATCCTTCTCCTCCTGGATTGATACCATGATTACTGATCACTGTTCCCATGTTGCTGCTGACTCCTGTGAAGAGAGTCTTGCCCAAAACTGTTCAATTCACCCCTACTGCAGCCTTGGGACGTGCTCGCCTGCAGCGCAAAATGCTCCAGAACTTCGTAAACAGCGGGGTGGGAGTGTCAGTCATGATAATGCCTACGAACACGCATCATAGTAGTTTTGCCACCCGACCAGCACACGAGTAGTAAAGTGTACCGTCAAGATCAGGACCATCAGGCAGGTATGCCACTACAAGCCGACTAGCCCAAAATTCAAACCAAACGTTTGGCGAGCCCTTGGATTTATACCTAAAACAACAGATATTGCCGCCATCACTACCCACAAACGAATCTGGGTCCCAACACCGAACTTCCGCCTCTCCTGAGTGAGCAGGCTGTCCCGCTCCAAAATCTCCTCCGAAAACTTTGATTTGGGGTTTCGTCTCGCACTCTCTAGCTGCACGCCATTTCACAACAAGTCTTGCCTGCCCTCCACGCTACAATGCGGCTGAACGACTCCGGATTTCATAAATCCATATCTAGCCGCCTTAGCATATCCGATGCCCAATCCCGCGCTTGCAGCCACGCTGCCATCACACGGTTGTGTCTTGTCTCGGTATCCAGCGACACAGGTGAGCCGGGTCTCGTAGGTTCCTCGCTCTGTGGCTGCATCCAACGACTGTTTCGTAATTGCACGTTTGCAGTACAGCCGACACAACAACGAGTGCACGGTTCGAAACGGTGGATCTCCTTCGAAAAGATCCTTTAACTCATGCTGGGTGCCTCTGGCTTCAGGGTTGGAGCGGCATCCTCCGGCGCCTTTTCTGCATACTCCTTGGCCAGGAGACAGCAACTAAGGGCTGTGCACCCTTCGGGAGCTCTGCACATGTGCGTCAATCACCATGAGCATCTACATGTGCATGTGTAACTCTATGACCGATCCTCGACGATGGAGCGACAAGCCTTGCGAACGAAGAGGACCGGATCCTGCGCCAGGGAGCTTTCGAAGCAAAGGTGCCGGAGTCTGACTAAACACCCAGCTCGGACTCTGATGCAAATTTCTTGCAAGCAGCTGAAGGTTATGGCATGAGAAACGAGATTGTTAGCCTGGAATGAAGTTGTTCAGCGACTACTGCAAGCCACATCTCGTACAGAACATCTGGCAGTTCCGCAACGGCTACCTGAAAGCGGCTGGTGTTCTGGGCCCGGAAGACATGTAACCTCTCTAACATTTCATATCACAGCACCGTCAGCTCACGATCAGTCTTCTCCGCAAAACTCCGATTACACACACACACACACACACACACATCAAGATTCCCAGCAATAACTCTTGCGCCACTGGCCGTGGGCTCACCGAGACCGCCACCCTCAACCCTACAGCAGCAAGGCCCAAGACCCATACTGTAGGACCTGCACTGAAGCCGGAATCCCTAAAAGCCCTAAACCCTCCCTGACCTCAGCCACCCGCCGTGGCTTGTCGCTTCGGGAGCTCTTTCTCGAAAGTGCCTTTGCCACCTGCTCGGGCCTTGACCAGGCTGGGGCCACTGTAGCTGGAGACGCTTCTCTGAAGGAACAGGGTCTTGGGTACATTTGCTTAGATGAAAGCTCTTTTCGTTTGGGTGCCTCCAGTCCCGGATGAAAGCTTGATTCAGCTGGGTGGTGGGTGGGAGCTTGTTCATGCTCTTCTTATGACGAAGCTGCCGTTCGTTTGCCAGCCAGACCATGACCCGGCCCAGTCACAGGCCGTAGCAGCTCTTCAAGACAAGCCAGAACTGAACTAGCACCCCGAAGGCCGAAAGATCCAACAGCGGCTGCAGCCAAAGCTCGTCATGGCACGGTCCTGAAAAGCAGCATTTCGAAGACTGTCAGAAGGGCGCTACCAACCTTTTCCAGACAGTACGACCACGAGCTATCTCAAGGACCAGTGAGGCACGAAAAAATGCTTAGCGAGCATCTGCGGCGCAGCAACATACATGAAGGTGTGCATACAGTACCTAGCAAGAAGCACTGCACGTGCGAGACCACCTCAACCATGTTAAGTTGGCATGTCATGCATGTACAAGTGTTGACACTCTCTGCTTCCGGTAGCCAGGCTGCAGTAGCTGTGCGGCCCTTCACACGCACAGGCTGGAGCCAGCAAGTCCGATCCCACGGACTGCTTTCCTGTGGCGATGAAGCTGCTTACCACTGGCAAAGGCACACGAATGGCGGTAATACGAATAGCCCACATCTCACTGGAGGAGTACAGTAGTAAGGATGACTGTGACCATTGACTCACGGTGAAAGTTGAATGTAAACGCTATTCAATCTGTGCAGGCAGATACTACCGGGGATCTGGCCGGAAGCTGCTGCCAAATGTCATCCTGTACGAGCCTGAGGAAAGCTGCGACTGGGCTTGCGGACACTTCGGGCAGTCTGCGGAAGCCATATCCATGTTTCGATGAAGCGCGTACTGGTGCAAGCATAGGTTGCAAAGCAAATCACTCCCAAACAGGTGAATCCTCATAGGGATGTTTCACCTATACCCTGCCGACAAAGAATCCAAGCCGGGTCTGAAAGAGTGGAAAAGTGCTTAGAGAGGACTGGTCCTGAAAATGGCCGAGGAGCATCTGCCGCATCCACGGGGGCAGGACTGAGAGCTCGCGCGACTGGCATTCTCGGAAAGTGTTCGACCGGGTGAGGTGATGCCCACAAGAAAGCTGGAGGGGGAGCATCATCGAAACCTTCAAAACTCGAAACCTCGAAATCGAAGCGGGAGTCTGGAAGCTCTGTGCCGAAGCTGGAGTTGCAGGTTAGACGGGAAGCTGGTGTAGCAAAAAAAGGCCTGGTCAAATCCTTCAAAGTCGGGCCCTGCACCGGCCCTTGCACCCTGAGTCCTGAACCATCGAGTGAGGCCCTCCCCAAAGCGCCTTGGCGCGCGAGCGCGTGATGCGCCGCGCTTGAACGCGGCGCATGCTCGCCGGAGCTGAGACCACCCGCCTGGCTTCGGCTTCGGGTACAGGGGCTTGTCACACTCTTGTCGGCTTGCATCATCCCGAGCGGATGCCCCATGAAGACTCATGGTGAGTTTGCATAGCGCACAAATTTGTTGGTGTTCTCGAGACTGCCGATAACGGACAAAGTTTATTGACACAGCATGTGTTGGACCAGTTGTCTGCGAAAGGCGGCGACTGCGTGGCTTCTTGGCTTCGGTTACACCGACAGTCGGAGTTCCGACATTTGGCTTGAAGGTAACGCCAGGATTTGCCGGGAAGGATATGCGGAAATGAGACAGCCGAAAGATGGCATTTACAGCCACTCTAAGCCAAACAACTATCCGACAACTCTCTGATCAGACTGGGAGATGTACCCTAACATGAGCCCGCCTCTGCAGCGCAGAGGAACTGTCACTGTGCCCGCTCTCGCTGTCCTGGGCCAAGCTGCGTTCTTGGAATTCAGCTGTGGGCGTAACAGCTGCGCCAAATGCGCCAACGACATCCGGTCCTCAAGCGCTGCAAGCTGTCCCTAAACGGCGCCGACCAATGGTTCAGCACGAGGAATGCATGCTGCCGGGCAGTGGCATGAGCAGCTGCAGACTGCTCTGACACTCAGACGCTGGCAGAGTCAGAGGCTCGACGCTCCTGCTGATCCAAGGAGGCTAACAGCTTCATAATGATATTGGCGAGCAAGGAGGCTGCCCAGAAAATGCAAGAACGCCCGGGTCGCCAACGGCTACAATCCTAATAAGCATCATATCCAGAATAGGCCCCCCATACCTGCATAATTCAACTCGGACATACCGCTACATCGCCTCAGATTCGTGAGGGCCTCTGGCTAGTGACAGTGACAGTGAGAACCTGTCGCCCTGCCTTCTGCTTCGCCCCGACCATTTCGGAAGCAGCCCGTGTGGTTACGGCCTTGTCTGCAGAGAAAGCAGGCCGGTTCCAGCGTGGGGAAGTGGATTAGACTATATGAAATACGTTATCCGACCCTGTGCTATACGATATCCTACTATATCATGCTATGTTCTGAACCTTTACGCAATACGATGTTAGATGATATTCGACTGCGTTTGGACAACGTCGTAGTAATTTCTAGGCTGAGGAGCGCAGGGTCTGGCATTGCTGGCTCCCCCATGACATTCCAAAAGATCCGCTTTCCCGGCACAGAGTATGGCTCTACCCATCGTTCCACAGGTGTTACATGTTCTGGGAATTGTGGCCGTGGCACAGTGACATGGACAGTCCGGAAAATGAGTCTGATGAGCGAACCCGGGTTGTGAACATGCACATCCATCCACACTGTATGTGTGTATCTCATATGTGTGTTTGTGTGTGCAGATTCATTCATTTTCCCTTTACATGGAACACGAAAACTAAAGAACTCGAGGCTGCCAGTTCACTGCGCGGAACTGCCCAATACCATGATACGGCGGGCACGAAACAGGATTTATAGCTAGCAGCTAGCGCATCCACGGCACGTCCTCGTTGATGGCGGCGGGTTCGCCGTACTGCTGAAACAGCTCATCAACGTGGTCGAAGAGATCTTAGCTGTCTCCGTCCAAGCATCTCAACATTCAGGCCTGCAGATAGCGGCCTAGAATGTAGAGGGTTGACAGTGTGCAAATGAACTTAGTGTGGCCAACCCGTGTAGCCCCAGTGGCAGCAGTACATCTGGAGCGGTTCATGGCCGCAGGGCTTAGAAGCTCATGCCATGCCAGTAAGCCAGCTAAATAGTGGCTACAAACACTAGCGGGCGAAAGTGAAGGTCCTTGAAGGTGTATCGTATCCGAATGCCAGGTTTGAGACTGACGCGGAGGCGAGCCCGCCAAAAATTCCATGCAGCCCTGAACCTCAAAACGAACACCCGTTCCTCTGCAGCACGCTGCCGAAATCTGATGGGATCAGCAGCGCATAAGAGGTTTTGTTGAGCTTCGGGCTTCCTTTGCTTCTAATAGTCTATTGCACTCCGCAAAAAGTCAAAGCCCAAAAAACAAACCTAGAATCATATCCGAGTAGCCTTGGTCCACACGCCAGCCCCGGCCCTGGCCCATTGGCATGAAAGGCTTCCCACGGTACTTCTTCGCACCTCGCGGCGATGTCTGCTCCACTCTTTGCCATTTGAAATCCTCAACCTTCGTCCTTGCTACCGAAGCATTACGGAAGCGTCAAACCCAAGAGCTCCGGGCGATACTGGATCGTCAGCAACGTCAGACTCTTGCTCTATAGCGCAACAACACAACGACCGAAACCTGAACAGCAAGTTTACCATTGTCCTAGTCTTTCGAGCCAACATCCGAAGTTTGACAAACAGGAATATTGCATAGTCCCTTCTGTTACTATGTCTCCAAATTTCTTGGACACACTGCTGTATTGTTATATGACCTGATACAGGAACGAAGGTCAAGCCGGTAAGCCTTTTTTGCATGCAGGCCTCTGTGCATGCTTTCCGGGAACGGCGGGTTTACGAGCTTGGAATCTAAAACGCCAAGCAAGTGTGGGACCCGCAAGCTCGCCGAGGTGCGAAGCGTGGCGATCCTTTCCCGTGCCTTCTCCAAGCCTGAGGCGGACTTGCAGGTTTTGTGAAACTCCGATAAAGCTTTTTCGTAGATCGACCGCACATTGCTGAACCTAAGGGCCTGAGATGGAATGGAGGGAAAATCTTCTGCAGGATGCCTGAACTGTTCAAATCTCTATCTAACATTGGAAGTCACTCAAACCTCGAGCTCAAGGGATTCCTGCAGCTTCCAAGCCCCGCCCCAACCTCCTGTCTGAACCCCGCATGTCAAAATCGCTTCTAAAGCCTTTATCCCAAGTCCCAGATCCTATGCCGTTGTCAGCATGGGCTTGGATTGTGCTCAAACAAACACTCCTCGATTCAAACATCTACAGGCCAATCCTAAAACCGGAAAGCACTTCCCAACCCCACCTGAATCCTGCGCGGTGACCCACGAACCTACATCCTAGAGCCCTCTGAGTGATCCCGTTCAGCCTAACGCCCTAACCCAACCCCCCACTCCCCACCCTGTCCCGCCTGAATCCTCCCTGTCGCCCACTATCCACACAGGATCCGGCGGCGGGGGCCCGGCCGAGCGGTCCTCTGGAAAATGGCTCAAACGTGGATTTGGATGCAGATTCGGATTTAAGATTGGGATAAAGGATTCGGATGTAGGATTCGGACATACAGTATGGTCTAGGTTTAGATATAAGTAGATAGATTACAAGTTCACTCATACATACAGACAGACAGACAGACAGACAGACAGGCAGAGACAGCCAGACCATAACATAACATACCATGACATAACATTACACTGAAGTAGTAGTTGTCGTCGTCGTAGTTAGTGGAAGCAAAAGTCGTCGCCGCCGTGGGAGAAGGAGCAATAACAGATCTCGTGCAAGCACAATATGATAACAATGAATTTGGCGAGGCAAGGTAGCTCTTGTGAAGCGGTCTTCGTGTCGGTTAAGCTGTCCTGCTTCCTCGGGAGGTTGACCTTATTGCCCTTCTCCACGTCCTGGCGTGGCAACCGGCTTCTACAGTACCGCTGGCATCCCACTTTCCCCCGGAGCTCTGGAGTCCAAGACTCTGAGACATTCTAAAGGTGTCTTCGTCGAACCAAGACGTTCACATAAATTTCGTCCGGAATGCCTATCCTGGATCCCCAAAGCAAAATCCTGCAAGTCTACATGTAGGGCTTCCACGCTCCTGCATAGCTTGCCGAAGCTGCTTGTTCACCTTCCACCTGCCATCAATGTGTCTCGCAGTTGTTGAGGAATAGCGCAAAAAAACTAGTTCAGGGGTTTTGCACTCTGACGGATCAAAGAATCAGGACTCGGCTTTGGGGTTCCTTCACTTGAAGCTCTAAAGCCCCATTTCCAAAACACCGCAAACCATCGACCATTGGACCACCGCAGCTGCCGTTTGCAGGCGTTTGATGCGCTTGAGCCAACGGAAGTCGAAAGCCTCTGACGGCCGGCAATCTCCTAGGCCCGGAACCCTTCGTTGAATCCAGACCTCTCTGATGATTCCTTCGTCCCCGGAGCAGACACACCTCACGAAAGAGAGCGTGTCGAAGATATTGTCCTGCTGTCTCGGATTCCTCTCACGCCTCGGGCTTTATCAATGCTTACAGGACAAGATGTAAAATCTATATACATACGTACATATTGAGATATAAAGTAACATACGTATCCGCAGCACGCCATGCAGCAGTTGACCCATCGTGACATCTAGTTAGTCCGTGGTAGTGCACATCTGGCTAACATGGGGTCCTATCGAAATCGCACAGCTGAGGCAACTGAGAGCATGACATATACGTCTCTGCACAGTGCATCGGTAGACATGTGATGTGTGGATCTTCGTACAGGTCTTGCCACATTACAACATGCAGAGATGATAAACTGACAAAGATCATAGCAATACAATAACAGAATAGCATGGCAACTGTCTTCCTGCTGTGGCAGTCATGGCTCTGAAGATTCCGCTGCTGACGATCCCAGTTCTCGCCGAACTCTTCCTCCTGAGCAATCACAACTCGAATCTCAGAAGTGGCCACAGTACAGACGACATCCTGGAACTGAGCAGTTCATGACAAAAGCGAACAACAGCCCACATCTCGTGACCGAAAGGCTGAGGTAGGATACTGATGGCTGCCGTGCACGCTACATATCTCTATCTAGGCGCTTTGGTCGACTTGAATATCTTAAATTGTCCCAGCCTGGAACATTGCTTCCACCTTTCGGCGCGAGTGCTGAATCCACTTGCCTCCACTGAGCTGGTGCGTGGGTGCCGAGTTCCGGTATGCACATAAGCAGCCAGAACAAACAAGTTGTTTCAACGAGCATGGAAGCAGAGCGGCCTGACACAGACCAGAGTAATTGACGAAGACGTCGACGCCCGTAATGGCAATTGAGAGGCAGAGGAGCAGGAAGAGGATAGGGACAGCGATCATGACAACAGCAGCGATCGATGTGAACAGCCAGGACGACCATGACCACAAGCAAAACGACTGCAACAGCCAGAACGACTACTAGGGCCGTTTAAAGAACCATGACAACGACCAGAACAGTGTCAACGCAAAAGCAGGCAACGCCGCCACCGCCACCAACCAGAATGATGGCATTCTTCCTCTTATTCGTGCTTTCATTGCTCATCGCTGTCATTGTGGTCATCGTGACCTCCAAAGTCACTAAAGTCTGGTTAGCAAAATTGACCCTCATCTTCAAGGCCCATCTATCATCAGTGTTAGCCATCATCGGAGTCATCGTCCTCACCACTCTCAAGAATCCAGAAGAGTAAAAACAGATCGTAATGGTCGTCATGGTCAGTACCATCCTCATCTTGCTCGTCGCTGAGCAAGAATTATTGTCATGACCACCGTCGTCCGTGTTATCTTCGTCCTCTCATCCACATAACTATCACCACCGCCGCCGGCATCATCATTGTCACCATCTTCCTCGTGATGGCTGCTACCGGCACGATGGCTGTCTGAAATTCAACACGTATATTGTCCTTCACGCTGTCTACTTTTCTCAGCCTAAGCTACACACTTCCAGCTGTCAATTCAAGACCGGGCCTTTCTCCATACGCACCTTGTCCTGGAGCTCGGCCCACTCCTGTCACCGTCGGACCACTGTTGCAGGCTCTGGCCCATCAGGGTACAAGTTTTTTTTGCTTGAACCAAGCGCGTCTCCGCCGCCGACAAACAGAACTTGCACTACCATACCCTCGCACTCACTATAATGGTGGCAAGCTTTCTCCGGCAGCTGTTTCGAACCTGTTTATGCGATTCATCCAGTTGCTTTGCCAACGCCTGCTCGCCCTCAGGTGACCTGTATTCAGAGGCCCTCTCCAAATAGACGACCTACGATTGTGGTGAGCTGCATGATGACGGGGACAAATTCTCTTTGTAGATGTACAGTGTGCATGTACGACATAACCCATAGAGTCAGAGATGATGAACCAAGGGTTGTCGTCATGTGTGCATCCCCTTGACAACCAACGGAAACCCTTTGCAACAGCAAGAGACAACATAGGAGTCTTCATCATTCCCTCCATCTGTCTCTTCCCCCAGCAAGCATTCTGGCTTGCTTGCTTGCTTAGGGGTTTGTGCCCCCGAAGGAACCCTGGCCCGAAGGCCTACCCCTGCAACGGTCCGCAAGTCTCGCAGTTCGATTGGCCCCTTCCAGGGATGAGAGAAGGGCTCGTTCCCCCACCTGAGCTTATACACCCCGTCCCCCCAAAACACCCCTGCTAAGACCTTGACCATGGAAAACCAGTAAGCTCCAGGCGGGTCAGCCGAGGTCTCTCCAAGTTCAGCTACGCGAAAGTGGCAAGTTGCGGTGCTTCTCTCCCTCTCTCCGCCTCCATTCAGGTTGCTCGAAGCGAAAGCTGAATGCTCAAGAGTTTGCATGGGAGGAAGGCCCCGGCACAAGACACCCTTTAGACAAACTCTCTGAGGGCCGCAAAGGAAACTATTCTTCTCCCAGCTTGAGGAGCTTGTCAGGACTCCCGAGCGTCTAGCCCACGCCCTCTCCCTCTCTCTTCCTATTCCTCTCAACCAGGTTGTGCAGAACGACTCAGGCAAGTCCTCTTCCATTTCTTGCGTGAGGAGCCGGGGCTTCGACGGCCGCCGACTCCACTTCGCCTGACCCCAAAGCCCGAAAGCTAGCTCTTGATCTTTGTCGTGTTTCGGCTCTCTCACACTCGCACAGGCTTCAACGGTATTTTTGGGTCTTGAAAGGATGAACCCGTTGTTTTGCGGCCTTCGTCCTGTCGATACTTTATTGCTGTCGCACGTCTTGTTGTTGTGCTGATCATGACGGTTGTTGCCAACATTGCGCCATCACTCGTGCGGGCTTGAAGGCCAGGGCCCAAGGTTCAGTTCCACCAGTTAATTAGTCAGTTACAAGTACAACCTCTCAATTGAAGACCCTGCGACAAGCAGAGAATCTGGCACGTCTCCACCTTCTCCTCTGCGACGTAGAAGAATTCTTCCAGCTTCTCCCTGAGGCTTGATACCGCGGGAACCAAGGGTGAAAGGATGCCTAAGGCCTCAGATGCCACGGAAAAGATACCACATGCATCAACAGTTGGGAAGCTCGCAAAAGACTTAAGGGTGACGAGGCCACTGCCTTAGCCGAAACATGAGAAAAAACTGCATGCAAGTGCATACACTACTATTCCATGCTACTGTTTGGTGCGGTGCAGCGGACAATATTTGCTGCAACCGTGGAGGCAGGCGAAGCGGAAGTCTTCTGGTCATGTTTCTGCAGGTGTTGATAGCAAAGTTGAACCAGGCTCATGACGCCTCGGAACCGCGCCACAGAGCCGAAAACTGCCGTTCCGATCCCGCTGGTTCGGCCTCTTGGACTTTTTTGCTTTGACCTTCGTCATGAAGCGCGCCAGGGAGAGCAGCAGCGGGGTGTTCTTGGAAGCCCTCTTCTCACCTGGCTCGGGCAGAAATTCCTCCGCTTGACACAAAATACGCATGGTCGTCCCGAAACAGCACCAAGCCTCATGATACGCCAGCTTGCGGTCTGTGCTGAAGGCTCCGGGCTTTTGGGCTATAGGGCATTACGACGCCCCACCGGTCTCAACTTCGTCAGCTGAAAGACACCAAACTGCCCAAATCCGGACACTACTTTCATCGCCGATGAAAGAGCTGTGCAACCATGATGTTAGTGAGGTAAGAGACGCTCGAACCTTGTACCAGACTGCTGGGCCGCGGTTTGCAATAATATAATTATGGACTGCTGGGTCAAAAGCTGAACCCCAACGAACCTGCTTCCTCGGGCTCTGCAGGCGGCTGCTCTGTGTCTACGGCCACAGGCGTCGCCGGAGGTATCGATGGACTCTTCGACGGAGAAGAGCCGCCAGGACTGAGCTCCCGCCGTCACTCCGACTTGTTGCGGTTCAGTGAGGGTTTAGGTTTCATCTGTCGAGTGTAGAGTCTAGGAGTCCGCCCCAAGGCAAGGACAAGTCCGGTCCGGTGTAACACTTGGCTGGGTTTAAGATTGTCTCGGCTGCTGTGGTTCTGGGTTTTGGATGTGGGGTTTCTCTTGTTGAACTCCGACAACTCAACTCGCACACATCAGGTGAGCCTGCATAGGTTCGAAGGTCTATCACCAGCTGTAGCTAAACCCCTCTTCAGAGGCGGCCGTCTGAAGTCAGACACCTGAGGTTTGAATGCAGGAGAGCCACGACTCATCCGTTTTCTCCACTTCTTCCTTGATCGGCTGCGGCCGGTGCTTGATGGGGCGGCACCTTTGGCCAGGACAGCCGTGGTCTCCATCCCAATACAGACTCCTTCTCCCAGATCTGCGCTTGCAACGAAACAATGCACGCGCATGCTGCCAAGAAGCTCAAGGAATCCTTCACCCCGAATATGCACCCCCGCACAAATTGACAGCATAACAGAGCTCTGTCATTGTATCTGTCTCCTTGTTTGCATGCGGATGCTCCTCTGGGGCATTCATGCCTGAAGTGAACTCGCAAAAGTGCCGAAGATCCAGAGAAGCCCCCAGAGCCCAGGGTGCACCCTGGGGCAGACAGAGGCCGGCCCTCCGAGTCCGGCAGACGGCCTCGGTAACTTCACAACTCGCTACCCTTGCGCAAATCAGAAATATCACTGCTCATGCCCAAAAACCTGTGTTCATACTGTCCATGCTGCTCGGACTGTTCTCACTGTTCATTTATTTCATGTGTTTATTCCGTTCAGTCTAAATTCATGGGCTCTTACATTTCATTCTATGCATCTGTCGAGGGAGAAGTTTCAGTCCTAGGCAACAAGCACTGCTTTCTGTCTAGAGTCTAGAGCAGCGCCGAGAACCCGGCTTGACAAAGGACCGTCCGGCCCCACGTCGTAGGCAAAGTGGCTTTCCCAGTACCCTGTGGCGCTCAAGAGTGCGGGGTCTGCGAACTGTACAATGTGGAAAGACGAGCACGCCATTCTTCAGAGGCATCCAGATGGAGACCCAAGCCCAGGAAACCTGCATGTTGCCCAGACTGGCTACCACTTAGATCAGTCAAACTGCGGAACATCTGCGGGATAGCAAAATGCTCCGATTCTGAGTTTCGCAAGTAATCCGCCCGCTGGGCAGGACGTGACATTGTTCGTGAGCCACAGGACACTGAAATCACTGAAACTACCTCGAATTTTCTCTTGTCTGCCGGTTGAACTCCTTGCGATCCCGCACAGAATATGCCGCTGGGACTGGGCAACAAAAAGACTGCAACTGGCCTTGATTTGCACTCCGGTTTTGCAGGCCACCCCTTCGAAGGAGAGTGTCGAACTTCTTCAGCGTCTGCAGCAGTAGGGGTCGGATTGGAAGTTAAGATGCTTAACTTATTGCAGGTTGTTGCAGCTTAGCCACATCTCCGGGCTTGCCCTATCCTAGCAGCTTTGCCTGGAGCGCAGCTTGCGGAGCTATGCGGTTGTGCGGGAGGATGAAACTGATAGGACCGATTTGTTGCTCCCGACTTCGTTTACAACTCTCTGGCTTCTGACAAGCTGGGGGAGATCCCGTGATAAATCAACTTCTTATACCAGTCGACACCGCCCAATGGATCCCAAAGCTGACGCAGTAGCAAGCTTTAGAGGTCTCCCGGAACCTGTCTGTGGATCGACCGATTGGCAGCAGCCCTCCGGCTGGATTGACTCAGCTTTGTGCATACGGCTCTGGGGGACGGGGTCGAAGGGGGGACACGCTGCTAGGAAGAACAACACGTCTACCGCTCGAGCATGTCGGGCCGGTGATCACCTTCAGTTGGACCACTCACCCGGAATCTACTTCGGAAATTTGGGACATGTATCACACTGGCGTCTTCTTGGGCGACTGGCCTGCAGCCGGTCCTTGCTGATGATTTTGCCACATCGCATGGAGCTCTCAATATGTCTACGAGTTATCCGACAGAGGGCCTCGGGCTTGCCTCTGTGGTCTGGAGTGAGGGCGTGGAAACCTCATGTCTTCGCATCCAAGAGCCTGCAGGCATTCTGTTTCGGGTCCTGGGCACCACATGCACCTGAACCAGCCTAAAATCAGTGCCGCAGATCCTCATCCTTTTTTCAGATGACTCTACGAGCAAGGCCTCGGCTTGATGCGAAGGCAGGATGGGCCCTGGCCCTGGCTTGCCTGAAGCTTTTGCAGGCACCTTGAAGCTCAAAAGAGTGCCCTGAAGCTAACTCCGCCAGACAGCGGAATCTGCAGAGCACCTTCATGTGTCCTGCAAAGTTTGAAAGGAGAGCAGTCCGGAAGGGAAGCATGCAAAAAGGGCTGAGTAGAGCAAGACTTCCGAGTCTGACCTCTTGCAATACGTACATGAAAGAAACGGACCTGCTTTGATTCCTGTTGTGAGCCTTCCCCTGTCCGGAACGCAAGAGTAGCTGGTGTGTGCAGCCGACGGGGCACTCCAAACCGAACTGTTCCAACGTCGTTTAGATTAAAACAGATTAGCAGTTCAAGATTCCCAGAATGCCCTAGTTCCGATCGGCCGGTAACGCACAGCCCAGCTTGACCACAAAGGCACCATTCCGACAGACAACCTCTAGACTTAGGCGACCTCGATCGCCGCCTCAGCGTACATGAGGTAGTCGCCGGCTCCGTTCAACTGCACCTGCCTCTGGCGGCGAAGGCGGGCTACAAAGGCGGCGACGGCGACGAGCGCTCCAAGGGCAAGAGACCCCGTTGAGAGCAGCAGCGGCTGGGACCAAGCACCGGCTGCAAGCTCAGCAGGAGCGGCTTCAGCGGCTTTCTCCTTCTGCTCCTGCGCTTGCTCTTGTTGCTCCTGCTTAGCCTCGGACGCCAGCTCCTGACGATTTCGGAGCGAGGCTTCGGAACTCCGACTCTGGTCGGCTTTTGCGTACACTCTAATTATTGCATGGGACTACAACTGACCGAGATTTCTGTGACTGGCTTCGACATCTCCATAAGTCGGTGGAAAAGACTGAGGTGGACGAAGAAGGTGATGACGGTGCTGACGGCGAGGATGGCGAAGATGGTGAGGATAGTGATAGCAGCGGTGACGATGAAGATGAACATGATGATTATGATGATGATGACGATGATGATGGTGGTGGTGGTGGTGGGGGTGGGGGTGGGGGTGGTTGGGGGTGGTTGGGGGTGGTTGGGGGTGGTTGGGGGTGGTTGGGGGTGGTTGGGGGTGGTTGGGGGTGGTTGGGGGTGGTTGGGGGTGGGGGTGGTAAGGGTGGTGGTGGTTTTGCGGGGTTTGGTGGTAGTGGTGGCGGATCCCACGCCCCACGGCCTCTTTCAATTTCTCCTGCTCCCCGGCCAGCTCTTTGTGCAATCGCTCGCGCTCGGATGCCAGCTCCTCACGGAGGTGTTTCTTCTCCTCCTCGCGCAACTGACTCTCCTTTGCTGCCTCTGTGTTGTCAGTGGGAGCGACAAGCAGAGCAGGGCCATCAGTGCCTGCTTTGGACTCCGCCTCTTTGGTGGCTCCACCCTGCGAGCCCTGACCCTGCGTATACTTGGAGTAGTCCATGTACTGCTTGTAGTCCCCGGCACCGCCCTGCCAACAAGGCCGGGCGAACAGCTTTTTGTTCGGACAGCTATTTGCACCAAGTTTCGCAAGCCCAAGCAAGACACCGCAGTAAAAACAATTTCAGATCAGACATTTGTCATTGTCTTATGCGGCAACTTCCGGCAACTTGACAAGCACAGACGATAGATGACGGGCCTTTTTGCTGCATCCCTGCTATGTTCCCATGCCACATCCCAGGCAAATCCTTCAACCTGAATTCCCCAAACCCCAGCTCCTGCCTGCGAGCCCTGACCCTGAGTATATTTGGAATAGTCCATATACTGCTTGTAGTCACCGGCGCCGCCCTGCCAACAAGGCCGGCGGAGAGCTGTGCATTCGGACAGCTACTTGCACCAAGTTTCGCAAACCCAAGCAAACAAGTTCTCCGTAAGAGGCTAAAATCAAAACCATCGCAAACGTTTTCAGGCTTCCGCCAAGCTATCATACACGACCAACCACCTCCTCACCCTGCTACACTCTCATGCTACCCTGTGGCGGATCCTCCCCCACGAAACGTAGCTAACCATTTGGCATTGCTGTAGTCCCCACGTTGATTTTGGAAGGCTGCGTGGCCCACGGACCAGCATCCCGGCCATGCAAGCATGGCTGCCACTCACTTGAACCCAACGGCTCCACCTAACTCACGTACACTCCTTAGAGCCTGCACCGCCGCCGGAGTCACTTGCCTAGGGCTCGCGACCGAGCTTCTCTCGGACCGCCTCTCGCACACTTCCAAGCCAGCGCAGCCTGCGGGCCGCCACGGAGCTGCACTCACCAGCTTCCGGCCATCCCAGCCTCCTCTGAAGAGCGAGAGGGGGAACAGGCGGTCTATCCTCAACACCTGGCATGCCGCTGCACTGCCAAGCCAGGTGGTCCCAGTCCGGCACAGCCCTGGCATCACACCAAGGGCATCGAGGAGCAGCATGGCCAACCCTCGCCTTCATGTAGAAGGCAGACGAGTGAGCGGCCCCCAGCATAACGGCCTTAACATCTGATCCCGCCGCCTGGTACAGCGGGATCGCTTTCCTCACTTGGGCCTCGCTAAAGCACCACATGCGCAAAGCCCTGGCATCTCGTCTGTCAGCCTGCACGAAGTCCTCATGAAGCTGTTGCCTCCACTGCGATCGAAGCTGGTGTTCGAGAGGAGCAGCGGCCTCGTTCACACAGTCGATGCGCCTAGCTGCGGTGTTGAAGATGCCGCCTCCCTCGTGCCGCCAAGCCTGAGCTCCTAAGAAGTTGCAGACCGACCCAAACCAAGTGCCAGCAGTGCTCTTCGCAAGGAGGGCCTGCGCCGAGCCCGACGAGCGCCAAGTGCGCAAGGTGTGCAGGCCTGCCATGAAGCCAAGGTCCATGCCATGGCCTTCCAGGATTCCCCTAAGGCCGTTGTGGCCCATCCGATGGCCGTAGGTCACTCGCTTGAAGAGGGCCCTGAACTCTTTCGCGATCTCCTGGGAGACGGGTCGCAGCAAGTGACCCCAGCTCGCCTTCGGGATGACTCGGGTCCGCCACAGGTCTCTCCGGATGTCAAGAGGGATTCCGGGATTGATGAGCTTACGGCCCATCTGCATCGCCTCGCTGAGCCGTGCCTCCGCGGTAGGGCTCGGAGCGCCGGAGCTGTCAGTGAAGTCCACACCCAAAACTCTGGCCGAACTGCACAAGAGCGGCCCGAGCCCCAAGTTGCGGAGCCGCTGTGCCGAAGCAGCACATCTGGTCACAATGGCTTGCTTGCGCTTGTTCTCCTTGAGCCCGAACGACTCCGACCAGCTCGTCCAGTGCTGCAGGAGCCTGGGGACGTCAGCAGGCTTCGCGGTGAAAGCGCGGTCATCCAGGAAGATGTTCTGCTCAAACTGCTCGCACTGCAGGTGCCGCGCCGCAGCACAGGGTGCCGCCAGCAGTACGTTGAGGGCTAGCGGGGAGAGCCCGTCTCCTTGTGGCATGGAGGAACTCACGTGCTGCGACTCCTGAAGCACATAACCTCCGACTTCAAGGAATCGCTCCTGAGACCACGCGTGAGCCATGGCCGCACGCAAACTTCTGGGAAAGCCGGCGGCCTCCAAGACCCTCAACACCATGTCCGGATGGACATGGTCGAAGCATTTAGCCAGGTCGAGGCTGGTGAGGACAGCCCCAGCCTGAAACGTCCGACACAAACGGCCGAGCCCATGGTGAGCATGGCGTCCGCGGATCCCGCCGCACTGCTCCGGTTCCACCACACGCTGGATCCACTGCTGCATCTTCTCGTGGGAGGCCGCCGCCGAGCTGACAATCCTCCACAAGATGGACATGACGACGATCGGCCGGAGCTTGTCGGCCCGAACCTGGGCGTTGGATGTCGAACCATCCTCCTTAGGCAAGTGAATCTGACGAACCTGTCTCCAAGCCTGAGGAAAAACCCCGCGCTGCATCCATCGGTCAACGAGCTGACTAAAGACTTCCCAAGCACGGGCTGGCCACGTGGAAACTTCCTGGCCGGACCAGCCGCATGGGCCAGCGCCCCCAACCGGTTTGGCCCGAGCGGCCGCGTGCAAAGCCGCAGGCTCCCACAGCGAACACGCCCGCCCATTGAAGCGCTGCCGCTTCCCATGCTGCTTCCATCTTCGGACGGCTGCCTCGTGATCACAAGGAGTCCTGTCCCAGATCTCCCGCCAGAAGTCGCGCAGGTTGCGCAGGCTATCGCCGACCGACACCGGGCCAGCCGGCGCATCCTCGGGCGTGTCATGGGCCGTCACCCGCGTCGTGACATGCCCTTTGCCTTTAAGCCACCTGGAAGCCTCCCTGCCCCTATTGGCAAGGTTCTGTTTCCATCTGTTGATGGATGCACGCTGGCGCTCATGCTGGGCGTCGGCGATGCCTTGGGCGACGAGTGCGAGGGCCTCCCCAATGTCCTGAGGGAAGCTACCAAGTCGTGGGACCCACGAGCGAATCACATTCGCTTGCACCGCGCTGATGTCACGTCCCATGCTTGCCTGGCGCTGCCATTCACGTAGCCTGCCCTGCAGATTCAGCAGCCTTTTGAGCTGACACGATTGACCGTCACTGGAGTCGCGGGCTCCCGCGGCTTGCACCTGGACCTCGAAGCCTGAACCCTTAGGTCGCCTGCCCTGCGGATCCCTAGGCACTGCACCACAAGCCGTAGTGGCCCGTCGCATGGCGAGCTCGGCCTGCGCATTGAACCAACTCCACTCCTGCTCCGTGGTAAGCTGTCCATCGGGAGGAGTTTGGACCTCCACCCAATGGTCAGCCTGCAGCTGGGTCCACTCACGCGTGGAAACCCCCTCAGGCGGGAGGTACTGCGAAGTGGGTCTGGCCCTAAGAAGCTGAGCACCTCCGCTGCGGCTCCAAGAGCCCTGCACACTGCACCCAAACATGTAATGATCACCGAAGGTGCTCTCACACAGCTCGGTTTCACGCAGGCTAAGGCCGTCGCCACAAACAGCAAAATCAATGCATCGCCTGCCTCCAACACGAGTGGGCCGAGGCACCCCGCACTCGTCCAAGGCCGCATGCTTGCAGCCATGATCACAGCAGAAGTCCACGAAGTCGGCGTTGTGGTCACCGATGGCCACTGCCGGGCTCCTCTCCCGCAAACTGTCACTCACCGCGGCCTGGTAGAGCTCCAAGTCCCCCGCGGGTTTTCGGTGCCAATTGTGGAACAGGCACCCGCCTACCGAAACCGTAAGGCCCTCAAACTCACCCTCAAGGAACCTATCACCGACCCTAAACGAAGGCAAGCCGTGACGAACCAAGGTGACAAGCCCACCTCTGCACGAGTAGCGGCCTGCGGAGTCCGTCTTCTCCTCGGCACATCTGGCATATGCATGAAAGCCCTTCCTCTCAGTCATGCGGGTGAGCTCCAAGAAGTGATTCCTGGACAGGTTAGGTTCCTGGATCGCAAGCACATCGAATCCAGTGAAGCACCCCAGCTGAAGGGCCTCAACCATGTGGTTGAACCCTTGTGCGTTCCAGGAAAGGACCCGACAACTGTCCGGTCCAGGATTGCTCTCAACATCGCCGTCGTCGGTGAGATCATGCTCGTATCCTCCACCCGGCTCCTGCTTCACTGGGTCGCGGTCAGCCGGCCTATAAACCCGGAGATCAACCTTGTGGAACATCTGAGCGAGGGCCGCCTGGTGTTTCCCAAGGGTCGCGAAGCCATGATCCTCGAGAATCGCCTTCATGTTCAACAGCGGGCTCCAGCCCAGAGGGCAAGACTCGCATTGACGGATGTGGGCATCTATGCTGTTCGCCCGTACCCTCCTCTGGCATTTCGCAAGGAAGTAGCCACAGTGCCAGCACATCCACGTCGGGTCCTGGCAGTCGACCTGGAGAGGGATTGGCAGCCGTGGCGCGGGACCCAATTTGGAGAAGCGCCGCTTGTCAACACCTTTATGCAGCCTACGGATGTGATTGCTGCGGGCGAACCTGAGGCCGGCCCACACCCCTGATGACACCCGCATTCTGCACACATCGCACTCCCAAGCAAAACGTTTATGCTCCGTCATGAACTGCTGGCTCCGCTTCTCGGCACAAACCTTGGACCAGTGGGCCTTGGGCTGCTTGGCATCCCGAGCCGGCCAGTGCTCCGGTACAACCGGCGGCGGGGCCACCGCCTGTGATGTCGGTTCTTCGGCCTTAACCCTGCAATCCCAGCCACCCTCCCCCAAGACCTCACGCGCACTTGACCCCGAAACCTCGCGCTTAGTCTTATGCGGTGCCGCTAGCAAAGTTCCACGGCGCTCCGTGGGTCCATGCTCCTTCGGCGTGCGCCGACCAGCCTTGCCTGGCGGATCACTAGGCCGCGGCTCGCTTTTGACCTTAGCAGCAGCCGCTGGGCGCTTGCGCACAGAAGCAACCCGTGTGGCCTCAGAAGCGCCAGCACAGCCACCGCGACCCCTCGAACCACTGTCCTTAGCGACATTGGCCTCCATCGGGGAAGGCTCGCGCTTGACCTGCACCACCCGAGGCTCCATTTTGCAAGCGGCGGCCTCAATGGTTCCTTCGCGCTTCACTGCCTTGCGAGGCGCATGCTCGGCATCGGAGTCCTCGCGGGCCGGGATCCACGAGTCATCAATGGCCTTGCCCTGCCTCGCTGAGTGAGCCTGCCTGTGCTTGCCACCGCCGCGAGGGGCGAAAGATTGCGAGGCCATCGGCTCGTCCTCGTCCCGCGGGATGTAGCTTGGAAGGGCCCCACCTTTGGGCACCAGCAAAGTGTAGTGTCCCAAGGAATGATGTAAGTACAGCACCGTAGCGGATTTCGGATTCATGTAGGAGAGAACTTGGGCAGGTTTCTCCAGGCTCCCACAGATGAGTCGAATGCTTATGCCGAGCAAGGCCGCCGTGGCCCTAAAGCTGATTTCGTCAGCCCATCTGTTAAGCCTCCAGATAGCCTTCACGTACTCCTGCCAGGAGGTCGGCGGCTCGCCATCCTCTATGATCTTCAAGTGCTCGGTCTCGGCCTCAGGATCGGGCGAGTCCTGGGAGATGCAGCTTGGTTCGAAGTATGGCCGGAACCGACTCTCGTGCCCCTGGATGAAAGAAGCCACCCTACTCCGGAGCCCTCTGCCCTTCGCCATCAACTCGCCTTGGATCTCGGCGAAAGATGCATGCGTCGTCTTCATGACAAAGCCCGCGGTGACGCAGTTGTAAAAGCAATGCCCCGAAGCGCCGCACTCCAACTCGTCCCAGGGCTCGCCACGCTGCCGCTTGGCCTTAGGAGCGGGCTTGGCTTGATTGCCGGCCCCCTGCCCCTTGGCCGCCTCACCCGATGTCGGCACCTGATCCGCGGCACCTGCGCTACCGGGCGCCGCCTCAGCCGCCTTCGCCTCCTCCTCGTCATCGTCGTCGTCAATCACCATGTTTTCCACCCGCGGCGGCCGAACAGCCGGGGCCGGCTTGCTCGCCTTGGGTGGCTGCCAACGCTGTTCACGAAAGCTCTCGGCCTTCTGGCGTCCCAGAACTCGCTCGATGCGCAAGGTTTTGGCCCCCGCCTCAATCAACATAGCCAAGTCCCCCGTGTCATCGGGGAGCATACCACGCAGCAACCAGGGGCGACTGCCTTGCGCCTCGCTCAAGATTTTGACTTCTGTGAAGGCGGCTCCTTCCACAGCGGCAATGACGTCAGTGTCGCTCCAGCTGCGCGGAACCCCTCTCACCCGCCAGGTGCTCGTACTCTTGATGGCCTCGCCTTTCTGGGCACGGACGCCGAGGCAAGCGCCCTGCCCCTTCCGTAATGCCAATGGTTTTCCAGCTGCCTCCTGCAGGGCACACCTTAGGTAACTGAGGCCGACGAGGTCGCCCGGTGCTATCCAGCTGACCAAAGGGCGAGTCGCCTGATCACGAGCCAACGGCTCAGTGAAGATGCCATTCTGTCCCGACTGAGCTAAGGCCTTGCAGGCGCCATCGGCTTCGAAAGTGACGTAACCAATGAAAAACGGCTCACTTCCCTGCCCTTGCCCGGTAACCAGCTTCCAGCCCTCAGCCTTGTGGGCCCGCAGCCCTAAGAGGCGATTCACCGTCTCTTTCGGGCTGTCCTGCAGGGTCCTCCACATTTCAGTGTGCATGAAAGCCTTAGCAGCAAGCACTCTGAGGGTCTGCAACTTTCGAGATGGCGGTGTAAAAGTGGACTGCCTACGGATCAATGGGGTCGCCGGGCAACCCTCTTGTGTGAGGGCCACGGCCTGCCACTGCTTCACCTCTCGGCGATCGCCCTTGATGCACGTCAAATCGCATTTGGAAGCAGACTCACCCAAGTCACCCTGGCTAACTAAAGCAACCTTGCCCTTAACCTCATTAACCCTTGCCATGTCTCTCAGCTCTGTGGCTTGGTCCTGGGATTTAACAAGGATCCGCTCGGCCTGCAAAGGCAATTGCTCATGCATCCGTCTTTTGGCCTCCCCTGCCGTGATAGCAGGCATCGACCTGTCGACATGCCACCCTGCCTGATCATGCCCTTTGCGCTCTCGGTTGGCACTGCGAGGCTGGCGCTGGGGAAGGGCACCATAAAACGACTGCTTCTTTTCAGCTGCCTTCCTCGCCTTAGCTTTGCGCTTGCGCTCCGCACGGCTGCTATCAAGGGGCCTGCCGGCCTCCGCGCTCGCGAGCACCTGCTTGATGCGCTCGCCCAGCCCCTGGGATCCATTCACCGTGGCCCTCTGAACAAGCCTGCCAATGGCCGCCAGCAACTGATCATCACTGGGCTCCCGACCGCGGCCTGCTGCCTTAGGCTCCAAACCCTTGCCCTTGGTCGGGCCTCCCTTGCCTTTAGGGTCACCCTTGCCTTTGGGGCCTGGCTGACTGGACCCTTTACCCTTTGCTGACCTGTCCTCTTGTTGAGGGCTAAAGTCTTCCACAAGCTGCTTGAGCGCACGAAGGAAATCCTGATTGCCCTTCGCCCCGCCCCTAGGAGCACGAGGGGCCTCGGAAGGCCTTAGCATCATGTCATGCACCCGTACCATGCCTGTGCACCTTATGTCGCAAACACTGCCTGCCTCCCGCCCAGGATTGCCGTCCGGGCCTTCTCCACAACCAAACGAATTCACAAGATGAGGCGCATCAGATGGTTCACTTTTATGAAGTTCCCCCTCCTCTTTGACCACATCGGTGCTCTCATTGCATGAGCTCACAAAATCAAAAGATGAAAAATCCAGACCTGTACCTGTACACCTGGACACATCGCAACGCACTCTGCTGTCAAAATGACTGCCAAACAATTGCTGCTCACTCTGCTCACGCCTGCCACGCATGCTGTGTGCCTGGCCCTTGCAATCAGCGTCCTGAGTGGCCTTGGTGCGCATAACCCGCAATGCCCACCTGGCCAAGCCCCTGCGCCGGCGGAGTGCATGTAAACCCTTGCCCTTGCGTGCGGCAGGCAAACGACACCCCGCAGCCAGCCGACATTGAAAGCACACAACCGGCCATGCACATGACACGCGACTCACCCGCCTAGCTCTACGTCTTGCCTGTCTCCCTCGCACCTTGCCATGCCATCGCTGCCGAAGAGAGCGATGCTTGGGATGAGGCGTAAAAACCTGCCTAGGACCCCGCCGGTCACTGGCGGACCGGCTTTCTCCACGACCACACGGCTCCACCGCACTGCACCACGCTCCAGCATCGCCAAGCACCAAGGCCAGCAGAAAATCGAAGAGCAGCTGCCATGCCCACGCGAAAGTGCCCAGCCAATCAGGGCCGCCCGGCCACCCAAGGCCCCGGCAGCAGATAGGCCGGCCAATGCGCCGCCATCTCGTTCGAGCTCGTTGGCCATCAACATGTGCAACAAGCGGCCCGTAGGTGCTTGTAATGAGCTCCTCGAATTTGTAGTAGCAGCACAGCCCCCCTGAGCCAAGGCTGCTAAATTCATCATCTTGCGGATCTTCGATCTTGCCGCTGATATTCTGTACCTGGCCAAAGGTCCAGGTCCGGGAACGCCGCGTGGAGGCATATCCTCGTTCCCTGCTGTAGTCCCCACCGTAGGACTGCATGTACTGCTTGTAGTCACCACGTTGATTTTGGAAGGCTGCGTGGCCCACGGACCAGCATCCCGGCCATGCAAGCATGGCTGCCACTCACTTGAACCCAACGGCTCCACCTAACCCACGTACACTCCTTAGAGCCTGCACCGCCGCCGGAGTCACTTGCCTAGGGCTCGCGACCGAGCTTCTCTCGGACCGCCTCTCGCACACTTCCAAGCCAGCGCAGCCTGCGGGCCGCAACGGAGCTGCACTCACCAGCTTCAGGCCATCCCAACCTCCTCTGAAGAGCGAGAGGGGGAACAGGCGGTCTATCCACAACACCTGGCATGCCGCTGCACTGCCAAGCCAGGTGGTCCCAGTCCGGCACAGCCCTGGCATCACACCAAGGGCATCGAGGAGCAGCTTGGCCAACCCTCGCCTTCATGTAGAAGGCAGACGAGTGAGCGGCCCCCAGCATAACGGCCTTAACATCTGATCCCGCCGCCTGGTACAGCGGGATCGCTTTCCTCACTTGGGCCTCGCTAAAGCACCACATGCGCAAATCCCTGGCATCTCGTCTGTCAGCCTGCACGAAGTCCTCATGAAGCTGTTGCCTCCACTGCGATCGAATCTGGTGTTCGAGAGGAGCAGCGGCCTCGTTCACACAGTCGATGCGCCTAGCTGCGGTGTTGAAGATGCCGCCTCCCTCGTGCCGCCAAGCCTGAGCTCCTAAGAAGTTGCAGACCGACCCAAACCAAGTGCCAGCAGTGCTCTTCGCAAGGAGGGCCTGCGCCGAGCCCGACGAGCGCCAAGTGCGCAAGGTGTGCAGGCCTGCCATGAAGCCAAGATCCATGCCATGGCCTTCCAGGATTCCCCTGAGGCCGTTGTGGCCCATCCGATGGCCGTAGGTCACTCGCTTGAAGAGGGCCCTGAACTCTTTCGCGATCTCCTGGGAGACGGGTCGCAGCAAGTGGCCCCAGCTCGCCTTCGGGATGACTCGGGTCCGCCACAGGTCTCTCCGGATGTCAAGAGGGATTCCGGGATTGATGAGCTTGCGGCCCATCTGCATCGCCTCGTTGAGCCGTGCCTCCGCGGTAGGGCTCGGAGCGCCAGAGCTGTCAGTGAAGTCCACACCCAAAACTCTGGCCGAACTGCACAAGAGCGGCCCGAGCCCCAAGTTGCGGAGCCGCTGTGCCGAAGCAGCACATCTGGTCACAATGGCTTGCTTGCGCTTGTTCTCCTTGAGCCCGAACGACTCCGACCAGCTCGTCCAGTGCTGCAGGAGCCTGGGAACGTCAGCAGGCTTCGCGGTGAAAGCGCGATCATCCAGGAAGATGCTCTGCTCGAACTGCTCGCACCGCAGGTGCCGCGCCGCAGCACAGGGTGCCGCCAGCAGTACGTTGAGGGCTAGCGGGGAGAGCCCGTCTCCTTGTGGCATGGAGGAACTCACGTGCTGCGACTCCTGAAGCACATAACCTCCGACTTCAAGGAATCGCTCCTGCGACCACGCGTGAGCCATGGCCGCACGCAAACTTCTGGGAAAGCCGGCGGCCTCCAAGACCCTCAACACCATGTCCGGATGGACATGGTCGAAGCATTTAGCCAGGTCGAGGCTGGTAAGGACAGCCCCAGCCTGAAACGTCCGACACAGACGACCGAGCCCATGGTGAGCATGGCGTCCGCGGATCCCGCCGCACTGCTCCGGTTCCACCACACGCTGGATCCACTGCTGCATCTTCTCGTGGGAGGCCGCCGCCGAGCTGACAATCCTCCACAAGATGGACATGACGACGATCGGCCGGAGCTTGTCGGCCCGAACCTGGGCATTGGATGTCGAACCATCCTCCTTAGGCAAGTGAATCTGACGAACCTGTCTCCAAGCCCGAGGAAAAACCCCGCGCTGCATCCATCGGTCAACGAGCTGACTAAAGACTTCCCAAGCACGGGCTGGCCACGTGGAAACTTCCTGGCCGGACCAGCCGCATGGGCCAGCGCCCCCAACCGGTTTGGCTCGAGCGGCCGCGTGCAAAGCCGCAGGCTCCCACAGCGAACACGCCCGCCCATTGAAGCGCTGCCGCTTCCCATGCTGCTTCCATCTTCGGACGGCTGCCTCGTGATCACAAGGAGTCCTGTCCCAGATCTCCCGCCAGAAGTCGCGCAGGTTGCGCAGGCTATCGCCGACCGACACCGGGCCAGCCGGCGCATCCTCGGGCGTGTCATGGGCCGTCACCCGCGTCGTGACATGCCCTTTGCCTTTAAGCCACCTGGAAGCCTCCTGCCCCTATTGGCAAGGTTCTGTTTCCATCTGTTGATGGATGCACGCTGGCGCTCATGCTGGGCGTCGGCGATCCCTTGGGCGACGAGTGCAAGGGCCTCCCCAATGTCCTGAGGGAAGCTACCAAGTCGTGGCACCCACGAGCGAATCACATTCGCTTGCACCGCGCTGATGTCACGTCCCATGCTTGCCGGGCGCTGCCATTCACGTAGCCTGCCCTGCAGGTTCAGCAGCCTTTTGAGCTGACACGATTGACCGTCACTGGAGTCGCGGGCTCCCGCGGCTTGCACCTGGACCTCGAAGCCTGAACCCTTAGGTCGCCTGCCCTGCGGATCCCTAGGCACTGCACCACAAGCCGTAGTGGCCCGTCGCATGGCGAGCTCGGCCTGCGCATTGAACCAACTCCACTCCTGCTCCGTGGTGAGCTGTCCATCGGGAGGAGTTTGGACCTCCACCCAATGGTCAGCCTGCAGCTGGGTCCACTCAAGTGTGGAAACCCCCTCAGGCGGGAGGTACTGCGAAGTGGGTCTGGCCCTAAGAAGCTGAGCACCTCCGCTGCGGCTCCAAGAGCCCTGCACACTGCACCCAAACATGTAATGATCACCGAAGGTGCTCTCACACAACTCGGTTTCACACAGGCTAAGGCCGTCGCCACAAACAGCAAAATCAATGCATCGCCTGCCTCCAACACGAGTGGGCCGAGGCACCCCGTACTCGTCCAAGGCCGCATGCTTGCAGCCATGATCACAGCAGAAGTCCACGAAGTCGGCGTTGTGGTCACCGATGGCCACTGCCGGGCTCCTCTCCCGCAAACTGTCACTCACTGCGGCCTGGTAGAGCTCCATGTCCCCCGCGGGTTTTCGGTGCCAATTGTGGAACAGGCACCCGCCTACCGAAACCGTAAGACCCTCAAACTCACCCTCAAGGAACCTATCACCGACCCTAAACGAAGGCAAGCCGTGACGAACCAAGGTGACGAGCCCACCTCTGCACGAGTAGCGGCCTGCGGAGTCCGTCTTCTCCTCGGCACATCTGGCGTATGCATGAAAGCCCTTCCTCTCAGTCATGCGGGTGAGCTCCAAAAAGTGATTCCTGGACAGGTTAGGTTCCTGGATCGCAAGCACATCGAATCCAGTGAAGCACCCCAGCTGAAGGGCCTCAACCATGTGGTTGAACCCCTGTGCGTTCCAGGAAAGGACCCGACAACTGTCCGGTCCAGGATTGCTCTCAACATCGCCGTCGTCGGTGAGATCATGCTCGTATCCTCCACCCGGCTCCTGCTTCACTGGGTCGCGATCAGCCGGCCTATAAACCCGGAGATCAACCTTGTGGAACATCTGAGCGAGGGCCGCCTGGTGTTTCCCAAGGGTCGCGAAGCCATGATCCTCGAGAATCGCCTTCATGTTCAACAGCGGGCTCCAGCCCAGAGGGCAAGACTCGCACTGACGGATGTGGGCATCAATGCTGTTCGCCCGTACCCTCCTCTGGCATTTCGCAAGGAAGTAGCCACAGTGCCAGCACATCCACGTCGGGTCCTGGCAGTCGACCTGGAGAGGGATTGGCAGCCGTGGCGCGGGACCCAACTTGGAGAAGCGCCGCTTGTCAACACCTTTATGCAGCCTACGGATGTGATTGTTGCGGGCGAACCTGAGGCCGGCCCACACCCCTGATGACACCCGCATTCTGCACACATCGCACTCCCAAGCAAAACGTTTATGCTCCGTCATGAACTGCTGGCTCCGCTTCTCGGCACAAACCTTGGACCAGTGGGCCTTGGGCTGCTTGGCATCCCGAGCCGGCCAGTGCTCCGGTGCAACCGGCGGCGGGGCCACCGCCTGTGATGTCGGCTCCTCGGCCTTAACCCTGGAATCCCAGGCACCCTCCCCCAAGACCTCACGCGCACCTGACCCCGAAACCTCGCGCTTAGTCTTATGCGGTGCCGCTAGCAAAGTTCCACGGCGCTCCGCGGGTCCATGCTCCTTCGGCGTGCGCCGACCAGCCTTGCCTGGCGGATCACTAGGCCGCGGCTCGCTTTTGACCTTAGCAGCAGCCGCTGGGCGCTTGCGCACCGCCCGAGGCCGAGTCCTGACAGAAGCAACCCGGGTGGCCTCAGAAGCGCCTGCACAGCCACCGCGATCCCTCGAACCACGGTCCTTAGCGACATTGGCCTCCATCGGGGAAGGCTCGCGCTTGACCTGCACCACCCGAGGCTCCATTTTGCAAGCGGCGGCCTCAATGGTTCCTTCGCGCTTCACTGCCTTGCGAGGCGCATGCTCGGCATCGGAGTCCTCGCGGGCTGGGATCCACGAGTCATCAATGGCATTGCTCTGCCTCGCTGAGTGAGCCTGCCTGTGCTTGCCACCACCGCGAGGGGCGAAAGATTGCGAGGCCATCGGCTCGTCCTCGTCCCGCGGGATGTAGCTTGGAAGGGCCCCTCCTTTGGGCACCAGCAAAGTGTAATGTCCCAAGGAATGATGTAAGTACAGCACCGTAGCGGATTTCGGGTTCATGTAGGAGAGAACTTGGTTAGGTTTCTCCAGGCTCCCACAGATGAGTCGAATGCTTATGCCGAGCAAGGCCGCTGTGGCTCTAAAGCTGATTTCGTCAGCCCATCTGTTAGGCCTCCAGATGGCCTTCACGTACTCCTGCCAGGAGGTCGGCGGGTCGCCATCCTCTATGATCTTCAAGTGCTCGGTCTCGGCCTCAGGATCGGGCGAGTCCTGGGAGATGCAGCTTGGTTCGAAGTATGGCCGGAACCGACCCTCGTGCCCCTGGATGAAAGAAGCCACCCTACTCCGGAGCCCTCTGCCCTTCGCCATCAGCTCGCCTTGGATCTCATCGAAAGATGCACGCGTCGTCTTCATGACAAAGCCAGCGGTGACGCAGTTGTAAAAGCAATGCCCCGAAGCGCCGCACTCCAACTCGTCCCAGGGCTCGACACGCTGCCGCTTGGCCTTAGGAGCGGGCTTGGCTTGATTGCCGGCCCCCTGCCCCGTGGCCGCCTCACCCGAAGTCGGCACCTGATCCGCGGCACCTGCGCTACCGGGCGCCGCCTCAGCCGCCTTCGCCTCCTCCTCGTCATCGTCGTCGTCAATCACCATGTTTTCCACCCGCGGCGGCCGAGCAGCCGGGGCCGGCTTGCTCGCCTTGGGTGGCTGCCAACGCTGTTCACGAAAGCTCTCGGCCTTCTGGCGTCCCAGAACTCGCTCGATGCGCAAGGTTTTGGCCCCCGCCTCAATCAACATAGCCAAGTCCCCCGTGTCATCGGGGAGCACACCACGCATCAACCAGGGGCGACTGCCTTGCGCCTCGCTCAAGATTTTGACTTCTGTGAAGGCGGCTCCTTCCACAGCGGCAATGACGTCAGTGTCGCTCCAGCTGCGCGGAACCCTTCTCACCCGCCAGGTGCTCGTACTCTTGATGGCCTCGCCTTTCTGGGCACGGACGCCGAGGCAAGCGCCCTGCCCCTTCCGTAATGCCAATGGTTTTCCAGCTGCCTCCTGCAGGGCACACCTTAGGTAACTGAGGCCGCCGAGGTCGCCCGGTGCTATCCAGCTGACCAAAGGGCGAGCCGCCTGATCACGAGCCAACGGCTCAGTGAAGATGCCATTCTGTCCCGACTGAGCTAAGGCCTTGCAGGCGCCATCGGCTTCGAAAGTGACGTAACCAACGAAAAACGGCTCACTTCCCTGCCCTTGCCCGGTAACCAGCTTCCAGCCCTCAGCCTTGTGGGCCCGCAGCCCTAAGAGGCGATTCACCGTCTCCTTCGGGCTGTCCTGCAGGGTCCTCCACATTTCAGTGTGCATGAAAGCCTTAGCAGCAAGCACTCTGAGGGTCTGCAACTTTCGAGATGGCGGTTTAAAAGTGGACTGCCTACGGATCAATGGGGTCGCCGGGCAACCCTCTTGTGTGAGGGCCACGGCCTGCCACTGCTTCACCTCTCGGCGATCGCCCTTGATGCACGTCAAATCGCATTTGGAAGCAGACTCACCCAAGTCACCCTGGCTAACTAAAGCAACCTTGCCCTTAACCTCATTAACCCTTGCCATCTCTCAGCTCCGTGGCTTGGTCCTGGGATTTAACAAGGATCCGCTCGGCCTGCAAAGGCAATTGCTCATGCATGCGTCTTTTGGCCTCCCCTGCCGTGATAGCAGGCATCGACCTGTCGACATGCCACCCTGCCTGATCATGCCCTTTGCGCTCTCGGTTGGCACTGCGAGGCTGGCGCTGGGGAAGGGCACCATAAAACGACTGCTTCTTTTCAGCTGCCTTCCTCGCCTTAGCTTTGCGCTTGCGCTCCGCACGGCTGCTATCAAGGGGCCTGCCGGCCTCCGCGCTCGCGAGCACCTGCTTGATGCGCTCGCCCAGCCCCTGGGATCCATTCACCGTGGCCCTCTGAACAAGCCTGCCAATGGCCGCCAGCAACTGATCATCACTGGGCTCCCGACCGCGGCCTGCTGCCTTAGGCTCCAAACCCTTGCCCTTGTTCGGGCCTCCCTTGCCTTTAGGGTCACCCTTGCCTTTGGGGCCTGGCTGACTGGACCCTTTACCCTTTGCTGACCTGTCCTCTTGTTGAGGGCTAAAGTCCTCCACAAGCTGCTTGAGCGCACGAAGGAAATCCTGATTGCCCTTCGCACCGCCCCTAGGAGCACGAGGGGCCTCGGAAGGCCTTAGCATCATGTCATGCACCCGTACCAGGCCCGTGCACATTATGTCGCAAACACTGCCTGCCTCCCGCCCAGGATTGCCGTCCGGGCCTTCTCCACAACCAAACGAATTCACAAGATGAGGCGCATCAGATGGTTCACTTTTATGAAGTTCCCCCTCCTCTTTGACCACATCAGTGCTCGCATTGCATGAGCTCACAAAATCAAAAGATGAAAAATCCAGACCTGTACCTGTACACCTGGACGCATCGCAACGCACTCTGCTGTCAAAATGACTGCCAAACAATTGCTGCTCACTCTGCTCACGCCTGCCATGCATGCAGCGTGCCTGGCCCTTGCAATCAGGGTCCTGAGTGGCCTTGGTGCGCATAACCCGCAATGCCCACCTGGCCAAGCCCCTGCGCCGGCGGAGTGCATGTAAACCCTTGCCCTTGCGTGCGTCAGGCAAACGACACCCCGCAGCCAGACGACATTGAAAGCACACAATCGGCCATGCACATGACACGCGATTCGCCCGCCTAGCTCTACGTCTTGCCTGTCTCCCTCGCACCTTGCCATGCCATCGCTGCCGAAGAGAGCGACGCTTGGGATGAGGCGTAAAAACCTGCCTAGGACCCCGCCGGTCACTGGCGGACCGGCTTTCTCCACGACCACACGGCTCCACAGCACAGCACCACGCTCCTGCATCGCCAAGTACCAAGGCCAGCAGAAAATCGAAGAGCAGCTGCCATGCCCACGCGAAAGCGCCCAGCCAATCAGGGCCGCCCGGCCACCCAAGGCCCCGGCAGCAGAAAGGCCGGCCAATGCGCCGCCATCTCGTTCGAGCTCGTTGGCCACCAACATGTGCAACAAGCAGCCCGTAGGTGCTTGTAATGAGCTCCTCGAATTTGTAGTAGCAGCAAAGCCCCCCTGAGCCAAGGCTGCTAAATTCATCATCTTGCGGATCTTCGATCTTGCCGCTGATATTCTGTACCTGGCCAAAGGCCCAGGTCCGGGAACGCCGCGTGGAGGCATATCCTCGTTCCCCTTGTAGTCACCACTGTTTGATTTGAATGGCAGCGTGGCCGAGCCGAAGCACGACCAGCCTCCATGAGCCTCGAGAGGCCGCCATGCTCACGATCTGTCCTCAGTCATGGTCGCCCTGCCGCGACGACACTAAGCGTCGCCGGACCTGCCCTCACCGAGCTGCTCACGCACAGCCTCGCGCACACTGCCGAGCCATCGGAGTCGTTGGCTAGCCTGCTCACATGTTTCATGGGCCCCGGGCCATCCCAGCCTCCGCAGAGGCCCCGCGGGAGGGGCGACGGGCCGCTCCGAGGCACCTGGCACTCCACTGCACTGCCATGCAAGATGCTCCCAGTCGGGAACCACCGGCGTCTCGCACCACGGACACACCTGGTCCACATGTCCATGCTTACGCTTCTCGTAGAACGCTGTCGAATGGGCAGCGCCGACCATAACTGATTTGCCATCCGACCCCGCACACTGGTAGATCTGAATGGCTTTTCGCACCTGAGCTTCACTGAAGGCCCATTGGGCAAGTGCTCGGGAGTCGCGCCGATCGGCTTGAACGAAGTTTTCATGCAGCTGCTGACGCCATTGTGCGCGGATTTTATGTTCCATAGGCTTGGGAGGATCGATCCCACAGTCGAGGCGTCTGGTAGCGGTGCTAAAGACCGCCCCGCCCTCATGATGCCAGCCGTGGCTTTGCAAGAATTTCGCAATTGTCCTGAACCACGTGCCCTCAGCGGTCTGAGCCGCCAGCTGTTGTGCAACCCCTGAACCGCGCCACGCTCTGAGAGCATGGAGGCCCGCAGCGAAAGGCAGGCTCATCGCATGACCTTCCAGGATCTGCCTGAGGCCCGAATGCCCCATCCGGTGGCTATAGACAACCTGCTTGAACAGGGCGGCAAATTGAGCAACGATCTCCTTAGCAGGCGGCTGAAACAGATGACCCCAACTCGCCTTGGTAACGACGCGCGTGCGCCATAAGTCACGCCTGATGTCTACGGGAATGGCCCTGTTGAGGAGCCTACGACCCATCGCCAAAGCAGTGTGGACCCTTGCATCCGCCGTGGGGCGAGCGCCATCGGGGGAGGCAGTGAGGTCAACCCCTAGAACCCGAACCGAATCCCGAAGGAGATGCCCTAAACCGAGTTCCCTAAGCCTATTACGGCAAGCAACACTGCGAGCAACAATGGCTTGTTTCCGCTGATTCTCTTTGAGGCCCAGAACATTTGACCAACCCTCCCAATGAGCAAGGAGTCGAGGAACGTCGTCCGGGGTGGACGTGAAGGCTCGATCGTCCAAGAAAATACTTTGCTCAAACTCCTGCAGCCCTAAACGGCGTGCTTCCCGGCAAGCAGCCGAGAGAAGCACGTTCAAAGCCAATGGAGAGAGTCCATCTCCTTGTGGCAGAGCCGAGCTCACCACCTGAGGGTCACGAAGGACGTAGCCCCCCAGCTCCAAGAAGCGTTCCTGATGCCAGGTATGAGACATCGCGGCCAGCAATATCCCTGGAAACCCCGCTTCGGCAAGTACCTCCACCGCTAGCTCGGGATGCACGTAATCGAAACATTTGGCCAAGTCTAAGCTCGTGAGTGCGGCGCCTCGCTGAAAGCCCCCGCTGAGCTTACCGAGTCCTTGATGGAGATGGCGGGCACGTATGCCGCCAAACTGCCCTGGCTCAACCACTTGATCGACCCAGTTCTGCATCGATTCATGTGTCGCGGCTGCTGAGCTGACGACCCGCCAAAGAATGCTCATGACCGCTATGGGCCTTAGCCCATCAGCCCTCATGATGCCGCTGGCGCCTTGGGAAGATGAACTTGGCGCAGCTGCTGCCATGCACATGGAAAGATGCCCCTCCGCATCCAACGGCTAAGGAGAGTACTGTAGCAACTCCAAGCCTGGAGTGGCCACGTACTGATTTCAGCCCCTGACCATCCGTCCGGCCCAGCGGCACCGGTTGGCTTGGACGTGGCGGCCGCATGAAGAGCCTCGGGAGACCATAAAGCCCTGGCACGTCCTACAAAGCGTTGGCGGCGCCCAAACTACTTCCATCTATGCACGGCAATGGAGTGGTCACTCCGAGGTCGCTCTCAAATGCCGCTCCAGAATGCCCTAAGGTTATCCAAACTGGCGGTGATCGAGAGCGGTGTCGGATGCACACCGTCAGGAAAATCGGCAGGTGCAACCCTAGTGATGACACGACCTTTGCCCTGCAGCCACCTCGATGCCCGCGTGGAGGCATATCCTCGTTCCCTCATGCAGTCTCCACCCTGGGCTGACGACAGGACTGGGAACACGAGCCCCAACAGCGACAGCACCGCCATGGCAATGGGAGATACGGCCGGGTGCGAACTTGAGCTCTTGAGCCTTTTGCCTTGAGCCAAAATGGCTGCGACACAAGGACTGCACAAAAAACGAAGCAAGATTCCCAGAAGCCCTGAGCCCTAGGCAGCCCGAGTCCTCAAAGCAGAAATCAAGCTGGAATGAAGAGCTGTTTGGAACTACCTGGCCTGGGAGCTCTGACCCTTCATGTACTTGCTGTAATCACCGGTGTAGGATTCCATGTACTTCTTGTAGTCACCGGCGCCGCCCTGCCAACAAGGCCGGGCGAAGAGCTGTGTGTTCGGACAGCTACTTGCACCAAGTTTCGCAAGCCCAAGCAAGACGCCGCAGTAAAAACAATTTCAGATCAGACATTCGTCATTGCCTTATGTGGCAACTTCCGGCAACTTGACAAGCACAGACGATAGATGACGGGCCTTTTTGCTGCATCCCTGCTATGTTCCCATGCCACATCCCAGGCAAATCCTTCAACCTGAATTCCCCACCCCCAGCTCCTGCCTGCGAGCCCTGACCCTGCGTATATTTGGAATAGTCCATATACTGCTTGTAGTCACCGGCGCCGCCCTGCCAACAAGGCCGGCGGAGAGCTGTGCGTTCGGACAGCTACTTGCACCAAGTTTCGCAAAACCAAGCAAACAAGTTCTCCACAAGAGGCTAAAGTCAAAACCATCGCAAACGTTTTCAGGCTTCCGGCAAGCTATCATAGACGACCAGCCACCTCCTCACCCTGCTACACTCTCATGCTACCCTGTGGCGGATCCTCCCCCACGAAACGTAGCTAACCATTTGGCATTGGGAGCAAGACAACACACTCTTGTCGGCACTCCGGAAGATTTTCCTGCACTATAAGAATGCTGAGAGCTCGAACTTTTCCATCACTCCTGCAAAATACACTGGTCACGTGGCGAGTCACGCCAGAACATCCAGCAAGCTCATGGCTCATGGCCAATGGAGCTCGAGCACAGCGCAACGCTCTTTTGAGCACTTTTCAGCTGTCGCGCGAGTGCTGTCGTGCCCACCGCGTGTTGTGCTTTTTGTGTTTGTTGGCTCTCTTTTTCCTCGAAGTGCATTCACCTTTTGCAATATTTTGGAAACGCGTTCACGTAGAAGCGTGCGCGAAGCCCCCATAACGATATTGGCTGCAATCGGATCATAACGATATTGGCTGCAATCGGATTAGCATGAACTTTCTCGTAAAAATGCGATTCCTAACAAAAGCTTTGAGCCGTGACGTGGAATCTACCCAGCCGCCCGGACTCAGCCAACGGCTCGCAACCAGCAAGAAATCACGGTGCACGTGCGATACGCAACGGGTGTCGGCCCAAGCACGCTCGCTGGACAGGAAGCTTGCATTTTGCGAAGCTCTCTCATGCTCTCTCAGGAAGACATGCATGCTCGGGAATAAGGACATTTTTGACTACGACAGGACTCCAATACACGGCAATCTGGAACGGCAAACTCGATGGAACATAAATTGGGGTTTATGATGGTTTATGGCGTCGTGTGTGAACCTGAGGCAACGTGCCGAGGGCACCACCGCCTGAATTCCTCAAACCCCAGCTCCTGCGACACAAGGACTGCACAAAAAACGAAGCAAGATTCCCAGAAGCCCTGAGCCCTAGGCAGCCCGAGTCCTCAAAGCAGAAATCAAGCTGGAATGAAGAGCTGTTTGGAACTACCTGGCCTGGGAGCTCTGACCCTTCATGTACTTGCTGTAATCACCGGTGTAGGATTCCATGTACTTCTTGTAGTCACCGGCGCCGCCCTGCCAACAAGGCCGGGCGAAGAGCTGTGTGTTCGGACAGCTACTTGCACCAAGTTTCGCAAAACCCAAGCAAGACGCCGCAGTAAAACAATTTCAGATCAGACATTCGTCATTGCCTTAAGCGGCAACTTTCGGCAACTTGACAAGCACAGACGATAAATGACGGGCCTTTTTGCTGCATCCCTGCTATGTTCCCATGCCACATCCCAGGCAAATCCTTCAACCTGAATTCCCCAAACCACAGCTCCTGCCTGCGAGCCCTGACCCTGAGTATATTTGGAATAGTCCATATACTGCTTGTAGTCACCGGCGCCGCCCTGCCAACAAGGCCGGGCGAAGAGCTGTGCGTTCGGACAGCTACTTGCACCAAGTTTCGCAAACCCAAGCAAACAAGTTCTCCACAAGAGGCTAAAGTCAAAACCATCGCAAACGTTTTCAGGCTTCCGGCAAGCTATCATAGACGACCCACCACCTCCTCACCCTGCTACACTCTCATGCTACCTGTGGCGGCTCCTCCCCCACGAAACATAGCTAACCATTTGGCATTGGGAGCAAGACAACACACTCTTGTCGGCACTCCGGAAGATTTTCCTGCACTATAAGAATGCTGAGAGCTCGAACTTTTCCACCACTCCTGCAAAATACACTGGTCACGCGGCGAGTCACGCGAGAACATCCAGCAAGCTCATGGCTCATGGCCAATGGAGCTCGAGCACAGCGCAACGCTCTTTTGAGCACTTTTCAGCTGTCGCGCGAGTGCTGTCGTGCCCACCGCGTGTTGTGCTTTTTGTGATTGTTGGCTTTCTTTTTCCTCGAAGTGCATTCACTTCTTGCAACATTTTGGAAACGCCGCGTGTTGTGTTTTTTGTGTTTGTTGGCCCTCTTCTTCCTCGAAGTGCATTCACCTTTTGCAACATTTTGGAAGCGCGTTCACGTAGAAGCGTGCCCGAAGTCCCCATAACGATATTGGCTGCAATCGGATTAGCATGAACTTTCTCGTAAAAATGCGATTCCTAACAAAAGCTTTGAGCCGTGACGTGGAATCTACCCAGCGGCCCGGACTCAGCTCACGGTGCACGTGCGATACGCAACGGGTGTCGGCCCAAGCACGCTCGCTGGACAGGAAACTTGTATTTTGCGCAGCTCTCTCTGGAAGACATGCATGCTCGGGAATAAGGACATTGTTGACTACGCCAGGACTCCAATGCACGGCAATCTGGAACGGCAAACTCGATGGAACATAAATTGGGGTTTATGATGGTTTATGGCGTCGTGTGTGAACCTGAGGCAACGTGCCGAGGGCACCACCGCCTGAATTCCTCAAACCCCAGCTCCTGCGACACAAGGACTGCACAAAAAACGAAGCAAGATTCCCAGAAGCCCTGAGCCCCAGGCAGCCCGAGTCCTCAAAGCAGAAATCAAGCTGGAATGAAGAGCTGTTTGGAACTACCTGGCCTGGGAGCTCTGACCCTTCATGTACTTGCTGTAATCACCGGTGTAGGATTCCATGTACTTCTTGTAGTCACCGGCGCCGCCCTGCCAACAAGGCCGGGCGAAGAGCTGTGTGTTCGGACAGCTACTTGCACCAAGTTTCGCAAGCCCAAGCAAGACGCCGCAGTAAAAACAATTTCAGATCAGACATTCGTCATTGCCTTATGTGGCAACTTCCGGCAACTTGACAAGCACAGACGATAGATGACGGGCCTTTTTGCTGCATCCCTGCTATGTTCCCATGCCACATCCCAGGCAAATCCTTCAACCTGAATTCCCCAACCCCAGCTCCTGCCTGCGAGCCCTGACCCTGCGTATATTTGGAATAGTCCATATACTGCTTGTAGTCACCGGCGCCGCCCTGCCAACAAGGCCGGCGGAGAGCTGTGCGTTCGGACAGCTACTTGCACCAAGTTTCGCAAACCCAAGCAAACAAGTTCTCCACAAGAGGCTAAAGTCAAAACCATCGCAAACGTTTTCAGGCTTCCGGCAAGCTATCATAGACGACCCACCACCTCCTCACCCTGCTACACTCTCATGCTACCCTGTGGCGGCTCCTCCCCCACGAAACATAGCTAACCATTCGGCATTGGGAGCCAGACAAAACACTCTTGTCGGCACTCCGGAAGATTTTCCTGCACTATAAGAATGCTGAGAGCTCGAACTTTTCCACCACTCCTGCAAAATACACTGGTCACGCGGCGAGTCACGCGAGAACATCCAGCAAGCTCATGGCCATTGGAGCTCGAGCACAGCGCAACGCTCTTTGGAGCACTTTTCAGCTGTCGCGCGAGTGCTGTCGTGCCCACCGTGTGTTTTGCTTTTTGTGTTTGTTGGCTCTCTTTTTCCTCGAAGTGCATTCACCTTTTGCAACATTTTGGAAACGCGTTCACGTAGAAGCGTGCGCGAAGTCCCATAACGATACCGATATTGGCTGCAATCGGATTAGCATGAACTTTCTCGTAAAAATGCGATTCCTAACAAAAGCTTTGAGCCGTGACGTGGAATCTACCCAGCCGCCCGGACTCAGCCAACGGCCCGCAACCAGCAAGAAATCACGGTGCACGTGCGATACGCAACGGGTGTCGGCCCAAGCACGCTCGCTGGACAGGAAGCTTGCATTTTGCGAAGCTCTCTCATGCTCTCTCAGGAAGACATGCATGCTCGGGAATAAGGACATTTTTGACTACGACAGGACTCCAATACACAGCAATCTGCAACGGCAAACTCGATGGAACATAAATTGGGGTTTATGATGGTTTATGGCGTCGTGTGTGAACCTGAGGCAACGTGCCGAGGGCACCACCGCCTGAATTCCTCAAACCCCAGCTCCTGCGACACAAGGACTGCACAAAAAACGAAGCAAGATTCCCAGAAGCCCTGAGCCCTAGGCAGCCCGAGTCCTCAAAGCAGAAATCAAGCTGGAATGAAGAGCTGTTTGGAACTACCTGGCCTGGGAGCTCTGACCCTTCATGTACTTGCTGTAATCACCGGTGTAGGATTCCATGTACTTCTTGTAGTCACCGGCGCCGCCCTGCCAACAAGGCCGGGCGAAGAGCTGTGTGTTCGGACAGCTACTTGCACCAAGTTTCGCAAAACCCAAGCAAGACGCCGCAGTAAAAACAATTTCAGATCAGACATTCGTCATTGCCTTAAGCGGCAACTTTCGGCAACTTGACAAGCACAGACGGTAAATGACGGGCCTTTTTGCTGCATCCCTGCTATGTTCCCATGCCACATCCCAGGCAAATCCTTCAACCTGAATTCCCCAAACCACAGCTCCTGCCTGCGAGCCCTGACCCTGAGTATATTTGGAATAGTCCATATACTGCTTGTAGTCACCGGCGCCGCCCTGCCAACAAGGCCGGTGGAAGAGCTGTGTGTTCGGACAGCTACTTGCACCAAGTTTCGCAAGCCCAAGCAAGACGCCGCAGTAAAAACAATTTCAGATCAGACATTCGTCATTGCCTTAAGTGGCAACTTCCGGCAACTTGACAAGCACAGACGATAGATGACGGGCCTTTTTGCTGCATCCCTGCTATGTTCCCATGCCACATCCCAGGCAAATCCTTCAACCTGAATTCCCCAAACCACAGCTCCTGCCTGCGAGCCCTGACCCTGAGTATATTTGGAATAGTCCATATACTGCTTGTAGTCACCGGCGCCGCCGTTCTGGCCAGCTGACTCGTCCTTGCTCTTCTTCTCCGAGCCAGCCTCGGGGGCGGCACTCGCGAGGATTTCGGCTAAGGGATAGGTCGCTTGGAGAATTCCTCGCCAAGAGCGGAACTCTTACACCCGATAGACCCGAAAGGTGCAATCCGTACCTCCGCTGCGGCGAAGCTTACTGGCTTCTCTGCATCTTCAGAAGACTTGCCAGACTCGGACGACGGCATGTACTTGGCGGCATAGTTGCCAGCGTACTTCGACATGTACTTGTCATACCCTCCGCCACCGGAGCCGTACTCCGAAGTGTACTTGCTGTAGTACTTCTGGTAGCCATCACTGCCACTGCCAGATGCTCCCTGCATGTACTGCTGGTACGGAGCAGCATACTGGCTCATGTAGTCTCCGCCTTGGGACTGGGATGACGAAAGCACGGGGAGCAAAAGTCCCAAAAGCGACAACACTGCCATGGCTCTGCGCTGGATAGGGCCAGGTGCGAACTTGAGCACTCCAAATTCTGCCGGCTTGATACTCTCAAAGCTTCCCCTGGTTCAGCGGGTCTGGGCGTTTTATCATCCAACTACGTGGATCTAGCTCGCAGAGATAACATCGCTTCTGTCGGTGAAGCCACGGAGCTGTCAAAGACTGGAGATTGAGGGAAGCTCTTGAGGCCTCCGAGAGATGGGGCTTGAGGATCCCAAAGTCTGTCGCTCCCGGCCTTGTCCCAGTTGTAGTCTCCAATCAGGCCTGAGAGCTTGAACTCCAAACTCCAACGACGTAAAAAAAACTGCGAAAGCCCTCAGCATGAGTCTGAGGTTCTCCCCGAGTAATGTTCGAACTGTTGGTACATCTCCGTGTTTTCGAGGCCTCAAGAATTCCAACATGTCCCAACTCTCAAATGCCTCTGGCCATCAAGCATTGGCTCTCGGCATCGTCGCATCGAGCGAATCGGCTACGCAAGCAGCACCACGCATCCCAGATGCAGGCTACAATGCTCATTTATCGCGGAACTAGGCCCTAGGAAATAGCAGCACTCTGGCAAAATGCTTGGGATATTTATCGTGCCGATCTAAATGAGGGAGCCATGCAAGGTAGTTTGCGGCCGAACTTCATCGGATGCAGATCGCTGTAGTATGGCTCTACCTAAAAAGTGACATTAAAACCCTGCTCGGGGGTCCTCCAAAACACGGACAGCCCTGTAAAGCACCCATTCGGGGGAACGGCTCATAGTGGAGGATTGCTTCTTGGAGTCCTGGACCGCCGGCTTCTTTAGCCTGGCACGCGGCTTAGATCGTGGCTGGCATGACCAAGGTTGCATCCTTCGTAATATTACTATTATTACTATAATTACTATAATTACTATTATTACTATTATTACTATTATTGCTATTATTACTATTATTACTATTATTACTATAATGCCTAATTATGGCCTGCGGCCTTGTGATGCCACGGTTGTTTCGCGACACGGGGTGGGGGGTGGCAGCTCTATACTGGTAACTAGTGCTACTGCAAAGGACTCAAAATATCCGACATGGCGTCGTCATTTCTCCCGCGATCTGTCCAAAACTCTCAATCATCATCTACAGCTCGGGCCCTGCGAAGCTGCACTTTACTCAGACCTCCCCTAGGCCCGGCATGTGCTCAAACCCTTGAGACGACGACCCTTTCCCTTTTCAAGTGTCTTGATGGGAGGGCCGAAGTCAAGAAGTCCCAACATGCAAGCCGGGCATGGTTTTCAGCATGGACGTCTGCAGTGACATCGCAGAGACCAGGGGCTTCTCCGACGCATGGCTCCCTTGCCTGCTGAAAGAGGTCTGGGTTTAGGAAGGATGCTCACAGCAGTTGTTTCAGTAGCCGTTGCTGCCTCTCTTAGAATTTCCCTTCCTTCTGCAACGGGCAGGTATCCTGTCTTGACCCCTCCCCTGCCCCTTGCCTTGATGATGAAGCCGCATCAGCCGCCAGCTGGGCCTGAACGGAAACAGTGTACGGCGTACGCATCGCCGTAGAGTGCGTCTATGCTGTGAACTCCTGGTGAAACGAACAGCGCCTATAGTCTCCTCCTAATTACTCGGCGAGGCTGCTTCGGAATAAGCTCCTCCTCGGGCCACTCCACCCGATGCCTGCAGTCAATCGCTTGAACCTATATGCCTCAAAAAGAACTCCAACCTTTGTCACCCTGCAATTCGGCTCGCAGAAACGGATTCTGAGCCGAAACCTTAGACAGCATGATCCTTTGCATAGTCCGCTTCCCTTTGGCGCGGCCTCTACAAGTGAAACAGTGTGAAGCAGCCCAGGTAGTTTCACACACCAAGCCACCCATCAACACACATCTTTGTACAGGCTATTCCGAGAACCATGGTTATTCTGAAGAGCCCTGACAAGTTGAGCACCGGGGGAGCTTCAGCTACAAAACCGACACAAGAACAGAGTTATCGTAGAAACACGATCTCAGCAAGAGACCCGCGAAGCTTAACAGCATGTCGCGTCAAGCGAGTTCGGCCCCAGGCCCTAGGCTGAAGTAAAGCCGTCTTGCCACCAGCGAGCCAAAACCTCAAGCCCAGAACACCCGATAGCCTCCCTCAGTCGGTCGGACAGGGTGGTTGAGGTCGTGGAACCACCAAACCGCTTTTTGATGGAGCCTCCCGTGTCCAATTTTAGGGGTTTGGAGATTGACGAATGTCGGTTGGGGCCAGGGATTCGGAAGAGGCTAACGCTTCGGATCTGAGTCCGATCGGAGGAGGCTGGCGCTTGCAACCGCAAAGCTCCTGAAGCTTGCAAAGCTCAGACACACAGACACACACACACACACACACAGAGACAGTGACGGTGAGGGACACACACATAATTACACAGCACAACTCTCGAGTTGTTGTATCCTAGAGCGGCAAGGCTTAGGCGATCGCCGCTGCAGTTGCGCATTCAGTAGATTTTAGAATTTCTTCACGCAGCAACTCAAGGCCCCAGTGCTGAGAAGTTCACAAGAGGCGCGGGGATTCTTTTCGAAAGAAGTCTGAAAATAACACATTCTGTCGCAGAGTGCACCAACCAGAGCCAGTCTTGCGGCCTGTTTTGGTGACGGCTGAATGATCTGGAGCCTCGTTTGCCTTATCTGCGGAACAAAGCAGACAGTGAATGCAAGCCTGTATCGCCCTCAACCATATCACTCGGGCTTGACCTGGCTCCCAAGAAGATTAACGAAGCTGATCTTGCAAAATGCGATCACTTGCAGCTTGGCTCAACTTCGCCCAAGCTTTGGCAGTAAGGCACAAAGCACTACAGCTATCTGAGCTTAAACCTGAACGAACCATTTCCTATAGCGCGGGGGCGGCTGAATGCAAGCATGCATGCATCGGTAACTACAAATCAGAACGCTCGCCGCCAAATGCTTTCGTAAGGGTAAGTGTTTCAGGAGCGACGTCCACCCCCATGCTCCAGGCGCCCCTCATATGTTATGGGGAACGCACTTGGGAATCTCTCTTCGCTTCGCAGGGGTAGAGCTCCGACGATCCCTCTCTCTCTCTCTCTCTCTCTCTCTCTCTCTCTCTCTCCCCCGGGCATAAGGGTCGGTCAGGACACCCGCACCTTTGTTGTGAGGGCCTCTCTCTTTCTTTCACCAGGCCTGAGGGCGAACCCCATAAAAAAAAAAAAAACTCTCTCTCTGTCTCTCTGTCTCTCTGTCTACTTCACTCTGCGTTCAAACTCTGCAATGATGCGGGAGGACCCGACAACACACACGACTTGGAGCCATCCTGTCATTGCATAAGCGAGGGACCGCAGCGTCCATGGCCACGTGCGGACGCGGGCCGTCGACAGAGCCTACAGTAGCTTCCAGGCTTTGCTGAAGCGGTCGGCAGGCTGCTTTGTGGTGTCTGACCTCTGCCTCCACATCCGTCAAAGACCGTTCGAGACCCTCGAAGTGAGTTTTGAAGCCACGTGAACTCCTGCATGTAGTACCCATATCATACCCTTCAACATCACTTGGCGTCTGAAAACCATCAGAACCGTTACAAGCAGATCTCCTGAACGGAACCCTTGTAGAATTGCAACAGCATCCGATACAGCCACATATCAACCCTATGCAGACTTACATCTGCAATCTCCAAATCCGAGAGACGGATCTGCAGCATTGGCACATCCATTTCGTCGGATGTGCGGGGTATTGCCTTGGATGGCGTGATGGCTATGGCTATGTTTCGTTTGCGAAAACCGACGCGCCGATCAGTCATGCGCTGGCTGCAGTATGGATGTTTTCGTGCACATCTGAGAATGAGGAATGACGAAACTACTGCTCCACTGTGCCTACTTGTTTATCCCTTTCCACAGACCCAGACCTTATGGTCGCTCAACCGATTTGCTAGTTACGGCTCCGGCGCGGTAACAGCTTTAAGGCTGCTTCTCAGCCCATGATTGCCAAGGCACGTGGTCACGAGTTGGTCGCCTGTTTAGCTGATGCAAACCTTCCGCGAAAGCCATGAAACTGTGCACCTGGGCTGGGTGCTGGCGCGTGCCATTGCAACCGCCAGAGAACGCCCGAGATGCTGTGCCAATGCCAATGCAAAGGTCCGTCTGCCTCGACAACTCTGCCAACCTCCTGGACCAAGACGACATGAACTGCCAGGAGACTCCAGCACGACGCAGCTTGCCGCGTATCGAAGCACGATGCACCGCCTGAAAAAATCTCGAACGCAAATCGGGGTTGCAGAGACGTCGTGACATCTATCAACTGCAATGGCGAAACTGACAACGTCGCCCGAGTCGTGCCTTCAATCCTACACTCTGACACCGTCGGCCTGGGCCTGGGTAGAGGGCGGCGAGATGCCCCCTGCCGGCTTCTCCGGCTCCTCGCTTCGAAAACGTGTGGGACAAGAGGGTGAGACCAGATGAAAGAGCAAAGAGCCCGTTGGACCTGATCAGAACCACTCCTGCACCTTTCTCCTGTGCACCTACAGTTTTCTTTCAAAGCAGGACTTCAGATCTATGGACTGGCTTATGCGAGCCAAAGTGGTGCACATCTACCCGGCTGGCAGCATTTTAACCGAGCTTACGCTGGCTGACGCCGTCCCACAAGCATCTGCGCGTCTGGGACGTCAGTCTTTTTGATGTTTCTGCTCTGGCTATTATTGTTCGCAGTATTCGTATTACCATTCCAATAAAACACGCGAAAATTGATAGTATGACTACCATGATTCCTGTTGCTAATAATGATATTGCATAAACAAAGTTGTTCCACTTTCCCGGAGATCGAGTCTAGGAAACGAACAGGAGGATCGCCAACCGTAACGCTTCCTGCTGACCGATCTGTTTTCGTAGATCGGGAACCAAACAGGGTATGGAGGAATCTGAGCTCAAGAGTGTCTCTAGAAGGCAGCCACTTGATCACAAAAGCTGTCGATTCATTGCTTGATGAAGCATTTACACATCACCACGAGCATGAAAGCACTGAGCCCTATTTATGCATCATCAAAAACAAAAAGAAGGTGCACGCCCACAGTGCCCCGCACTCCAAAAGCACTGAGACGTATTTATGCATCATCAAAAACGAATTAAACGTGCACGCCCACAGTCCCCACGACGTGGATTGTCGAGCAATAGGGTGTAGGGTTTAGGATTTAGGGTTTCGGGATTTTGGTTTAGGATTCAAGACGGGTCCCGAGTTCACCCTCAACTCCCGATGGCTGCCCACGGGTTTCAGAAGCCCGGCACCTCGTCACTGCTGGAGTCGCCTCTGAGCACTATAACTATAGTAATTGTCAGTGTAATAACAATAATGACAGCAAGTGCATAATACATACTAATGCGTACGGGAGGGGGATGCTGGAAGATCCCCGTAACTCGCTAGAGTCAGGGCTTTGGCGACTCGAGGGATCCCTCCTGAACCATCATCGCACTGGAACGCCTGAAAGCAAAGAGCGATCAAGGCCCAAGTCTGCAAAGAAGCTGGATGACTCCGACGGTGAGGGAGACGGCTTGGTGTCCTGAGGGAGAGACAGAGATGCCCAAAGTACAGGGAACTAACATAATCAAGCCAACGAAGTCGACGCGGTGTTGGGACCTTCAAAGGGCTGCTCTAAAGGTGCCAGTGCAAGGTATGCTTCAATGACACTGCAGTAGGGCCTAGGTTGAATCCATTTCAATTCGGGGTATGCTTTTGCATGTGAGCTCCTTTCGATTGCCCTGGCAACACTAAACCCTAGACCATGCACTAAAGCGTCCTTCGCAGTCGCCGCGCTCTCCTTTGCTTTCTTCATTGCCGGAAACAGCGGCCCTCCTGGCTGTACCAGCAGGAGGACAAGTAGAAGCAGTGGCGATGGTTCTGGTCGTGGTGGTGGCAGTAGTAGCAGCAGTAGCAGAAGTAGTAGTAGTAGTAGTAGTAGTAGTAGCAGTAGTAGTAGTAGTAGTAGTAGTAGTCGTCGTCGTCGTCATGGTGGTGGTGGTGGTGTGGCTGCTAGTGGTAGTCGTAGTCGCCGTCGTCGCAGCAGCAATAGTCGCGGTCGCAGTTCGCAGTCGCAGCCGCAGTCGTTCAGTAAAAGTAGCAGGAGCAGGAGCTTCAGTAGAAGCACATAATAGCAGTATCCGCAGAAGCGGTTGTTGTTGCTGGTGATGTTGCAGTCGTCATTGTCGTCGCTCTTGTCGTTGTTATTGCCATTGCTGCTGTTGCGGTTGCTGTTGCTGTTGCTGTTGCTCGTGCTGGTGCTGGTGTTGGTGTTGGTGAAGATGTTGTTGTGTCTGTGCTTCGCTTACTTGCTTGTTTGCTTGTTTGCTTGTTTGTTTGCTGGTGCTGGTGCTGGTGCTGGTGCTGGTGCTGGTGCTGGTGCTGGTGCTGGTGCTGGTGCCGGTGCCGGTGCCGGTGCTGGTGCTGGTGCTGGTGCTGCTGGTGCGGCTGCGGCTGCTGCTGCTGCTGCTGCTGCTGCTGCTGCTGCCGCGGCTGCTGCTGCTGCTGCTGCTGCTGCCGCGGCTGCTGCTGCTGCCGCTGCTGCTGGTGGTGGTGGTGGTTGTGGTGGTTGTGGTGGTTGTGGTAGTTGTGGTGGTGGTGCTGCTGCAGTTTCTGTTGCTGATGGATGTCTTCACATGTGTTGCGCAGGAGTTCTTGGATTTGGGGTGGCTGTTTGTGTGATCCATCTTGGCTTTGCTCTTGCTGCTGTTGCCGACATCTCCGCTGATGGAGGCAATCATGCCGATTAGCATAACCTTAAAGACGATGATGTTGACAATGACGATGATAATTGTGATGACGGTGGTGTTGTGCTTTTTGCCGTTGCTCTAACTGGCGAAGTTGCTGTTGTTGCGACCGCCGCTGTTGTTCTTGGCATGCCTGCAGCTATATACTGCTATTGTCATTGCTTTGGCTGTCGTCGTTCTCTGTTTTTGGCTGTGGCTTCCTGTTGCTTTGCCGCGCTATCCGCATGCCGACTTAGCTTTGCCCACAGGCGGGCCTGACAGTGTGTGAATCTTGAAACACGTCCCTACAGGTCCAGAGCATAACCAAAACAGTCGCGTGCAGCATCCTCGCAACACTGACACCGCCCCTCCCCCAACAGATCTATGCAAGGCTCCTTCTTTCATCTGCCTCTCCACTTCGTCTGGGTCCTTGGCCGAAGCACTCGCTTCCGCAACAGCAGGAAACGCTCGGAGACGCCTCTGCAAGGGGAGACGGGGCGCGAAGGCTGAAGCCTTGCAAATCTATCTCATAGGCCCCAAAACGCCTGGAGAGGCTTTATGCAGGGAAACTGGGACTCTGCTGCAAAAGCCTTTTGGATTTCGTGAATCTGCTGAAAGATCCACTTCGGAGATCGTGCTTTCTGAACCATTATCCGAGATTATCCTCTCAACATCGCACCCTCAGCCGCCCACCGACTCCAGGATAGAGATGGTTCTTTGACTGGCCTCGAGCTCCTTGGTCTGGCTTCGCTTGCGTTTGGGGGATCCGGGAAGAGGTCTCCCGCCTACGGCGCTGGGATTCACAGTTTCATGAGATCGCATGCTGGAAGGCCCAGGGCTCCAATCGCGCTTGGTGGATCAGCGAGTTCTTCACGATGAAGAGACAGCGCGCACGCTCCGTGTTGATGAAGTGGCGCACAGCCTTGTCTTGTCGGGGCGCAAGGACGTGCTTGATGGCCAAGACGAATGCACAAAGTTCGCAAGCTCCACCAACAACAAAAAGCGCATGTCCTCATCTCGCCAAGCAGCTCGCCGAAGCATTTCCGACGGCAAATCCTCAGACCAGGGAGCAGCCTTCTAAACTCTAGACTCTAAACCTCTTGGACTCCGACAAACGGATCATGAGAGTTTCTCCCGAAGAAACGGATTCAATGCCTACGGTCTGCAATCCGCAATCATCCATTGTCTCGTATCACGTAGGAGTGGGACTCGGTGTGGTGTTCGCACGGATGCGATTTCGACGATTCGTATACAAGGTAGGCGATCAGCAGCAAGCATTTCGCCAGCCAATGCCACTTTGCCGGCGAGCTTTGGCAATTCATCTCGCGGAGTAATCGAAAAATAGAGGGCATATATAGGGCCCTTAATGGTTTCAGTAGGGGAGCGCATGTTATAGTAGAACGTTTTAATGCCTCAAAGGGACCACTATTGATCGGTCTTGCTTTGGGCCGGGCTGGATCAATTTCGGGACCCTATACCACCAAGGCTCGACGATCTGGGCGATTAAGCTGCGGAAGAGTACCTGCTGCTCGACAAAGGGCTTTCCGGCATGCTCAAGGCTTTGGATTTGGGGTAAACTGTGGGCAGGCTCCTAGCAGCAAGCATAACATCACAAGCCTGAAGCTGGAGGGAGCAGCTTAGCAGCCAAGACAGAAGGATGCTCAGCACATTCTTGCACTTGCAGTGGCTGAAGCTTACATTGAGGCTTACTATAAGTCTTCCAGATTTTTCGCAGGTCTTTCATACTGAAAAGTTCATGCCCAGACACGATTGCACAGAAGAGCTTGTGTGCCATGGATGTGTGTGTGCACGTGCATCATTCCCTTATCCCTACATGCCACAGGGAAAGGATTGGCTGCCTCGCCGTTCTCACCCATGATGGCATCGCTCAGCGAAGGCCGCCTGAGTGGGATGAGCACCATGGGATGACCTGCTTTCGGCACTCACAATCTCTCCAGGCGAGGCTAGCTTCGTCGAGAAGCCAGCAAACAGACAGTAGCAAGAACAGGCACAGTGGTACACAAAACATGGGCCAGCCACCATATACTCCGGTGACAAGACAACCCTTGCATCCACGGGATACGCTTCTCTCGGAATGCAGCCAATTGTTTAGAAAGCCAGGAGTACAGCGCGCAACCCAAAAAGCATCATGTTTCTGCTGGTAAAGCCTCGCATCCTCGACATGTTGACTCGATCACGGGAAACCGAGATGCTGACATGCAGGGTCTCATCTGCTGCCAAGGCACTGGCCCTTCAGGCTTGGGTGCAGGTAGTGCTGCCTGAATGCTCCAAGATGAAGGTAGGTGGCCTGGAGCAGACGCCATACAAGAATAACGGGGCTTGCATGCACATTGACCGACGCTCTCGAGCTGGGCCATTCAGGCCCGCGACAACTAGATTTATGTTCCTATGCTACCAGCCAATGCGTCCGCTAACACGGATTGCTTTGACAATCAGGGAAAAAGCTCGCACTCCTGAGATGCTATAGTAACTGCGGAGCTTGAGGTTGGTCAGGAAGTACGGTCTTTGGGCTGGTGCGCCCAACGAAAAGTCTGCCTCAACGAACCCGTCATGTCTGAAAAGCGAACAATTGGTACGGGTGTAGGAAAGTGCTAGACCCAGGCGGGGTCTGCCTTCAAGAACAGGTCTGCTCGCATCTCCTCCTCTGATACTTCGTTCCTTGGCCGAGGGTTGACCAGCAAGCCTGCGGCTACTACAATCCCTACTTCTACTTCTACTGGCACTTCTCCTTTTTCCTACTACTCCTAGCCCCCGTGTTCCATTCCAAGTCCTCCTCCAACTCCTCCCACTCCTCCTCCTGCTCATCCTCCTCCCACTACTTCCGCCACCACTACCACCACCCACCACTCCTACTGCTACCACCGGCACTACCACTAGGACTACTTTGATCCTACTGCCGGGCGGTGGCAGGTGCAGAGCAATCCTCCCCCACTCAAAATGTACCCCTCTCTTTGGACTCGTGCTTCTGTTCAAGCAGGCATGATGAACATCGCAAAGCTCTTTCAGGTGAACCTGCATACACTCAGGGCTCAGACGTTCACAGCCCGGCGCATGAAGTTCAAGAGATCAAGGAGTCCCGTGATACGTTGCATGCTGCCGCCGAGGCGCCCAGTATCTCCATCCTGGGCCAGTTGGCTGTTGGGGTCTGAAGTTCGTAGGCTCCGACATCAAGCTTGAGAGTGTCCAATCAGGTTTCCTTTGGTCGGCAAAGCTCGTCCTAGGCAGAGTCGCCTATACCAGCTGGATGAGCCGTGTTTCGCTGCTGTCTTGTTGTTCCTCTGTCTTTCTGCCTGTCCGCCGGTTGACTTGCTAGCTCGCGACAGCCAGCCGTCGCATGTTCTTCGATGATTCAAATTTAAGAACCAATAACCAAAAAGATCCGAACCGATCTGAATTTACTCTGACCGGCCTGACCTGTCAGTGACCCTTCTCGCCTTCAATACTCAACCAAAACCGGAAGCCCTGCAGCCGGTAGGATTGGGATGCCCGACATGTTCGCTCGCGCCGCTGCTGCGCCTCTGACAGCACGAGTCTTGTCTTTCCAGCAGAGCGCTGTCACTAATCGGGCATCGCCCTTGCGCCAGCAAACTACCAAAGAAAGAAGCAGAAGGCCCCACCCGGACATCCGGACGACTCCGACAGATCAGCAATGTTCAGAAATCATTCGAAAAACCAGCCACTGCACAGCAGCATGTCGGGACAATGAGAACCACTTCCAACGGCAGACAGCTTGTGGATTCGCAGGCTAAGGACGTAGGATCACCTGTTAACAAGTGTTGTCTGGGGGGTCTCTGGTGTGCGTGTGCTTTGACGGTCGGGTCTACAAGCTGCCTATCAGGTTTCGGCGCTCAGGTTTAGGGTTTAGGGTTCCCTAAACCCTAAACCCCTAAACCCTACAACCCCACAGCGCAACACAAGAGTGTCGGCCTGGAGTGATCAGGAGATTTGCTTCGCCTTCCCGGCTCCCCACTGCCGGCGGAGGGGCGCATACCTGACAAACCCACAGATTCTGATCATGGTACCTAAAAGCTACTGTAAGGGCGCCACATGGGTACTGTAAGAGGGTAGTACTCTAGGCACTGTAGCTTGTAGGAGTGTAGTAGTCGTCGTCGTCGTCGTAGTCGTAGTGGTAGTAGTAGCAGTAGTGGCAGTAGTAGCAGTAGTAGCAGTAGCAGTAGCAGTAGCAGTAGCAGTAGCAGTAGCAGTAGCAGTAGCAGTAGTAGTAGTAGTAGCAGTAGTAGTAGAAGTAGAAGTAGAAGTAGAAGTGGAAGTGGAAGTGGAAGTGGAAGTGGAAGTAGCAGTACTACTGCTACTACTACTACTACTACTACTACTACTCCTCCTCGTCCTCCTCCTCCTCCTCCTCCTCCTCCTCCTCCTCCTCCTCCTCCTGCTCCTGCTCCTGCTGCTGCTGCTGCTGCTGCTAATGCTGCTATACTACCACCACCACCACCACCACCACCACCACCACCCCCACCACCACCATCACTGCCACTGCAACTGCCACTGCCACCGCCACCGTCAACGCCACGTTCAGCACCAGCGCCAGCGCCACTACCACTGCCACCGCCACGGCCACCACCACCACCACCGCCACCACTACCACTACCACTACCACTACCACTACCACTACCACTACCACTACCACTACCACTACCACTACCACTACCACTACCACCACCACCACCAACACCACGACCACTACCACTACCACTACCACTACCACTACCACTACCACTACCACTACCACTACCACTACCACTACCACTACCACTACCACTACCACTACCACTACCACTACCACTACCACTACCACTACCACTACCACTACCACTACCACTACCACTACCACTACCACTACCACTACCACTACCACTACCACTACTACCCACCACTACTACTACTACTACTACTACTACTACTACTTTTTTTGGCTCCCACTTGTCAGCGTCTCGATGACTCTGCTCTGCAGGCAACACGTCGACTACGGTGACCCGATCCCCTCGATGACCCGTTGGCCAACTCAACCAAACTACTACTACTACTACTACTACTACTACTACTACTACTACTACTACTACTACTGCTACTACTACTACTACTACTACTGCTGCTACTGCTACTGCTACTGCTACTGCTACTGCTACTGCTACTTCTACTGCTACTGCTACTGCTACTGCTACTACTACTACTACTACTACTACTACTACTACTACTACTACTACTACTACTACTACTACTACTACTACTACTAGCAGTAGCGGGAGCACAGTAGCACAGGCAGTGGCAGTGGCAGTGGCAGCCGCAGCTAGTAGCAGCGGCAGCAGCAGCAGCAGCAGGAGGAGGAGGAGTAGTAGTAGTAGTAGTAGTAGTAGTACTAGTAGTACTAGTAGTACTAGTAGTACTAGTAGTACTAGTAAGAGCCCTTAGCCCAAACCTCGCACCTCCGTCCTCCGCTCTGGCCAGCGGGAGAGTCAGGCCCTGACATTGAAACATCTGCAAGTCACGGCATTGAATCGCTTCAAACGGAAACACCCGAAACTCTGGACCCTGGACTTGACTCCGTAACATTGAACCCTCAAACGCTACGGGACGAGTCTGCCTCTCGGTATGTCAGTTTTCGAGCGAGAGAGATGTTTCATTCTTTCTTCAGCCTCTTCTGTCTTCAGCTGGTGCTACACTATACTACACTGTAAAACACTATAATACAAGACTATGCAAGACTCCGCTCTGCAGTGCGCTGCCCTGCTCTGCTCTACAATACCGTAGCACGTATCATATACTACATGACTATGCACTCTCTATGCTCTACGTACCACCGCCAATGTGACGCTGTTCTTCCTCTGCTCCTCCCCAAGTTCTGCTTTCTCCTGCTCCTCCTGCTTTCCTGCTAGCACTGCAAATATATGAATCTGCGTACTCCTTCTGACGCCACCTCTTTCGCAGCAGGATCGCCAGCCTTGTCGCCTTCCCCATTATCATTGCTGCTCTTGGCTCGTGGCATTGAACCAGCGTCTGGGACTCCCTGGGACCCGCACTGCCGCCGAGGGCCGCCCCTGATAGATTCGCGAAGCCGAGCGAGTCTTGGCAGGAGGAGGCCTCGACAAACTTGGCGGGACAAGTTCGGGACACTCACGTCTCGGGATAGCTCGAGGAACTCATGTGCGGAAAATCGTCGCTTGGTGTGCTGGGGCTCGGGTAGGGACTGCCTTCGAGGCCTGTCTCCGTTACGAAAGACTGCAGGCTAAAGACTCTGTGCTATATACCAGAGACTGAAGACAAGAATGACAAGAACAGCTAAAGCCTAATGAAAAACGATGACCCCGGCCGATACAGCCTGTACTGATGCACTTATTCGGTACACCCCAAGACTCGCCAGGGCCTCGAGGCTGCCATGCTGGGCGGCCCCGGGTCCTCCGGCGAAGCGGCGCGCGAGCCGGGCTGCGAGGAACCTGCACAAAGAGCTGGGCTCCCAGGATGTAGGGAAGCTTCGGGGCTCAGGACTCGGACAAGTTTAGGGTCCTGGGTTCCGCGGGTGAAAGTGATGGCCGAAAGAATAACACTGACAGCCCGCAGGCGAACTGCCGTCTCCCGAAGGCAAAACGTGACGAGCAGTCCGACCAAACCGCCGAGCACACACCCTGCCATGGCCTATTGCGCATACGGTACGTTGAAATTTCTGGATATGTCATGACTTCTTCTTTTACGATGATACGACGACGACCAACGAAACCACCAATTTGTCCTGGTTCCTGCAACTTGTGGTGGTGGTGAGCATGGAAGCTCCCAAAAATCAAAAGTGGAAGGTGCGATACTTCACGAGGTTATCTAGGCACACTGCAAAACCTGCGAATTTGGGGGGTGGAACGTTGCTGTGGGGTTGGCGGGTATTCAATGCTGCATCATGCAGATGCTATGTGCTGTGTTTCTCGAGGTTTTCGGCCACAACTCCACTCGACTCGGCAATGTGCGAAATCGCAAGTCCGCTCGCGGGGCCTTTGCCCAGCAATCCCATGATAAAGGGGGTTGGCGTCTCCGAGTCCTTGCGGCGCTTGCTCTCCCCATCCTGCACGAATCATGGGGGCAGGGTTGACCAGCTTGACTTGCAGGAGCTGTACACATTTCTTCGGGCTCGCGGCTTCACAAACCAGCATCGGCATCCCGAAACAGTAAACTCATGCCGACACTGCAGAAACCGATGGCAAGGCATTACTGGAGGTTTCCTTTTGCTGGTGACACACTTAGTCCCAAGGACAATCCAAACCTGACACAGCAGCCTGAGGTTTTCAGACAGACTTCTGCCCGTCTTCTCTTCGCAAATACCCTGGGCAGTGAACCTGTTATCATTGGCTTGTCTCTCCAGAAGCAGTGAGCCCGAGCCGCGTTGCCTCATGCTTCCGAGTCCCAGGGCGTTGTGAAGCGCGGCGGCCAAAAGCATGCCCATGAAACGACACCGCACCTCCCATTAGGTACTGCAATACACGCATGCACTTCGGCACAAGGTCTCTCGACCTATAGCCAGGCCAATTCGACTTCGGCTTTTGGCGTCTTCCTACTGGGGTGCAGCTAAGCAGTCATCTTGACACGTGCCCGCCGCGCGGCGCGCCTGGCAAGTCCGTGGGAGCTTGCAGAGGCTTCGGCGCGACGGCCTGTGCTGGCCCGGCTCCTGGCTCGAAGGACCGAAGGACCAAAACGAAGGACGGGGGATTTTAGGAACCTCGAAACTTTTTATAAACAGGACACTTCGGGGATTTTTCTCCTGGCTGAGTCTTCAGGCCGTCACTTCTGTGAGTTCTGCAGCCTACTGGCGCCTGACGGCCCATCACGACCACAGGCATGAACTTCAGCAGAATCAACAGCTCAGTTTTGAAGAAGCTTTTCGAACGTCTCCAAAGTGGCATCGGGCGGACACTCACAGCTGCAGCGGTTCTTTTTGACTTCTCTTCTAAAACTCGGTGACAGCACGCTTGGAGCACTCGGACTACAGTCTGTACACGACAACGCGCCTACTCGGCGTCGGATTCCTCAGCCTCCGTAGTGTTGTCGTCCGGAATGCCTTGGACAGCGCCTGAGAAAACCCTTGTTGTAAGTGATCCGGAAACGAGCTCGTTGGCGAAGTCGTTCTTCGACATGGCCGAGGTCTCTGCAAAGAGGGCGGTCAGATACGGCAGGGCGGCAGCGACATAGATCTCCCGTGTTTTTGATCGTGACCCTAGCAGCAACTCAGGCTTGTAGCCGAACATGAGCCTGTGGATCCTGCCCTCGAAGCGCTTGGCGTGGAACTCCGAGGACAGCAAGTGGATCTCCAGCACGGTGACCAGAGAAAGACGTGGCTCCACAGCCAGCATTTCCATTTGATACCGATTGAAGCGTTGACCCAAGTTTGTCGAGCGACTACGGCCCACCTTGTAGTAGGCGAGCCCGTTGGCGTCCACGGCTTGGAGCATGTGGACCGTGAACCACAGCGATTTCTGGAACACCGCTTTGGCCTCCGAGTCCAGGGTGTTGAGACTGAGAGTATAAGCCCCCGAGGTCGTCAACGGAGAATGCAACCTCCTCAGTTGCGCCTCAAGCTTCGTCAGTTTCTCCGTGAAGGAGGTCCGTTTGCTCGATAGACCGCCTGGGTTGTCCAGCCAGGCCGGCCTGGCATACTTGACGTTCGGCGTCCACAGCAAGGCCGGCCGTGCTCGTGCCTGACACAGGGGGAGACGGCGGCGGAGGTTGCTGGAAGAGTGGCGCGGCGGCCGCCTTTTTCCCGCTGGAGGGGCGCCGTCTGCCGGAGAGGCGCCGCTCCTCCACCAGGCAAGCCGGCGCTATTATGGCAAAATAGCGCCGGCTTGCCTGGTGGAGGAGCGGCGCCTCTCCGGCAGACGGCGCCCCTCCAGCGGGAAAGGCGGCGCTTTTCCCGCTCAAGCGAGCACTCGCATGCCCACTCTCACTCTCTCTTTCTGTCTGCAAATCTCTGTCAAAGACACGCACCAAGCACAAACAAAACAACAACAGAAAAAAAAGGACTGCCTTCGTCAGCTTTTCATCGTAGGACCCTTCAAGCTTCCACTCCGGCCACTGCCGCTGCAACAACCGGTCTTGCTCCGCAGCATCGGCATCGCCTTGCCCTCGATGATCTTGGACAGCACCTGGTTTATCAACCATAGTATCCAGGCACAGGACCGAATCAGGATGAAGCTGTCCGCTTTGTCATCAAGGTTTGCACGGCGACCTCGTCTGCATTCTGGAAGTCGTCTCTCCTTGGACACTGGCCTCGGATCCTCATTCTCTTTGTCGGCATCAAGAGACTTCCTTTTCTTGCGTGTAGGCTTCCGCGGCACTTGCTCTGCCGCTGGCACCACCTCCGACACTATCGGTGCCGAGGGTATCTGTGGCACCCGCTCCGCCGTTGCAGCCGCCTCCGACACTGTCGGTGCCGGGAGCACCTTCTCCAAACTTTCCTTCTGTAAGCGCATGTTGTTGATCTCTTTGTTCAATTCGGTGATAGTGTCCAATTGTTGTTTAATGATTGCAGAATTATGCTCGATGGTGGAATTCTGCTTGGACTCTATGCGCGCCTTGGCCAAGGACTGCAAAGAATGGATCAATGACTCAACTCGGGTCGCCACTTCCTTTGGCCACCTCGTTTACTGTCTTGACCGTCAGATCGTGGAACACTTGGCTCTCCGAGGGACTCCCCAATCCTCCCAAAGAACCTAGCATGCTGGATTCTGGCATGTCAAGGCTCACAGCGAACGGAGACGAAGACATCACTGAGCTCAAATGGCTGACATGATTTCGGCAAGCATGTTGTCGCAACGAGTCCACAGGGTCAACATGTGAGAATGTGCCGGATGTTGAACTTCCAGACACTGCAGGTGGTCATCCTTTGCAAGGATTTACCGAAAGCTCCAGTCAAGTAGGCACAGCCCGCCTGCCAAAAGAAGCGCCTCTTCCTGCGAAGTGCGAACATTGTGTGCTACCCGGCTACCCCCTGGCAAACAAATAAAACTGGGGGGGAGGGGTGCTCCAAGTTCCTAAGCAACATCTCGAAGTTCTGCAACCCGAAGCTGGTCATTCCGTTGAGAGCTGAAGGCTCGAGGCTCGGGTGGCCTAGCTCATATATCTTTGGATCAACCCCTGCAACGGAAAGGATCATCACCTGCAGGGGCCTCGCTTTTGCGTCGAATCCGCTCGCTGGCGGCCTGCATTACCTTGCTGGCGTCGTCGTCTGCTGATGCCGCATCTGAGGCCTGTGCCTGCAATGTCATTGCAGAGGTTGAGGCAGGCGTCTCTAAGCGAGGAAGACAACCCTCACTTTCTGGGCGATCATGGCAACCAGGCCGGAAGGATGGCTCTGCCGCCTACTTCGTCTACTCTCTTGTCCGTCTATTAGACACTCACAGTATCACTCTTTCTTTCGCCAGGCTTGAGGGGCACGCCTCCCAGCGGGGGCTGTTGGCGGAGTGCATGGTATTTCATGCGGTAGGCTAGTGCTACTGGGCCTTGGCATCCCCTGCAACGGTACCGACACACATCATTGGCTGCGCTGGCAAAGGGTCTGCTGTCGCTAGGCGATGCCGCTGCCCCAGCAAACCGAGCTAGAGCGGGTGTTCCGCCCCGACGTGCCCCGCCCCCGAAAGCAAGCAGTTACAAAACTCTGCATGCCAATAGGTTTCAACATGAGGTTGGGTTTCGTGTGGCTCTGCTCGCTCATCTTGCCTACATGACATGGTGCAGTGGGCCTCTCAGACATTTGTAGGGTACAAGGGTCACTCTCTCCCTCTCTCTCTCTCTCTCTCTCTCTGCGCCTCTGTTTTTTTGAGACTTCAGACTAATGTAGGGGTCTTCGTAGAATCGGGTGTCGGAGTAATTTAGGCTCGCTCAGTTGTCAGAGAAGTGGTGGTGGTTGTTGGTGGTGGTGGTGGTGCAGTGGTGGTGGGGGTGGCGGCGGCGGTTGGGGGGCAGCTGCGGTCGTGGGGTTGGTCGTCATTTTCGGCGTCGCGGTCGTGGTGGTAGCGGCGGTGGCGGCAGCAGTCGTTCACACGAGTTTCACGCACGAGCTGCGTGCTGAAGACTTCAAAAAGATTCAACTGCCAGCGAGTTGCCATCTGCAGCACCTGCGCCAAAGCAGCGCTCCGTGCCGAGTCATCTGTCAAGCGCCTACCAGGAAGGGCGTGAAACGGGATCTAGAAAGCTGAAGCAGAGGCTTTACCTGAGCTGACTGTAACCAGATTGCGCGAGACCTAACTCCCGAGATACGCCTCTCCGGCATGAAGGCACAAACCGGTTCCCTGACGACCGGAGCTCCCTGGCACGATCCTCCCACCTTGACACTGCGGCAGGGTTCTCGAAGATGGAGTCCTCCGCCAAACAAGCTACGAGGAGCAAGCTGATGCAGGGGCGTCCAGTCTCAGAGATGCTTGTGATAGAGTTCTAAACCGCACTAGTAGCGTTGTCACCCGGCTGCCAATCCGAAGGGGCTCTGGCAAATCCCGTCTGTTTAGTTTTTAAGCCTACTCTTGACCTAAATAACAGCTGCGAACCCGAACATGCAATGCCGGACATGGCAGCAAAGGGGAGCTGCACATAATCACTGCAAGTCCTTTCTCGCCACGCTCGTTTTCCTGGTGCAAGCTGAAAGTTCGATCTTTGCAGTTGCAGAAGCTTCAGGTGCAGGGACACAGACAAGGTCTCAAGTCAGGCATGGAATCTGCTGAGTTGTGCGCTTCTGCAGCAGGTGCAAGGCAGGGGCTGACAGGATTCACGTTCGGAAGCTAGACCTAGAACGTAAAGGGCCAACCAAAACACTTCCGGGAACTCCAGCAGTGACAGCGGCCAAGGATGACGCAGGAAGGGGCAGCCGCAGGCCAGTTTCGATAAGCTGACAGTTGGAGAGCGCAGAGCTTTTGCGACTACAGCGCTGTCCATCTCGACTGCTTTCGTCAGGTCTCAACCTACGCCAAATATGCGAGAGAATTCCTTGCGCCAGCTCATGGACAGCCCCAACTCTTGTCAACAGTACGTTTGCTGTTGCTTACACTGTGCAGGTAAGCATCCCTGCCAACCGTATAGGGTACCTTGCACAAGAGTAGGTGGTAGTCAAAACAGCGATTTCACGGCGCCTTTTGGCAGTTCCTCTCATCCTCGACGATGGCCGTCCAAACATTCGAGTGCCTGGCACAAACTTCATCGCTCAATAGTCGACCCCCCTGGACAAACAGAAGGCGCTTTTGGCACTGCACGCAGCCGTTTCGTACAACTGTGGCTGTATGATGTGCTGATTGACAGCTGGGATTAGGGGAGGGGATATGGTCTGGCGGGTGGGTGGGATGACGGGGATGGGGTTGCGCTGGATGGTGGTGGTCATGCGGCGACTGTCATGAATCATGGTATTACTGTCAGCGCCTGGCTGCATCATCGCTGTCGTTCCCTTCCTTCAAAATCACCAGAATCACTTGAGTACTGCCGGTATCATCGCTGTGGGCCCCGCATCGTTCAAATCTGGCCATCAGTGCCAGCCGAGAGCATGCTCCGAGACTAGAACCACACTACTCAGTACTCAGAGAGAGCAAAGTCTAAGTCTGTACAACTACGAAGACAGAGGAGGTACCCAAGCACGACCTGCCAAGACTTCCCGCTTTGACTCCCAGTGTGGAGGTCGACGAAGAGTGCTCTCTCAGAAACGCCCCACCTGCAACGCTGGAGCGGTGTCTTGCTCCCTCCACCTTCTGGACGTCTGCCTCAGCTCCACCCTCTGAAGTAATTAGGCTTCAGCGAGGACCAGCACAGAAGACGAATCGCGGTTCGTCACCATGCAATGCTTGATTGAGTCGTAAAAGGTTGTGCGTGCAAGGTTGGCATCTGCCTCTGCAGGCGACTGGGCAGCAAGTTCAGGGTGCTTAACAGGAGCCCCTTTTCCAGAGCTCGGATGCTGACAATAGCATACTTGCAAATCGTGAACAGCCGGACAGCTCTACTCGAAAACCACGCAGCCCTGAACTGTATTCTGCATAGTCATGAGCCTAGGTTGCAGACAAAGTTACCAGCATGGTCAAGGATGAGAGTGTCTGCACCGGTGGCTCCTTGAGACCTCAGCCGCACTAAGTCATTACTATTATTCTTGCTCTTACTATTGTAAATACTATCATGCTACTTTTGTCGTATCATTATCCATCGCCCGGATTCGCCCGGGTCCGGTCAACCTAACCTTCCCCCTGCTTTCGAGGGCAGGAGATTGGTTCTTCCAAGCGGACTGGGGGTTTCAAAGCTTTTCTGATGTGAGGTCTTGTTTCTTTTCAACAAATCGCACAAGAATTTAGGATTTCAAGCTTCGGCAAGCAGACCGAATCTCCTGCAGCTCATGAGATTTCCTCCTTCAGGGCTGCATCTTTCACACTCAGCAGGCGAGGCCAAGGTTGGCCACGGGGCCTTCGGTGCTCACACATGGGGCCATGGATGTAGGGCTTGATGATTACTGGACGAAACCTACAGCGACAAGAGCATCGTCAATCGCCCTGAAACATTTTGCAAGGAAGAGCTTGCCTGCAGATTATTGCCAGTAGCTTGTCCGAACATTTGTTCCTCCTTAGGGCCTGTTTCTCCTGCTCCTCCTCCTCCTCCTCCTCCTCGCCCTGCTCCTCTTCGTCATCCCTCACCTCCACCATGCTCTTCGTCCGGAGGTAGCTCAGGTGGATGGCACAGCTCTACAGAAAAAGAGCTCCCATGCCTTCAAAGCCGCACTGAGCCTCGGACTGTGCTTCCGCCTTCTCATCAGCACGAAGCCCTGCGAGCAAACGCCCCAACTCAAAATCGGCGGAGAGTACGTCCCTGGAAGCGCCGGAATACTTGTACCATTAGAGTTGAATCCGAATCCTTGTGGTAGCTTATTGGTGCTACGGACAATATGAAGACCAGTCATATCACCACAAGCATTACCGAGGTGTATTGCAAGTAGGGTGCCGTCACCACAACGGCTGTAGCCTGAAAATTGGTACGATGGCTGTAGCACAATTACCTTTAACGTTGGTATTGTTCTTCGGACTTTCGAAACTGCTGTTGCCCTCAGTCAGAAACATCATGATCCTCATAACCATGAACTTGACCACTGGTTATTCTCGCATGAATGTAGGAACCAAATACTGCATAAGAAACCCATGGCCTCAACCCTCCACATCATCGATCCGCATTAAAACCCTTAAGAAGACGTGGGTTCCCTAATCAGGTTCGACATCGCTAAGACCAGAACACTGTAATGTGGAGCCCTTTTTTCGTCAGGAGTTGCGGAGCCCCAGACATTTTTGGATCTCTTTGACGACTCTCGAGAAAAGGACCCCGTGAAATATACATCTGGTCATTCTGGCCTCGGAGGATGCGCCCGCGTCGCCCTCCTGAGCCTCACCCGTGGGGTCGGAGCTTTGCTGGCCCGGCAGCTGGTCGCCCTGCGACTTGTGGGACCACTGCTACCATGACATCTGGGACACAGGGTCGGCTGCAACCACCACCATCCGGTCACCCCTGGAGGGCTACTATGAAGCTAGCATAAGCATCATCATAAGGAATACCAATACTATATGGATTAGACCCTTCCGGTAGCAGTAACTCCATACGTGGTTTTGGGTATAGACGGTATAGAAATGAACACTTATCCTGGCCCGGTGAACACTTATTCTGGGTGGAGATTGAACACCTTTCCTGGCCCGGTGAACTTGGTGAACACTGATTTTGGTGCGAATTTGAACATGTTGGTGGGAAATTGAACACCCTGGCCCGGTGCACATTTTGGTGGGAAATTGAACACTACTTCGGGCTCGGTAAACGCTTATTTTGGTGGGAAGTTGAACACTTATCCTGGCCCGGTGAACACTTATTTTGGTGGGAAGTTGAACACTTATCTTGGCCCGGTGAACACTTATTTTGGTGGGAAATTGAACACTTCTCCTGGCCGGGTGAACAGTTCTAAACCCCAGAAATCGGTGTTCTAAAATCCCAGGAATAAATGTTCCAAACCCCAGATATAAGTGTTCTAAATGCCAGAAATAAGTCTTCTAAATCCAGAAATAGGCATTCTAATATCCCAAAACAAGGGGTTCTAGACCCCATAACTAAGTGTTTTAAATCCTAGAAATAAGCGTTCCAAATCCAAATACATCCCAGGAGTAGGTGTTTTGAAACCCGATACATAAGTGTTCTAAATCCCAGAAAAAAGTCTTCTAAATCCCAGAAAGAAGTGTTCTAAACCCCCTAAGTAAGTGTTCTAAACCCCATAAACAAGTGTTCCAAACCCCATATTCAAGTGGTCGAAACCGCATGAAATGTGGTTAGACCCACTGGTCTCAAAAGTGGGGTCGATTTACTGTTAGAGGCAGGGTCCAATATACGGAGTATAGGGCTTGTTCATTTGGGAGTCTAGGCTTTCGGGGTATTCCGTCGTTCTTCGCGTTCTGTTCGTGCGGACATTGATGTCATCACCTCATATGCCTCTTCGCCCGCTGACGCCCTTTGGAACACATTAGCACATAAGATCCTCGTAAGCCTTGCACGGGAAGTATGAATATCCCAAAAACCTAAACAAAGAGATTACACCGTTTGTCCATCAGCCTTCGTCATTTGTCTCCTGGCAGATGTTGGCAAGATCCGACCAAAGGACAGAAAGACAAGAAGTCGGCCAACACAAAGCATCCCATTGCCTGAAAGACTCGCGGACTAGGAACGAAGCAACACTAGCATCTAGCCACCCTCGCAGTAACCTCTTTAGGAGCCCCCGTCTTCAGCACGACAGTCAAGATTTCTCGCTTGTGGCACTACAGGAGCCTCAGGAGCCTCCTCTGAAGACTTGGATGATCCGCTGGAGGAGTGGTCGCTCGCCTCTGCCTCTCAGGGCTGAGTGGCATAAGAGCCGCTGTCGGATTACTGCAGGGGTTACTGGGGTGTCGAACCGAGTTACAATCATATGAGGTTACCTCGTGCTCGTCTTACCTGTGATTTTCGATCCCCCCGCAACGCTTGCGACGGCTACATCACAAGAAGGACTGCAACTAAGAGCCCTGCTGCTGCGCTGTTCTAGCAGTGGTTCCCCTTCTTCCAGTCGTTCAGTTCTTGCTGCTCACGTCTGGTTAATGATGACTATGAGCGCGACAGATCCGGGGCAACAAAACAACAGCCCGGCAGGCATTGACACCCGTGATAGACTCAGGTGTCGAGGCTTGCAGGCTTGCGGATACACAATGAGGCTCGGGCCCTGTGCAGAAGCTCTCAAGACGCTCGGAGGCAGAAGTTATGCTGCAGCGTCTGCACACTACCAAGAGTGATTGACCGTGCTCAATGAAGCGCGATGGGATCCTTACGCGCGAGCATTGGGCCTTCTCCGCATTCTCTTCGAAGGATTTGCGATGCTGCGCCAAATGCTTCCTCACATTCCATCCAGTTCTTGCGGCTTTATCTGCACCACCTAGACCTGCTAAGTGGCCCCGCGATACCAAGGAAGTTGAGGTCGCGCAAATGATGCACCGATACGGGTGGCCTATCACCTGTCACTGCTTTTGTTGCCCCTTCTTCTGCTTCAGCAACAGTCTTTATTCAGACCATAATATCTGACTTCGATATGGACAAAGCCGCTTTCGGACGACGGTGGGAACTGCAACAGCACCAGCAGTAGCAGTAGCAGCAGTAGTAGCGTAGCAGTAGCAATAGCAGTAGCAGTAGTAGCAGTAGTAGTAGCAGTAGTACTGGTGGTGGTACTAATGGCAGTGGTAGTCGCAGTGGTGGTGGTCGTGGTAGTGGCAGAGGCAGTACTTGTAGTCGTAGTCGCAGTAGTCGTAGTAGTAGCAGCAGTAGTAGTAGTAGCAGCAGTAGTAGTAGTAGTAGTACTGGTGGTAGTGGTAGTAGTCGCAGTAGTGTGAAAGTGGTGCTAGTTGGCAGTGGTGGTGTTAGTGGTGCTAGTGGTGCTAAGTGGTAGTGGTGGTAGTGGTGGCAGTGGTGGTAGTGGCGGTGGTACCGGTAGTGGTAGTGGTAGTGGTCGTCGTCGCAGTAATAGTAGCTATAGCAGTAACAGTGGCCATAGCTGTAGAAGTAGCAGTCGCAGTGGCAGTAGTACAGTAGTAGTAGTAGTCGTCGTCGTCGTCGTACTAGTAGTGGAGGTAGCCGTTGTTGTAGTGGTAGCAGTAGTTGCGGCTGCAGGTAATAATCATGAAAGCCTCGTGCAATCCAACGATGATAACCATACGGACAAATCATATTGATGATAGTAGTGATCATTGTGAAGCTGGCAGCAATCGTAAAGCTCATAAGAAGGAGACAATTACTCATGCAAACTGTGTCGGAGTACGCGTTTGCAGTGGGTCGTGAGCAACCTGTGGTTGTGGTGGCTGCTGCGACAACCTTCGGGCAGTGAAACCAATCCTCGAAGATTACATAGTTAGTGTGAAAAGCGGAGGATTCCACTTAACTCTCGGTCACAAAGCCCAAAGCAACCAATCGTAGAAAAGGCAAGCAAAGCAGCAAAGCAAAGCAAGGCAGAACGATCAGAGGTTAAAACCGTTAGATCGACGTTCAGCAGGAAAGGCAACACTAGAACCCCCAGGCGCTAGCGGACCTTTTGCTGGGACTCGCGAATGCGGTCCTTGAACAGTCGAGCTGCGTTCGTGAAACAAAGTTGGTCAGAGTCCTAACCGAGAAGCAGAAGCACATGTACGCATGTCCGCGACAAATCACACCCCCCTCGACGCGAGCTCACGCGTGAGGAGAGCGGAGTTTAGGAAAGTCACGTACACTGATTGTGCACCGAGCCACACCTCTTCCGGTCAGCAAAGCTTAAAGCAGTAAAGAGCCATTAGATGTGGGTCGGTCTCTGCATCTGGATCATACCTATGTTTCACAGCTGTACAAACGCAGCCTTTGTGATGATCGTTAGGCGCGTAGCGATCTGCCGTATAATCGTTGGCAGTCGGACGTCCATCGGATCTAAGCGGGGGTTACATATTAGACTCAACGCGCTCAGAGTGTGAAACTCGGCAGCATCGAGTGTCCGTGAAAAGAGAGGGACACACGAGGAAAATACCATGGCTAGCCATTGTACCCCTGTGGGTCTTCTCAGCGTGGCGCAGGCAAGGAGTGCTGAGGAAGTAGCGGAAATTGTATCATAGTTTGGTTTCACCATCAGAATCCGCCTGACCCAGACTCGCAGGCTAAAGGGTCAGAAAGACTCAACCGGATTCACCGCACAGTGATACAATGCATCGCTACGTTTTCTCGGACGGTCGTCACCTACGATTAGTGGGGCTACGTGTGCGGTCCTTCCCTCGTCCTGGACCGCTTCGTTCTCGGTTGCCCTTATCGCCCTTTCCTCGGCCTTTGTCCTGTTTTCCTCTTCCTTTATCGGATTTTCCTTTGCCTTTGCCTTTGTTCGGCTGCCTCACAGAATCGGCATCATCGATAAGGCCCCCTGTATCGGTGGGGCCTCGAGACTTTCCTTTGGTCGTAGTCTCCTTGGCTGGGCCCATAGTCCGGGACCGCGGCTCAGTAGATGATGCGTCGGATTCGGGCGGCGTAGTTGCCGGGGCAGAAGGCTCAGGAGTGCGCTTCTGAGTACGACCTCTTGCCTCCGTACTAGTAACCACTCGGGCAGGCGAAGGTCGCGTTTTTGAAGGTCGCGCAATCGATGGTGCCCACTTGCCATCGCGGGGCACCTTTGCCGGCGGGTTCGATGCCGTTCTGTCGGAAGGTGCAGGGAACCTAGTATTAATCCTCTCCTGCGTAGTGACGGAAGTGCCACTGGGCGAGGCTTCGCGCCCGGCACTATCGTCGGCATAAGACTCGCTAACGCCGGCAGCCTTCATGTTGATGTCATCTCTCGGATTCGCATTCATCGAGATGATGATGTTGGCAGCTCTCTGTCTGACAACGGGAAGAGTGTTCGGGGCGTGGAACATTCGGATGAGATCCTCAATCGTCGGATTCCCCATGTCCTCCTCAGGAACCTTGGTCCTCATCCGCAGCACCATAGGCAACTTCATTCTATCGGAATACGCTGCCCTGCCGGATACCTTCAGAACTTCACCGTCAGCATGAGCCGCAGAGTAGCTCTGTCGCTGCGTTTTCCGCGACGGCGGATTCGGCGGCGGTGGCATCTCGCTAGGAGGAGGAGGCATCGCCTCAGGGGCAACGCCTCCGAGGTGCTGTCGCCCAACACGAGGAGCGGGAGGTTCCGGACTCAAGACAGCGTCAAGCTCAGTATCATCTTCGTCCTCGTCCGTTGTAGGGACGGGAATGCTGTGAGCTTCGGGGGCTGTCGACTCCCTTTGAGCAGGCGTTATCGTACGGAGCTGGGAAACTTCATCCCGCTGCCTTGCCTGCTGGCCTGTCACATCGAATGGATTCTCGGGCTCTTCCAGCTCCTCAGGGATCGCCTCAAAGACATCAGCGTAGGCCCGCATCCCAAGAGGATCCGTGCTTTTGGCATCGGGAAGCTGATCTTTGATCCCATCGACAAGGTTGAAGAATGCCTTTTCAGTATCCCTGTCTTCGTCGAAGAATTGCTTCGTTGAAAGGCCTTGGTCTCGGACAAACGCCTTGAAATCGGCACGCTTTTGATCGGGCGTGTCATCGGCGTCAAGGTCTTCGGTCATGCCTTCGTCAATGATCCCAAACTTTTCGTCGGAGTGGTGCGGAATGAGCTTCCGCCCCAAGGGATCCAACTCACGCCAGTTGGCGGCTTGACCCAGTGTCCCGCCACCTTTCTTGCCCTTTGCCTTGGGTGCCGCAGTTGCATCGGCGGTACCCTCAATCTCCTTCTCTTCATCGTCGGAGATATACCCCGGCTCCCCTTTGACAGGGATGCCGTAGCATGTCGTGAGGGTCACCTTGGCAAGGAGGGCGGAGAGACTCTCGCTGTCGACCCGCATGTATCGCTGGTACTTCGTCGTGTCAGTAATCTTGGCACGGAATTCATCCAAAGTACCAAACTCGGTGCTGAGCCGAACCCTACGCCTCATTTCCAGGTTGGCATTCTGAAGAGGCAAGTGTGCCAATCGGATCTTCTCAAGCATGTCCTCATCAATGGTGTAGTTAACCTGGTCCCCCGTGTAGAAGGGAGCGAGGTATCCACGCTTGAGACACAATCGGTACGCTCGCTGGCAGTGAATCGACCAACGTGCATAGTAGCTGAGCGGTTTCTCCCTGCATGTTGCAAAGACCGCTCCGAAGTGCTTGGCTATCGTGGAAGCACAGGCGATGGCTTTGGATTCGAGGAATTCCTCCACACCACATCGAGCATCTTTGCCTGTGATGCCAGCCACAAGCCTTTCGATGGAGATGTCCAATCTGATGGCGCCTTGAATCGTTCCGCGCACACTCTTCTTGAACAGCTCCACTTCTTTCATCGAAGTATCCACCGCGATGCACTTGATCGGAGGCACACCGAAGAACGCGGTCTGTCTGTGATCCTCGGCGAGAGATCTAGACACCGGGAAGTTCCTCAGGTGCTTAATCGCGGCGTATTCATGCAGTTTGAAATCGGTGAGCTGGTTCTTCTCGATGAGCTCATTAAGCCATTGCGCGTGGGAGCCGTAGTACTCGACCCTGAACGGATTCCGGAGATCGGCGTAGAACATCCCGTCAGGGTAGTGAATCGGCTTCATGCACGCATGGCACATGTGCAGTCCAACCGGGAACTCGGTGCCGCACATGGGGCAATCGAAGCTCGCAAGAGGCCAAGACGCACGGTTTCTGCTGCCTCGTGCAGGGCCGGTTCCAAACTTCGGACCTCCAATATACTTGAAGGCCGTGTTGAACACCAGCGCACCCGTGTCCATGAAGTATGCAATCGGCATGCATGCGAGGGGAATACTGTCTTTGATCGCGTAGTATCCCCTCGGATGAAATGACACAGGGTTAATGCCTGCGGCAATCATGTGAAGATCAATCGCGAAGACGATCATGCGATTGGATCCCATGCCATCTGGGAGCATGGAAGCGGATGCCGCAGATGCGGACAATGTCTCGCGTCCGGGGTTCGTTCGGACCTTCAAATAGACCTCTTCCCACTCATTGTTCTTCCCAGATCCGGGAGCGAAAGGGAGCAGGGTAAGGAACAATTGTCCCCTCGGAGGCCCGACTTGGCAGTCGCTCATATATCCGAAGAACTCGCGGATCGTGGCACATCCCCATCCATACTGGGGGTGGTGTCGCGAGACATTTCTCGTTCGCTCACCGGAGACGTAGTGCTCCTGTGCCAGCTGAATGAACGGTCCATGCCCAGACCTCGTCAGCTGTCGGAATCGGTTGAAATTATCAGGACCGAATCCGTATGCAGCACGGACCCCAACGAACTGAGGAGTTCCATTTCCGTTAATCGTGGAATAGAAGAACTCAAACATTCGGTTGTTGTCCGTTCTTGCAATCTCCAGAATGCATTTGAGTGTGAGCTCGGAGGGCTTTTGGTTCTCGTCCAGAACGCTCGTCTGGAGGAGGGTAAGACCGCTAGTCTCACTAGCGTTCTGCTTCATGTACTCTCGCTCGCGTTCCATATACATCGGAATAACATCGAACGCGATGATCCCACTCGGGTCGAGGTAAGAGTACAGCGGGACACCCCTGACTCGGTCATCAGATTTCCTCGTCGGATCGGTAGTCGTGGGGTACTCCTTCGTCTGTGTGACCACGCGGAACATCAGCTTTCGCACCAGGTTAGTCATTGCCTCATCGGGAACCCTGGCGGCAGGGATGTTCTGTGCATCATCGATCAACAATCGGTTGCACGTGATCGTAGAGCCACCGATAGAGCGGGGCAGCTGCTCGCGGGCAGAATATGCCGCGACAGCATCGTGAATATCGCGACATTCCTCGTATGTCTCCGGGCGGAGGAAAGAATCGTGATCCCCCTGCGCGGGCTTCTTATGGAGCGCCACGTTCAGATACATCGTCTGATTCGAGGAGAACATAGCGAAGCGATGTCGCGAGTATTTCCGCTGTTCATCGGTTGGCGGAAGACACGTCGCCGCAACGAGCCTGCCGCTGACTGAATCGTCAACAGCCATGTCGAGTCCTGGGACAACGAATTCCGGCAGCGACACCGGAACGGAATTCATCTCGTACTGCACTATCGGCGAGATGGAGTCGATGCCTCTTTGAGGCATTTGATCAGGGCGGTGAATCGTTGTCGCCTTGATCCCAGGGCCCTCGATCCTGTACTTCTTCGGATCGTTTGCGGCCTGATCGGCGGCGGTGCTGGCTGGGCGGACATCAATCGGTGGTCCGCTGGCTCCTGAAAGCACAGCCCCTTGGGCAGCCATGTCAGCCGGAGGACTGGAACGCACGCCGTGTTCCGGAGGTTATCGGCGGTTCGGGCAGCAGGAGGCGGGGCCTTGCCGGGGACCTCGTCTTTCTGCTCCTTCCCGTCACCCATCTCATCGTCCTCTTTGGGCTCTTGCTCGGCCGTGTCGTCTTCCATTGCATCGTCATCGCCACCTTCCTTCGCGGCCTCTTCAGACGCCTTCGGAGGCTGATCCGCAGATGGCGGTGGCGGAGGATCCTCGGATGGCGGAGGAGGCGTCGCAGCACGATCCGATGAGTCACCGGTCGGCGCGAATGATGGTTGATCGCTCTCCAACGCTCCGTCGCCCTGGCTACTGATAGCACCAGAGCCATCGCTGCGGCGCGACGAGGAGGCAGCGATTGATCGAGCGTGCCTCTGGAACTCCTGCGAAAGGAATCCCGCAGTGTTGCGCATCTGCATGGCAACAGCCCGCTGAAACTGGGATAATCGATCGTCCCCAGTTCGGCCAGTGCTGCCATAGCTCATATCGTTTGTGAGACCCAACAGGCTCTGCACGGGGTCCTCGTCGGGCTTTCGGAATTGGGTCACCCGACGTTGCATGGCGTAACCTGCCGGCAGCTTAAGGTCTTCTCTCGTAATCCTAGCTGCGGTGTTGTTCACCATAGCAACACGCATGGACTGAATGACCTTTCCAGGAGACGGCGCAATGAGGTCCGGCCAATCATCGGCGGTCGGAGCCTCAAGGTCCTCTGGCTTGAACATCATCTGTTCGAAGGCCATAGCGCCCATACCACGGTGTCGGATAGCGATCTGCATCGACTGATAGGTATTGAGCAGCGCCCGAGCAATGCCGTAGGTCGACGGGATGTGCGGATGGAACACCGGAAGTGTGGCCATACTCGCAATCGCCGCATCGAGGTTGGAAATGATCGCTCCAACCTTGGCTTCCAACTCCCCCCTGTTTCCGAACTCAGGGGTCCATCGTGCATCGATAGCCGACACAGTTTCACCCGTATCACGGTTGACAAGCACAGGCGTGAATCGGTCGCTTGCCATCTCCCGGATGAGGGTACTGTTCGACTCCACCCTCCGTCTGCCCTGGGCCAATCGGTTGGTGACTGCGTCCAGCGCATAATCACCCGGAGGGTAAAGCGCGCCCTGAAACACATTGTCTTCATTTATGTTCGGGTCAATCACCTTGGCTAGCCCTTCGGCAATGACTCGGAGATGCTCAGCGTCTTCAACGCCGGTAGCACCCTTCGCCTTTTCGACAATCATCGCCTTCGCCTGCGAGGCTTGCTCGCGGCGCGCCTCAGCTTCGCTAACAAAACTCCGGGAGTAATGCACGTATTGCTGACGACCTTCGGCGGAGGGGCCAGAAGCCCCCTCACCACCAATCGGCTTAGGTCTGCTCTTGGCGCCAGAGATTGGGAGCGACGGCACTGCCGGAGGGCGAGCTGCATCACGATTGGCAGCCACAACCGTCTCAGCATCGCGAGGCGTGGGCATGCGCTCGAAAGCATCTGTCATGCCGGAGAGGAGTTGATCAAACTCAGGATCGGTCTCCGTTTTCTCCGACATCGCCGTGTCTCCGTCTCCATCCTGCTTATCTTCGTCAGAGTCACTATCGGATTCGTTGCCATCATCATCGGCAATCGGAGCAGCAGGTGGCGAAACAGGCATAGCCTCACCATGCACAGGAGTATCCGGTAATTTGATCGGATCCGGATTCCGCACGCCCGGGAGATCTCCCAGTGTGCTCGGCTCCTGTTTGACGGTCTCTAGTTTGATCGGGACCGTTGGGGCAGATGGGCCGGCATCATCGGCCATCTCCTCTTCATCATCATCAGCAAAGCCGAGCTGACTCTGATCAAAGGTCTGCGGAGCACCATGATCGGCCCCGCGATCCTTCGCATCCAAGAGATCCTGGACAGAAGAGTGTACGATAGCCTTCTTTTCGCCTTTGGGCTGATCTTCTGGGACCGGAGTCCTTGCCCACATCTTTTCGGCTGCAACCTCGAAGTCCCGAGCGGTATCGTACGGTGGGAATCGGGCGAGAGCCGCAAGCGTGAACATTGAGCAGATTCGGGTGCACAGGGCCCCGATCGTCTTGGACTCGTGCATGATGGAATATCCCTTCAGGTACGGAAGCCCTTCCAGGATTGCATCGAAGGAGAGGGTAAGGAAGTTTGACCTCCTAACCGTGTCCCAGATCGACCTCATTTCCGTGCGGTACTTCTCGAAGAGAGCGCCGGGAAGAGTCGGAAGGAAGACCATGCTCGGTGACGCTGGCCCACAGAGGGACACTGAGCCATAAATCGTATTGAGCTGCTCGATTGCTTCCCGAGCCTTCGTCTTGGCATATTTGCATCGTGCTTCGTTGATGCTGCCAGTGAGCTTGGTCCATCCCTGATCCAACTTCCACAGTTCCGCTCCTCTCCACAGCAGGAGAATGTGCATGTTAGATTTCGGAATGTTGGTTTCGCTCTGCATCAGCTCGATAGTTTCGATCATCTTCTCGAGCGTGGAGCAGTCCGGCTCCTCAACAGCAAACACGCGAACCTGAGGATCCTGGAATCCGTACTTGATCAGCGCATTTGTCAGGTGCGTGTTCATGTCACCGGTGTGCCAGTCCTTTTTGGACTTGAACGACAGCAGACCGTCATGCATGACGACAAACCTTTGCTGCTGATTGGGGTTCGCCGGTTTTATCGTTGGCGGAGCTCCCCCATATGCGAGCGTGGACGCCATCGTCGCGACAGTCCTGACGCCGTGGATCCCAACCGCCACTAAGGCATCGGCGGGACTCCATGCGGGCTTGGCGAGGATATCTGTCCTTTCATCTTCATCGTAAAGAACGCCCTTGGCACTCCTGGCAGGCGTAAAGCCAAAATTGCCAAACGCGCCAGTATAGGCAGTTCTGTAATGCAAGCACCAGGCATCCCATTCTTTGGATGGTCCCCCGGCGATCATGAAGAGCTTCGCCGGTTTCGGCAGCCCCTGACCTCCATTCTCCCCGAAAGTAGGGGCTCTCTTCTGGAAGAAGGGGGCAACTTCAAAGCGATAGCTCGATGCTTGAAGCTCGGATTGCAATCCATAGCGGCCACCGATAGTGGCACTCTCAGCCGTTCCCCCTCCCTCGGGCATCCATCGGTTCCGTTTCAGGACGGAGGGGTGAACGGTAATGCGCCCGGATTGTTCCTCACCACCCGTCGTGGCTGGATCCGCAGATTCGGACCCCTCTGTAGGCTTGGTATCGGTAGCCTTAGAGCATTCCTCGGTGCTGCCACCGGGGACCGGAAGATCAGCAAACTCGACGGAGTTAGTTCCGAAGACATTTCCCAGCATCTTCAGAATGCGAGGGTCAATCGGATTCGCTTCCATCCACGGATGCCATGCGCAAGGTGTCTTTCCCTCCTTGCTGAGAAATCGATGTCCGTGGATGACATACTGCGGGGAGGTTGACACCCCATGATCGCGGTCATCAGGGAGACGAAATGGGCGGAATGCAATCCCACACAGCTCGAGGAATTTCGTTCCGACTCGGATCTGCTTTTTCGAAGATCCCAACCCCTTCGTGGTTCGGGAGCGGGTGTTGACCAGAGTCTTCGAAACACAGATCATGACCTGGAACCAGTATCCTGCCCCAATGTACACGCCAGAGGCGTAGCTGCTGGCAGCCTCAGAGGCATTGCCAGTGACCCAAACGCAGGGCTCGTGGGTTCCATGATCATCAGTCTCGTAGTTCTCACCAAACAAACCACCATGGGCAAGAATCGACCAGATGTATCGGAGATTCGTCCCGTGGAGGAACGTATCCCTTGGGTCATAGATGTCCGAATTCATCGCCGGGACATACACCCATCCGTCGGTGGGTTTGATGGTGGTCTGCTGCGCACCATCCTCATAAGCCATCGGGGCGGCAACAGACCAGTTGAGCGTGTCATCGATGCTGACACATCGCTCAGGGAATGTCTCCGATAGAGCCTTCATGTATGAGGGCCAGCCGCGCAGCAACGGGGTGTTATCATCGTCATCCTCGTTGCAGAAGGCAGACACCTCTGCGATCCCATTGGCATCCACGGCAGGAGAATCGCGGCCGTGTTCCCTTCGGTCATCCTCAAGGTGCTTAGCTTGCTCCTTCAGGGACTCAATCGTCGGGAAGCGGTTGAGGGCCTTCTGCGCCAGGAACGAACCCGGGAGAAACGACAACGTAGGACGGAGCTGCAGGAAACCCCTGAAGAGCTTCGCTGCATCGTCATGGTTGACCATCTCCGCGGATCGCTGAACAGGCGGCAAGGACATGAGATCGTTGTGTGAGAGACTCGTATCGGTTCTCAGCCACCGTTGGTGTGCATTGTAGCTACTGTACCCCATGAGGTTTCGGTTCCAGTTCGCAAGAGGCGAAGGGATGTAGCTATCGCCCATGAGGCAGAGCGTTTCGTAGCTCATCGGCTCACGGATTCCCTTATATTTGTTCGCCTGGAAGTGCATGCAATGACGCACCAGGGATATCGCCAGGCTCATCTTCTCGGGAGCACCTTCATCGTTACCCGACAGTGTTGCCACACGAGCGAACGTCAGAGCGGACATCACTTTGTATCGGTCAAACAGATCCATAAGCTCGGAAGGGAACTGTTTTCTTTGCTTATCCGCAAGTGGGTGCATACTGAAGATGAACGACTCAACGAGTCTGTTGAGCTTCCCATCAGCTCCAGGGTTGCATGTCAGCTGGCCTAGTCGTTGCCAGATGACAGCTTCTGGGATCTCCTGGACACCGATCTTTAGCATCATCGCTTTCATCTGGATCTCCATGGGGATCTCAGCCTGAACGCCTCCGGTAGACTCATCTCGGGGAGTCAGGATCGGGACCGGGGCGTCAGTGGTACCCATTTGGGTATCGTCCCGCTCCGATGGAATCGGTGGAGCGGGCGGTCTTCCCCCGGTGGGTGCACTCGGACCCGCCGGAAGACCCTCATGGCAGTCGGCCTTTCGGGCTGGCGACTTCGGTTGGGATGATCGGGAGGCCGGAGCCTGAGCAGCTTCCGTTTTCGGAGTCTTAGGCTGCTTGTTCTTTCCCATCGTCAGCGGCGAAGGCAGCAGCGGCAGCACAACGGAGTTCGCGGCCCGTGGCAGCTACGACCTGTCCTAGCAGGGAGCGCAAGTGGGCCAAGGTTCGAGTCGTAGTAGAGGTGGTCTGTAGTGGTCGGATGTCCTTGGTGATCTATGATCGTTGTTCCTTGAGCTTCCTTCTTCGGTCTTCTTAAGGTCCAGAAGTGCAGTTGTGAGTGTGAGTGTGCATGGCCTTAGCGTCTTTGTTTAAGCAATCGGCATCGCGGATTGCTGTGAGCCAAGGGCCGCAGATTTCATGAAATGATCAAGCACAGCCCACAACGCATGTCGAAGCTCCTTCGGATCTGCCTTCTTGGCTTTCTTATGGTTACATGCAAAGCGTGACATGAAAATCGGCCCAAAACGGGCAGGCATGAAAAACTCGCACAACCATGCATGCTGCGAACACCGATCAGAGGAACAAGAGCATATCTTAACGGGACAAAGATCATGCGACTCGGACCATCGTCTTATGTACTCTCTCCCCCATAGCGGGTTTCCCTTTGGTAGCATAAGGAAGACGGGAACACCAGATGATCGAGCTAGAGATGCACATTCTAGCAGTTTCTTGGCTTCCCATCCTTTCTCCTTCAAGTCACCCCTCATTTCTTTCCAACCCCTGTTCTTGACACCTGGGTCACGTTTGTTGCTGACGTCAGCGATCGGAACAGTCACAATACATACTGTGGGCGTTGGCGGTACCGTGATGTTCGAAATATCAATCCCTCTTGCATTTGGATCGAGACTGAGATTGATACTTCGAGCATGAGGAATATGAATTATGCCATCGCCACCAATATGTATACATTTAATCGCTGCTCCGAATCGGTGAACATCATCGATCGCAAAACCCCCCTGATGAGACATTTCGATGATGAAATCGTTGAAGGGGCCGTGACCGGTTTCAAGATGTACCCCCCTGGTTGGACAGACAGAGGGGAGGGCAGGCAAAGCTGGAGCGGCAGACAACATACCGGAGGAGATCAGAGTACCTTTGCGGAAATGACCAATAGACATGAGATTGCGACCCCACACCTTGGCATCAGTGCAGGCCTTGGTCAGGATATCACCGGCCTCAAACTGAGAGGGACAAGTCACGAACATAAAATCTCCAGCGTGGTAACGCTCGTTCAAGGCGGAAATATCGATACGCTGGGTACGAGACATGTGACGCATGTTAGGATTGTGACCAGTGATAACGACTCGGATAGCGGCCTCATTGTCCTCCATGACCCGCAGACGGAAACGACGACCCAACATATACTCCCACATAGAGAGAGCAGGGAGTCCTAACTTATAGACTGCGTGATCGAGAGAGACAATTTCAGCCTCGGGCGTAGACTTGGACACCGACGTTTGCTTCTTGGACAAGGCGTTAAGAGGCATAAAGCTCCTAGGGCCAAGAAGACACATGAAGACACCAGATGTGCTCTTGGAATCAGTACGATCGCCAGCAAGATCGGCGTCGCAATAAAGCACAAGCTCCAGCATCTCAGGTGCATCACCAATCCACCCGTATAAATTGAGATCGAGGGTAGAGTTGATGTAGCACACAAGTCGGTGAAGTTTCTTATCGCAGAGACCATCCCATTTAGTGATCAGACTGGCAAGTGCCTGCACAGGACGAATAAGATCGTAACGTCCCATGCGAGCACCATACAGTATCTTCATCAGGACCGCGGCAGCGCAGTCACCCAGAACCCCTTTGCCGGGAGGCATCGGGGCGTCTGTGGGATGACCCATGAGGCGGTTCACCGCCGGGCGATCCGGATTGATATCGAATTCCGGTCGCGATTCATCGAGGAACGGCGTATCAGCGGAACGCAGAGTAGCCTTATATTTAGGGCCACAGAGCTCAACATAGCGAGAAACACACTGTTCCATAAACGACCGCATGTCGTACTTAATCATGCGAACTTCGCGGGGGCCAGCGGAGCCCTGCGCAACACTGATGTTTCCATCGCCAAAAGTGAGCTCGGGAAAGGCTTTCTTGGGTTCCTCGAATCGCGTCCAGTAGGAGCGAGGATCGAAAGCACTGGGAACCACGTGTGAGAACGTTACATGTTCGCATCCCAAGTAACGCTTGATGCTGGATGGAGGCTCCAACTTGATCTTCGAAGCCATGAGTTCCCATCCTTTAGCCAAATTGGCCTTGGGTCCACTGAGCTTGAAATCGTCAACGTAGACCACTAGCATCAGATTAAGCTTAGGATTGCGAAAGACGCTCTTCCAATCGGGGCATTGCTCAAAGCCAACCGACCGGAGAGCCTTCTCGCAGTGTTGCTCCCAGAATCCACCAGCATCAGGATGCCCATACAGGGCCAACACCAAACGCACAACAGGATCGTGATATTTGCCATGCCATTCGGGCAGCCATCGGTCCTTGGGCAATCGTACCCATGTAGCAGGACCACCAAGCTTTGCTTGCGTGTACGCGGATTCTCCATCGGCAACTTGAATCTCGTGACCAGGCAGGAGGCCAAATGCATCGGCGGCCTTACCTGCCTCCATGGTCGCTGGGCACGAAGTGATCTCGGAGAAAATAGCCCAGTTGTTGCCTTCATCCTTAACATGGCAACCCTCAAACACGACACGACCCTTGAATTTGCGATTGGGGTCAGATTCCGGAAGCTCGGAATTCTTCTCAACGCATATATCGAAGATTCTGCCGACATGGGCAGTCTCACCTTTGGCCATAGCCTCGTTGGACACATCGCGCCATTCACGCACTGATGCGTAATCCCAACAGCCCTGATTGATCAGTTTGTTCCACTCCTTATCAAGAGCGGCCTTAGCCTTGGGATTAGCGGCACGTTCTTTACGATCAACGGGCCGTGCGACACAGGCGCTGTAGAAGAACACCGATGAATCGGGTGATCGATGCGAGTGGGACTCGGATCGGGTAGGCATCGCAGGTGCAGCATCGGCTACGACGTCAGCTTCGACAGAGTCATCCGGAGTCGAAGCACTAACGTCATCAGCAGCTGTGAAGTCAAGCTCAACAGCAGCTAGCACAGAAGTATAAAACTGCACCACAGCAACATCCTGCCCGGAATCGACAACGATCTCGGAGTCAGTAGGATTAATGACATCAACACCAGACTGGGTAGCCCCTTCACTGTACGTGTACATGGCCGGACATACATCGAGAGCCTGGCCTTTGAGGGGCTGGAGTCGTGCGGACATGCCATTGGGAGGATCAAACTCGAGATCAGTCACGATGCAAGCACGAGCTTTCGGAGGAATAACAGTACGTTCTTTAGCACGCAAGGCGTGACCATAGTACCCATTCGCGGTCTGTACACGCCGCTCGGTACCATCCTTACTCGGTAGGGTGGCCCGAACCTTGACCTGCGTCTTAGCAGAGGAACCAATTACGAAGATGGTCTTACCCGTCCATCTGCAGGGTAGTGATCGAACGTCAGCTGTTCTCCAAGAATCTTGCATCGTAAATTCGGTACCATCTGTCATGGCCATTGTCACTCGCACATCGGTCAAAGTGGACGGATCCACCGGGCAGTCCTTGACGGATGTGGGATTGAATCGCGCTCGGCGCTCGACCACATGAAATCGGGTGATCGTGCCAGCAGCGACATCGTGATGCCAATAGTCTTTATCATGCCTTTCGGCACCGGACTCATACTCCGAATCGAAAGCGATATCGGCAGAAGCAGCGTCACGGGAGTCTTCGCGAGACATAGCGCGAGATTCAGCCTCCCGACGCTCGGCCTCAACATATCCTTCCCGCTCTGCGCGATTCATGCTTCTCCATGACTCGGAGTCAATAGAGTTAGGCTTACGAGACCCTTTATACGAACGCTCAGCACGCGGTACACTCTGACGATATGGTAAATCCCCCTCGCCCTCAAGAATCTCAGATCCATGGTACGGGGGCAACTTCTTCTTGGGTGGTGCGAAACCATCATCATAAAATTCAACTGTACCGGTCCAGAGCTGCATCAGTCTCGTCTTGCCGAAGGCATATCCGGATTCATAGATAGTTACCGGATTCTTGTCCTTATACCGGACATTCGAAATGCGCACGGTGCTCAACTTCCACGGGTCAGGCGCATCGCCAATTGAACCGGGAGTCTTGCTTGGATGGACCATCGCTTTCCTCGGGACCACGACGTGGTAAGTCCATCGATGCGCGGACGGATCGTATTCCCAATAATCAACGCCTCCACCATGAGAAGATTCGGCTCTTAACTCGGCCTCACGGGCCTGCCGAACATCTTCATCTGTCATCCGACGAGACTCATCGAGAGCAAATATTTCATCGATGTCCTCGAGGTCAATCATGTCAGAGGCGTCCAGACGCTCACTCGGTTGAGGAGCGGCGGATTGCATCGCTGGATCGTTGATGCACATCGAGCGGGTTTGTTTATCATACACCGCTAGCATGGGGAACGTCCATCTCTCCTTGGGTGAACTATAAATTTTCTTGACCTGATGGACACTCGCGCGCAGTGCATCACGCTTGAAGTCCTCAAGGTCAGCGACAATGTAATCACCGTCCCACTTACCCCCGTTCTCAAAGTGGTACCCGAGGAAGATACCCGGCTTGCTGGTGGGAGAGAACTTGCTGGGGCGCTGGTAGGACGAGAGACGGTGATCAGCGTCTGCTCCGCGACGGGAACCGGGTTGGTCATCTTCACCATCGTCAACCCATTCGAGGAATCCATCCTCATCAAAACCAACCTCGACATCAATCATCCCATCGTCGTCAGGGGCAGGCAACGCGTACTCTTCACCATCACCGAGTACGACCTCATCCTTTTGACTACGCCGGGTTTGCTTTCGAGCCGGCGTGGGGAAGAAGTCAACAAGGCAACCGAAAGGGAGGATCTGACCGTCAAATTCGGCTCCGTCGAATCGCTGAGCATAAGCACTCTGGCCATCTCTTAGCTCAATATTTCGAGCGTGACAGAAGTGCTTACACGCGTATGGCCAGAATTTGGCGCTCAGACCCGCCTGTCGTAGCGCAACTCTTGCGCCATGAAGGACAAGCTTCACTTTGCTCTCGGCAATGGCGTTGGTTCGGGGCATACCTGGAGTAGAATGCTTAACCGAAATACCGACTTTCTTACAGGTCGACATGAACTCGCGAGCCTTATCGCAGTAAATCTCCCGGATTGCCGATGGTGCATATCTTCTTTCGACATCCATGGAGAACGAGTTCACATCCTTAAGATCTCCAAAGACCTGTTGGAACGCTCGCAGCGTGTCGGCATTCGTTCTTCCCTTAACAGGGACACTCTCTAGCCATTCAGTAGCCAGGTCATAGAAAACAACAGCATCGGTTTCCCCGTTATTCCCGCGATTGCCAAGTCCGTGCAACACCATTGTATCGATGGTGACATGTTCGCCAAACTTCTCAAACCCTTTATCGCGTGGGGAGTCTTGGCGAAATGATTTAACATTCTCCATCTTTGCACATTGACAGGCATCGCAGTAGGGATTCTTTGGCAAGTGCGTCATCAGATGACGAATCGACTTTGCCTCTTCCCTCAAATCGCGCGCTCTAGGTTCATCAGGCGGCGATTGAGGCTTAGGCTGCTCAGGTGCCTTTTTCTTATCGTCAGGCACCTTCTTTTGAGCGCCTTCGACACCAGGCATGTCGAGATCGAGCTCTCCAACCTCATCCATCTCACCCATCGGCTCTTCTCCAGCAGCAACAACTTTCTCATGCACGATTATAGGCGCTGGAAGAGCCGAGTAAACTCGCGGAAGATCAGGACGGCCGGCCACCACCTCGGTTTCACTCGGAGCGAGGTATGGAATGTTGTTGATAACATCGACCTTCAGCCGCCTTCCGCTCGGATCGTAAAATATCGGATCACAGTAGGGATCCCACACAAATCGGTACCCTAGCTCCTTGCATCGTTTCCCAAGGGATAGGAGACTCGGCGTGCTTTCAAGCACGTACGCCTCGATCAGCTCATCTAATCCATCGACCCGCATATGAGCCACACCCTTGGTGTTGGTCTTACCGTTTGCGGTCCTGAGACTGATCTTAGCGTTCTGGACTATCAGATCCCTCTCCTCGCGGGACAGGTCACCTAGACCAATAAGGTCTATGCCGCATCCGGAGTCAAGCATAAGCCTCCGAACCCTCTTCACAGACTTGACAGCAGCAGCGAAAACTTCGCAAGCACTTCGCTTGGAGAGCGTAAGCTCTAAGACACAGGCATCATTTCCTAGCGTTTTGGCGTCAACGTCATCGAGCAAAACCTGCTCTCGCCAAAGCACAGCCTTCATGTGAGCCCTACGCTTCTCGCGAGCACTATTCAGACCACGGATATCTTCCGGCCACGAATAGTTCAAGTTCCTCTCGCGATTCACGGGACCAAAGGCTGGCTCAGGGAAAGAAGACTCTATCACGCGGGTCTCAGTATTCCCAAAAGATACTGTCTTCCGCTTGACTGACGGACAAGCCATATCGAATGGTGCAGCGCAAGCGAATGCAAAGTCTCCATAGGAGGTCGCTGTCATTGCCTGAGGGTTGCGGCACGCCCCTCTCAAAAATCCGAGGGCGTTGGCGCCGGGCTGTCAACCCGCCGCGATGTCGGCGCGGGCTCAGCGGGCGCAGGAGCAGCAGCAGGGGTGCTCTCAGCTGGAGCGGCACCCGGCTTGACATGCTTGTACGGGCACTTATCACCTCGTGTGCAGGTGCCTCGTGCGTAGTAGAAGCATATGCCAGACTCCTTTGATATCGGTGACTGAGATCTTGGCGGGAATCCCTTCGGCGAGGAGCTTCTGCCCTTAAGGTTGTGGGAGAACTTGCAGGCGCTTCCTCGCGTGCATCTGCCTTTCTTAAAATCGTAGCAGAGATCACGTCCCCGTGGTGATCGTGATGGGGACCGCCGGGGAGGGGCAGGAGCTGCCCTCCCAGGACTCTGCGAGTATCGCCTTGGCGAACCTCGCCTCGGGGACGACCGTCTGGGCGATGCGCGTCTTGGCGACCCTCTCCGGCGAGGGCTTCCTCTGCGGGAATCGCGGTGCCCAGGCGATCTCGATCCCCTCTTGCCCCTCGAGTACGATCTTCGGGGGCTGCCATGCGCGGGCGCAGCATATCGCCTCTGCGCAGAGGAGGATCGTGTGGCAGTGTACATTTTCTCTTGGTTACGCCGCCGGCGCCACGTAGTAATCGCATTGACGCAGACGGTCCGCAAGTATGCGTAATTTCGCACAGACACATCTCTGTCCCACAGTTGCATATCAAGCTCGAGGCATTTAAATTCCCGAACCTGCTCATAGAACAGAGCGCACAGGACAGGATCTTCTGGACGATCGACAGAGATACCGGCAAGAACGTGATCCCTTCTGTTGGAGAACGCTTCAAGCCTCTCTTGCTCGGACCCATGAGTGAATCGATCAATCGTGGTCTTCATGAGATCGACAAGCTTAAAGGTCGAATCGCCAGTGACGTGCGGCCGGAGGAAATCGTACAGGAGCCACAAGATTTGCCTACTCCCGAGTCGCCGGTTGATCGTGTGCATGCGCTCGGTTTCGGTTTGGATCTTGTTCTTCAACGCAATGGAACGAACGCATTCTCGGAAAGCTGAGTTGCATTCGTTTTCGAGCATCCCATACTTGCACTCATCAAGCAGATCCTCGTATCGAGTGCCATCCGGGATCTCAACCCATGAGAGGGCGTAGACAGGATCGTAGGCGAATGCATTGGCTACTCGCTCTTTCATATCGACGATCCATCGGCGCAGCTGAGCGGGCTCAGGCTCTGAATCGAGCCGGAAGGATTTGCACTTAGCCTTCTTTGCATCGCTCAGTGATCCATCGCCCTTGGGCCCACCGAACCCCGAATCGTTGGGGCCGGGCGGATTTCCGGTTTGTCTCTCAAGACACACGAGACAAATCCTCAGTGGATCTCGGCAGCATCCGTTGCAGCATGAAAATCGGCAAGAGATGCACAATCGCCTGAGAGACGTTGGGAAGGTGCCGGTGCATCGCTCGCACTGGAAGGTATCACCTCCGATCGGTCGACCAGATGGTCGCATGCTCGGAGGATCAAGGCCACCATCAGGCGGGCCACCGCCTCCGGGAGGACCATCGCCTCCAGGCGGGCCTCCGGGCGGACCACCGGGCCATCAGGCGGACCTCCTCCGCCACCAAAGCCAGAGCCGAATCCGTGTCCACCGAAACCACCACCATATGCACCCCCGTTATCATTGGGACCGTCACCTCCGGGGGGACCATCACTTCCGCCTTGCGCGGGCATCCCTCCGAAGCCGGACGGTGCGGAACTCGGAGCAGGTGCAGATGTTCTGGCACTGAAGGTGGGCATCGGTGGCGCAGAATTGTTCACCGCAGTGGGACGGAGTGTAGCAGTTACGCTCGGGTTCGGGGCCAAAGTGAAAGTGCCAGTCTCGCTGTGAAGAATCGGTGCACTGGCATCGTTGCCAATCAGGTTGGATCGACCAAGCATGGCATCGTACCATCTTGATGGCCCCTTTCCTGCGGGAACAGTACGGGTATCGTAAGAGATCTGGCAAGGGAAAGTCGGACTCGCTCTAGGTCCTGGAGCAAAGCCTCGGGCTCCAGGGAATGATCGGCCACTGCGAATGGCAAGATCATCATCGGCAGGGAAAGACTTAAAGCTCGGAGCCTGGCCGGAAGCAGCTCCAGACGCATTTGCTGGAGGAACTGGCGGATTTGGCGATCTTCCCGAAAAAGAGGCTGACGTTTGGCCATAATTCTGTCGAACGGGCTCAGCAGGATTATTCTGCCCACGACTTTCTCCAAGACGTTCGTCAGCAACTCTCTGCTGTGCACGCCTCAAAATCTTATCAAGATTGGTGCCGCTCGTCTGGGAGTGCACCGTTGAGGCCTTTTCAGCAGGCGCAGCATTGCACCCCGGCGGAGAGCCATGATCAATCGGACCTAACAGCGAAGATCGCGGAATGGCTGTAGACTGTCCGCCAGGGAATAGAGCGCCAGGAACTGGTGGCAAGTCCGCAGGACGTGGGATTTCCCCATCATGGTCGCTGATGTCGAAGAATTGCGTCCGTTCCGGGCGCGAAGGCGTCGACCTATCAGAACCATTCCTGCGGGCATGGACACCCTCAAGATGCTGAATACGCGCAGTGAGCTGATCGATAAGAACTCGGTTACTCTCCTTGTGATCGTAGAGAGCCCGGCTCATTTCCGAACGAATCACCTCGACTCGGTGAGATGCGTTCTGTTCGAGAGCAGCAATACGCGCCTCAGCATTCGAGATGTTGATCTGAATTTGCTGAATCGCATCCGGGTAATGCTTGATATGGCGAATCGTGTCAGCAAGCTGCATGGATAGAGATCCAGCGCGCTGTTCGTTGAATCGGTGGATTCGCTCATCAAACTCGATGAGTCGATCGTTGATCATCGAATTCAGCCTCGCAAAATGCTCCTCGAGAGTTTCATGGTCGGCATTCCGTTTCTCACGGAATGAGTCCTGGAGGTGCATGAACAAGTCACGCTCCTTCCTCATTTCAGCCTGAAGAAGCTCCCACATGTCTCGGATTTTGTTCTCAAGCGCTTCAGTGATATCCGAGACGCCGTTCCTCAGTATGTCGAGGTCGGCTTGGGTGTTGGTCACACCCTGCGCAATCGCCAGAATATCGGCGGCGATGCGCGAGGATGCTTCCGACCCAATGGCTTCATCGACCAGGGCCCTGACGGAGCAGGGGCCGGTATGCCTCCCGATATAATCGGGGGCGGGGGCAACACCACCATGATCCGCCGCGTTAATCGTTGCGACGGAAACATGGGGTGCACCCGTGTGCTCGCTCATCGGCTCGTCGGGGAGCGAGGCTCCGCCGCGGCCAGCCACCGGCCCATAAGAATCGGGGCGCGGTGGACGAAACGACGCCGGGTCCGAAATCGGTGGACCACGGTCGTCGGGCCCGGACCCAAAGAGGGCCCGGGCGCCCTCTGGATCCCCGCGAAGGGACAGAGGACAAGAAGAAAGATCGGTCGGAAGAAGGGCAGGTGCGGAAGCAGCGGAAGCAGCAGACGCAGAAAAGGCAGGCAACAAAGGCAAAGCACGAGCAGTGGCAGCAGCAGGCGGCAGGCCGGCGGGCATCGTGCCAGGCGTTGCGAAAGCAGCGGCAGCAGAGCATGGCAAAAGCGGCGCATGATGCTGAGCTCTCTGATCGTCCTCAGCAGGCAGCGGAGCAAGCAGCGAAGCGGAGCGAGCGAGCGAAGCGTGCGAGGCGGGCGCAGTGCAGCGGGATGCGTGGGCACTATCATCGGGCTCCACGACATCCCGTGCGACTGGCGTCACTAGTGAAGAACCGACAGTCGAAGGAACACGAGGAGAACCGATCGGAGTCGCCATTCTCTCGGTGGCGCGGCCAATCACAAGTTCCGAACTTGGTCTGAGCCAGGAAAACGGTAGTGATCGGACACTGATTGGATCAGGCGGTCCGAGTGCCAAGCAGCAGCGGCGAAGCAGCAATCCACAATCGGAAGCGGAGGCCTATACGGCTGATAACCTGTGAAAAGCGGAGGATTCCACTTAACTCTCGGTCACAAAGCCCAAAGCAACCAATCGTAGAAAAGGCAAGCAAAGCAGCAAAGCAAAGCAAGGCAGAACGATCAGAGGTTAAAACCGTTAGATCGACGTTCAGCAGGAAAGGCAAATAACACTAGAACCCCCAGGCGCTAGCGGACCTTTTGCTGGGACTCGCGAATGCGGTCCTTGAACAGTCGAGCTGCGTTCGTGAAACAAAGTTGGTCAGAGTCCTAACCGAGAAGCAGAAGCACATGTACGCATGTCCGCGACAAATCACAGTTAGTACTCATGATAAACACATTTTCATACCCGTAAGAATGGTAATAGTAGAAACCCGTAAGAATGGTAATAGTAGAAGTAATAGTAACACTGGCAACCATAGCAATAACAGCAAGCAATACAATGAAAACTATCATAACATGGCATGAACAGTAGCTGCAAAAATGATGGTACTACTGTAATACTAAGAGTAATAGCAAGAAAGAGTGCCAACACCTTGTTCGGAGTTTGGCACCAAGTGTCCGGAGCAGCTCCGCGAGTCGCTTTCGCTCTTGCTTCTCCTCTTTCGGACTGGGTCTCGGAAGTAAGTTATGATTAGTAGAGGGTTCAGGATTTCGGGTTTCTCAAAGCCTCCAAAAGCGCGGACGCTCGACCTCTAAGATCATCTGGTCAAGCACCAAGCTCTCGCTGCTAGAAGAAACAACAAATCCCCACCGGCCCCACGATTCGACAGTGCAGCTCCTCTTTGCGATGATCGCCTTCGGCGGCCTGGCAAGGGATGATAGCTCGCGGCTTTTCGCTTTGTCTAAACAGATGGCTGCTGGCTTTGGCGTTGTGTGCGACAACCTCCGACACCGCAGGAGGAACGAGTGCACCGGATCTTCGAAAAGAAGCTTACAAGCCAAAAAGATGAGGAGTTCAAGCGCCTGTTGATCCGCAGAGGCACGACGCCCCGAGCGTTGTGACATCATCGCTTGGAAGCGTGCGATGTCACCGGAGCCCTCGGATTCCAGGAGCGTCTTTCAAGCCAAACCTGAAAGTCTGGCCTCAAAACCGTACCCGCACGAACTGGGACCAAGGGGGATGCAGTCTCTGGTTCAAGGGCACTTGACGCCCTGCTGCGGCGCGTACCTACCCCTTGCTCGCAGGAAGTCTCGTTTGGCCAGCTCAACACCGCCCAAGACCGCAGTCCAAATTCTGCAGCGAGCCAGTTCCAATTTCAGTTGCAGCTCTAAGCATCTCAAATAAGTCAGAAAGAACTGGGGCGCACACCTCCCCGGCACGTGACATCCTCGGGCGCATCGCTTCGGCAGCAGCTGTGGCAGCCTGTTGAATGTCGGGCTTTGGACTTCGCAAAGGGAAGGATTGGGCTCGCGAAGGAGGGACTGTCGCAGAGGGCTTGAACCCGGATCCTCTCCTGCCCTAAACCCTTGTACTTACATCTCCAATATCCCACACATGACCAGCCTATGCCAAACCACCAACCAACTGCAATATGGCCTTACGAATCGTTGATCTCGGATGGCCTTCTGCTGCCGCAGGGTCAGAAGATCGTCGGCCTTGTCCAACCGACAACCGGTACTTAGACGAGTGTTACGATCTCAAAGAGTCCTGGATGGGTTGGCACTGCATGATGCCTTCTGCTACCTGCTCGTGGTGAGGTCTCCCCTGTTAGTTCACGCTGCAACATGAAGCCCCTATGCCCCAAACGAGCCAAAGCTCTCTCAGTGCAGGATCCCTGCGTTACCAGAGGCGGCTTTATCCTGAAACTCCCAATGTGGGCCTTGTAGGTGGGCCCGTGTGAAGACTTGTCCCGATGGCTAATCAAGTAATGCAACGAAAGAGCCTCACTTCAACTCCCAAACAAGCACCATTGATTGGAACTCCCAAACCGGGGGCTTGGAGAGGGCCCAACACCAACAGAGCAAGCGAGGGGCATCAACACGTCTCCTCCTTTTCTTCGTCAGTGCCGCATCTCGGCAAGCAGGAGGCTCTACCATCGTGGTTACACAGAAGCTACACCCACGGACTATCCGGGCAGCATGGCTAACCAGGGGTGTCTTGGAGATTGCCGATCTCTGGGGACCTAGGCCCATCCTCTAGCATGACAAACAAGTCTCCTGAGCTGACAGACCTCGTAAAATATATGCTGAGGCTAGACATGGGTAATCTTCTGTTTTAAATTAGTACATATGCCTCCGCTGGGGCGGCTTAGTTCAGTCACCCAACACGCACCGAGCCACCCTCCAACACTTTCGCGAGGCTCTGGATGTCTTCCAGAAGTGCTTTGACCTTTTCTAGGGCGCACAAAAACTAATGTTCGGCTCATATGGACTCGCAGTCTGCATACATATTGTCTGACTGATGAAAATGTGTGCATGGCCGTGTGTGCGTGTGCTAGTTATGTAGTCGTACACACTGACGCGTAGTTCGAGTGACTCATGACAAGTTTGGTTCACGGCGGGCTGGCTTGAAACTTGGAATGTGCTCCTGATGAACCAGGTGCTCGAAGCCTTTGAAAGTAAATCTAAGACCCAGGCCTTTCTGAGCCCAGACCCCTTCTTCTGAAGATTAACGAAGAGAATGGGGCCGAGGGCATTCTCCATACACAGATGTAGGCAATTTTACAGAATGCTGCAGGCAGATCAGATTCGAAGGGGTTGACGGCCTTGTAGCGGAATGTCTCTCGCTCTGCTTCCTTCTCGTCCTGCCCCCCATCCGTATACGGGCCTTAATCATTAGAGTAGGATTTGGGCATCTTTCCTATAACAAGAATAAGGAACTCTGGCAAAATGTTGCTAACTATGGCGGCCCTTACATTCTGCAGCAAGGGTGGGCATACCTTGCATCGGAAGTAAAGCTATCTCATGGAGCACTGGGCCGGCGACTTTCAGCTAAAGCAAGGGGCTCGAGGCTCACTCGAGACTTGACGTGTAGCTTAGTTATTGCAGGGTTTAAACTCTCTTTTCGACTTCAACCTGTCGCGCTAGGACGGGGCAGGTAGGGAACAGTCACACACTGGGCCTTAGCACGTGAAGGTTGTGGCTCCATCAAGATGATGAGGCAAGGGCCGGGTGAACGCCACGCATAGCAAGGGCGCCTCGCCCTGTGGTCTTCTTGCAGGCATAGGTACATACACACACGTATGCATGGAGAGACATGCCCCTCTGAACACATGGATGATGGGACTGAGGTAGATGAGACAAGCGCCATGTCCCCACGAGAATCAAACTTGTAGACTTCTGAAGGTAGGAAGAACAGCTAGCAAATGAGTTGAACCCGCCGAACAGAATAGTGAGCAACATTGGAACAGCTCAAGGTCCGTCCAAACAAGATCGGGATTGTGCACTCGAGAGAAGACTAGAACTGGAACAGAAGGTTGAGCCCTTTGCGTGACAGCACATGTGATGCGGTCTCATGACGTGTTATGTCCTCCAACTGTTGCATTCGTCGGTGCCAGAAAGTGAGCAGCTTTGCGATCCTCGGATGCTTCTGACCTTGCCTTCATATGGTGATGTCACGTGTTGGCGCGGGCCAGAACGGCCCAGAATCAACGATGAGAGATCGAGTTGTGCCATGTCAGCCTGCAGCCTCGAACGCACAGCACACTTCCAAGTTGTGCCAGGCCACATGGCATCCCTTTCTTTCAACTTCCTCCCTTCATGGTCGACCTTGGTGCTGCCAAGGCCAGGGGCTTACGAGCAGACGAGCGTGGAGCATGGAACATAATGAGCTGACGGCACAAAGGAAGCAATAGCCCAATAACCCCTTTTTGAACCTGGGGCTCCCTCTGGCCATAGCCCTCCCAACACAGCGGCTGGATTGGCCGTACTTGAGCAAGTAGGCAGATGGAGGAGACGGGGGGGGGGCGCGTGGGGGCACACTAAAATGGCATAGCTGTCCCGAAGAGTGATTGTGGAAGTGCAATGTGCATGTCAGTTTCGATTTAGTACTGCTTGCGCTGCCATCTTTTAGTGTGTTCAATACGCTGAGAAGGTTTTTTCCACAAGAATCATCTGCAGACGCACCTCTGCTTCCACCTCTTGGGGCGTCTTTTGCATCTGCACCTCACGGCAGACAGAGGATTCCCAGGCTTGGCGCCTAAATCTAAAGGATAGTCGGTCGCGAGGGTGTGCCCTAGGCGCCTTGAACTTCTGCAGCGCGTCGCCACTGAGAAACTTCATCAAGAGCTTCTGCTTTAGGGCCAGTGTTCGCTTGCACTGCTTCCTCAGAGGGCGGTTCTACGAGTCGTACGTAACACTTGCAGCTACAACGTCCCGGAATGCCGGCGCTAACATAGGGCTCTGACCGAGCCGGACATGCAGCAAGTATCACCTGGATTCCTGGAGACGAACAGGACATGCCCAAGAAGGGGCTCTGCTAGCAGTCAAAAGTCATAGTCTACTGGAGCCGCGAAACCCAAAGGCTCATGCGCACCAAGGTACATCATCCGCCTCAGCGCGAAGATGTACTTCTTGTGGCGGCTAGCGTCGTGCAGGCGGTGAGGCTTGATACCTTGAGCCACTGGCATCTCCAAGTTCTGGGGCTTCAATCTGTAGGTGCTGAATAAATACCGCTCTTCATCTTTGGGGTGCGATGCCCGGGGTGTTGCAGCTTTTCATTGATGTTCGAAAAAGCACGAGGCACATCAGCAGGGGTGCATACCTAGCAGCCTAGACCTCGAACAGAACACCTCCATGAGACCTCACTCCGTAGTTTGGGCGTCTGGATACGAGTGCCGTAGCGGCCTTCTGTACCCGATTGTCACACCACTTCACCACTCGAGCTGGCAAAGATGATAACTTTGACAGGGTGCGATTCGCTTTGCAGAATTCCCACTTCCTCGGGCTCGAGGTGTATTGACCCGGTTTGGGAGTTTGCCACGAGGAAGCAGGTTTGCAGTGCAGGCCTCCAAGGTTTAGGCTCTCGGGCTTCTATATGTGATGCCTTCGGGGCACGGTCACAAAGGCGTTCGTCGGTGCCCTGATCATCACAATACCGCACAGCTCAACTCCGTAGCCTTCGAAGGATGCAAAGCTGACAGCGTCTCGTGCATTCGCCCAGACGACTCGCGATGCAATGCGACACTAGCTTATAATGTGTCGGCCAACTTGGATCCTAACCTCTGCAACTTCACAGCGCCGCCCCATACACTGCCATCTGAAGCACGTGCCTTGCCACTGTCAGCAAGCAGCACTTTTGTCCCCCCGACGCACACCCAAGCTTCACAGTCTCCGTGCTAAACAACTAGTAGCAACATACCTAGTAGTCAAATCCCCTGATAGTTTCTGTTTGGTTATTTTGGAATATACCCCAAAACCCTTCAGTAGTCACTGGTCTAGTAAGTAAGGCTACGGCCTAAGAACTCGGTCGGCCCAGCGTCTTCTTCCCGAGCTCGGGCGTGTCAGTGGGAAAGGCCAGCATCCAGGGATCCAAGCGCATCGGCTCCGGGGCCTCTCTGGCGTTTGTTTCCCGGGTTTACGCTCTGACAACTCGGACACAGCCAGGCGAGGTTCTTAGGTGCGGAGTCGGTGTGAAAAGTGGGTTGAAGTCGATTCTCACTTGTGCCGGGTTTAGAGTTTAAGATTTGGGGGTTTTCTGTCCGTCTCTCTCTCTTCGCTTCGCTTGCTTCGCAGGGGTAGACCTCCGACGGAACCCGTGACAAGTCGCCCCCTTCCCCCTCTTTTAATGGAAGAGGCATTGGGGCCTCAAAACAAGGAGCTGTGTTCCCTCGGTATAGCCGGAAGCGTATGTCTGTCGTAGACCCTTTCTCCCTGAACTTTAGGCTCGCTTCCCGGCCTCATCCCGGCGCTCTCTTTAGCTAGGTCTTTCGGCAGAACCGACGGATTGACTTCACTTCCTCCTGAAACAAGAACAGCACAACTAAGCTAGGGTCCACGCATCTGGGCACATGTCAACTCCGGTCCCCCTTAGCAGTTATGGGCACAGTTCCCCGCAATACCTACGATTGTTAGTCGTCCCCCTTCATCAGACAAAGCAACACCAAAAGATAGGGCCAACGTCAAGCACCGCACCGTTTCATTTCGTGGGGTTGACGGGCTACGTCCCAAAGCAAAAAAGTAGTCTCTGGTTCCCCTGCCCTTGCATGGTAAAGCAACAGCTGAAAACCAAACCGTGCAAATAACAAGTACGGCGGGTGCTCCAGCGTGTGTTCCCCAGTAAGAGTGTTACGAAATATTAGTGGTTCCCCGCCTTTCTTGAGGAAACAACAACATGGAACATCGAACATGCATGTGACTAAGACTGGCGGGTGCCCCGGTATGTGTGTGTAGCGAATTGGCAGTAGAGCCCTTTTTCAAAGGCAGAGTGTTCTGCAAAAGTGCACTTAGGGGTGGAGAGCAGGATGGCTCCCCTGACGTATATAGTGATTCTAGCTCCGCGGCCCGTTATAAGTATGCTAAGTATGTCGCGTGCATCGATTGGGAACAACAGGCTCGGAAGTGTAGGGCTGAGCCCAGCATAAAGTTAAACCGCAGCTCCCCGACTTTCGGCTCCCCCAAAATTCTCTACACACTCTCTGATACTGGCGTGCGCAGCGCACTAGCACGGCTGGCCACAAAAATGTCGAGGCAGCGTGATGTTCCCCCTCACTTGGTCACCCGGTCGCCTTCATACTCCGCTCTTCTTTCACCCCCGCTCACGTCGAGTATGTGCCATGTGTGCCTGTACTCGATGGACGTCATGCCATCGCTGGTTTGGTACCAGCCTCACTGCATCCCCCCTTTCGGTTGGGTGGGTATGCCGCGATGCTGGCCGCGGCAGCTGTCCACTTGGCTCACTGGGTCGCTCTGCCAGCACTCCGCTGCTTTGCCCTCTGTCCGACGGTCTGCCTGCGGACCCCCATGGCCAGGAGCGCGGTGCTTCCTTCTAGGGGCTGTTGTCGTCGTCGCGGGTCGTCTGAACTTTCCGCTGCCTCTGCGGTTTCAGAGTCTAACCCAATCCGGCGGCTGTCGTCTGCAACTCTGCGCCCATTTATCACACGGCTGCCAGTGCTTGGTCGGCTTGCTTGTGTTGTCGGTCTGCTTTGTGGTTTGGTGTGGTTCTCGCCCGGCTCTTCCACGGCCTCGGTCGTCGCGTTGGTCTCCAGTAGTAGTGGTGTCGTCGGGCTCGTCGGAGTTCTCGGTGCTGGTTGGGCTTCCCACTCGGCTTTGACGGGCTTCACGTTTCCGCTTCTGCCTGCCGGCTTTCCTCTTCCCCCGGATTTTGCGGGCTCGCTTCAAAAGCTTCTTGATCCTGTTGGGAAAGCGCCCTGCATAGATGCGGATTTCTGCTGCCACTTTTGGGAGGTACTTATCCACAATGCAGGACCAGCCTGTCAGCGGCTTCCCCCATTCTGCACCTATCCGTGAGGCGCTCTTGGTAGCGCTCAGAGGAGGCTGCCTGGTCCTTCGTGAGTGGCACCCGTGTTTCAAATCTCACCGTATGTGAGAAAGGGCCTGCCAAAGCTGTCGTCACTGAGCTGCTGGGTGCCTGCTGGTTTCCCCCGTGTGCTTCAACGGTGGAAGCTTGGGACGAGCTTGATCGTCGGGCCACCACCGACACAGTCCCCCTTGCATACGATCCGTGTAGTCGGCATGCTGGGTCGCAACGTTGGTGCTCCTTCCTGTAGCCCGGCTAGCAAACCCCCCTTCGTACCTACATAGTCGACATTGCTTTCCCTTGTAATCCATCTTCACTGCTTTCAGGAGCTGTGGTGGCTCCCCCAGGTGGATCACCTTGAATTCCGCAGTGTTGTAGTATGCACTTTCCCCTATTGGCGGGCCATTTTCGGAGAGGGCCGCGGTCAGGATCCAGGCAGAGCGAAGTTGCTGCAGGGGCCACGTGACTCAAGCGTGGCTGGGTGAAGCCCCACAGGCTCCCCTGGAGTCACAGTCCAGGTCAATCTGGGGACCTCCCCCCTAAGTCGAGAGGGCAGCACAGGCCCCCAACAACGAAGGTGCATACACTTTGAGCCAAAACTCTCTCTCTCTCTCTCTCTCTCTCTCCCGTTGCATCCAGAGATTCTCGCAGCAGAGGTTTAGGTCTTTTAAAGGGCTCCTTTTCGACCTGCATATCGTGTCTCAAAAGCCCGTTTGGGCGAGCTGATCGCCTGTGTTTAGGGGTTTTTCCCCACCCGTTCAGCTGAAAGATCGCACCGCAGGGAAAACGTGAAATGTTTAGGGGTTTCGACTCGCACACTATGTTTAGGGGTTTCGGGTTTAGGGGTTTGGGCGTTCACACTCTTTCATCTCGGACTCGCCAGACGAGGTCTTTGTGTTCGACTGCACAACTAACGTAGACTACTCTAACCTGCTTCAGTGCGTCACTACGGGACTCAGAGCCGGGGTTTAGGGGTCTAAATCAACCCCGAGTCCCATCTCCGCCCCACATCCCCCTACATCGAGGCATCACGTCGTCTGCCTCGTCGGGATCGGAATCATCGCTCATGGCACCGTCATCCTCTTCAGCTCCGTTCGTGCCCACCTGCAGGATACCTTCAAGGGGGCGGGGGGCAAGCACGGGCTTTGGGGGGTTGTTCGTGATAAACCAACCAAGGACCACTGCAAACACGGGAATTCCCTGGGCACTGGCGCGAGACTTCGTGGCCCGCCGTTCTGCAGGCTTGGACTTCGCCCTGGGCGAAGGCGGGGCGGAACCTGCGTGGACACTCCATGGAGATGTCGTGGCGTCATAGATCTTCGAAACTGCAGGCAGTCCCACCTCCGGGCGACAGGGCCCTGTTGGCAGCCTTGCGCCAGGAATGTGCAAACGACATGGGGACATGGGGAGGAGGGTGGGAGGAGGCGGAGCACCAGGCAGTCAGAAGCTGAGCAAAAGCAGTTCTCGAAGAAGGTAAGGCGGCAAGGAGTTGTAACTCGACTTTGTGTTGCTTCATCGTGCCTGCGCTGCCTTGCGTTCTGCGATGCCTGGCTCGATGGCTGGCCATATGAAACCCCCAAAAACACATGCGCACTCCAAAGAGTATGGCAGCATCGATCATGCAAATCTCTTTTTTCACTCGAAGCTGCAGTCTCTACCCTCCCCACCTCCCTGCACATATCCGGAATTAGGACTTCAGCGCATGAAGCCTCTGAACTTCTGTGCGGAGGTGCCTCCACAACTGCATGAGTCCTGGAATGAATTTACGTTTGGTTTAGCGCAGTGTCCTCCCGCTGATGGGGATCGGAAGCAAAGCGAAGCTAATGAAAGCCACCGACGCTAAACGCTTGACACAACAATGACAATAACAAGCCTTTTTTGGACGGGTACCTCCCACATTGTCGGTGAACACCTGGCCCTATACCTGAATCTCCTCATGAGAAGAGGAACTCGGCTTCAGCCTTTACAGAGTTTACACATTCGGCAGACCTGTTCGTTCCCACAAACCTCAATCCGGCCTTGCTCGGCTTTCTTCAGGACTTCTTGAGCTTCTGGGGAAAGCTCTTCCTTGGGCGGCTTCAAACTGAGGCTGTGCTCGCGGCCAGATGCCAAGCAGCGACTGGGTAAAACTTTAAAGGCGTGGACCGCTGTTTGCTCTTGCTGCGGGTTCGGCCGAAAGATGTAGCTGGAAAGAGTCACAAGCATGTACTTACGCCTTACGCGGCCTCAACCCCTGGCTACCCCTGCAATCGTAACCAAGAACGCCGACTGAGACAAGACAAGCCGCGAGCTTCTGCTGCAGCTCTTCTATCTGCTTGACCAAGGACTCGGCGCACACAGCTGACTCGGGTAACCAAACCAAATTTGAGGTGGTGGCAGGAAAGACACGACCTGCCGGAGCTTACTTAAGGCAAAGCCTCAGTAGTGCTGGGGGTCGATCCATTGTGTGATTCTTCGTCAGGCTTCAGTTACTGGATTCGCACCTCTGCAACCCAGAGCATCACAGTACGTCGCTTGTGCATGAGAGACATCTCTTGGCCCCGGTAACCCCCTGTGCGGTATGTGTGGACCCACAACTACGTCCAGGATCAACCCAAATCCAGAAATGTCCAAAACCTGATGTGGGTTCTCTCAGACCCCAGGCGTTCCGCCGTTCGTGGCCCGCTGCGATGTCGGCCCGATGGTGCTGCAAGATCCGCTCCAGCGGGCTTACTGGCCGGATCCCGCGAGGTTGATCACAAGTAGGATACAATCAAAAACGGCCCTGAAGCCAGACCTAACCACCCCTTCGGAGAACACAGCCTCTCGCACACACTGCCTGGACCTCATGCCTCTGAATATGCCGGGAAACAGCTTCGTCCCTTTGTCTTTGCCTCTCCGTCTTTCCGTCTGACAATAAAGTATAGCGCGTTATCCTTGCCGAACACTTCCTCGCTCCCTCCTCCTTCTGTCTGCGAGCCTAAATCAAAAGTATAAGGGCGACTTCCGTTGAGATCGACCCCCGCAGTTCGAACTGAAGGTCGGTGTTGGTCACCTGCTGCCCTATTTGTATTAGTGAGGTACTTCGTTGATTGGTGATTTGCCTGCTTGCATCGCCAGTAACTATACAACATGAAACATGTACCATATATGTCTTAGCCAGTGTGTTTTAACCCCTTCTTCATTCTAGAGCAAAGAGCATTAGAAAGAGGCCAGTCCTGGGTTCAGCTGGTTCTTGGACTTCTGCCTCGGCAAGGACATGCTTGTGTGGAAGGCGAGGGGCCGGCAATCGAAGAAGTTGTTGCAGTTGTTGCCAGAACTATGTCACGCTGCACCAGCTCCCAACAGGCATGTACATACTTATCTGCATGTATGTATGTATGTACGTATGTATGTATGTACACCCACATACACATGCATGCACAACACCTCTCCCTGCCTGCTTCTCTCTTGCATGTGTGTGTTTCACAGCCAGGTAGACACACAAACAACAGACAGATGTAGACATGGACAACATAAACATAAGCCTTGGTACACACACGTGTATGCTCATTGCATACACAAACATGCATATGCAGTGCAGATATATATATATATATATACATATACATGTATGTGTGTGTGAGACTACATGTAGGTACGTAAATACGCATGTATACAGAAAAAATATTTATGTAATAATATACACATATCAACATACATAGATATATATATATATATATATATATATCATTATCCATATTATATATATAATTACATAAATTATATATATATATATATATCAGTTTCCACGATCGCTCCCACTTTTTCATGCGACCGCAACGTGGGAGTCGGAACAAAACTTCTCTCGATCTTCACAAGTCCGACCGGAAAGCCCGATCACCGTGCCGAAGCACCGAGCCTCCCTCTGAAAACGAGCCCACGGCAAATGGAGGTTGCCCAGCACAGTGACAATGCGAAGAACAGAGTAAAGCCTGGAAGTATCCTTAGCCGTATTCCGCACGCCAAGGGCCTCGAAAGCCTCACTAACCTTGGTGGGATCAGGGGCCTCGTCGCGCAGGCCTGACCTCGCTTAGAGGTTGCAGTAAGCTGGAGCTTGTCAGGGCTCTCAGAAAGTCCTACCTTCGCCGAGAAGTCCTCCCCAGCGGAAACCTTGGCGAGAAGTGCCCGAGCCGAGGAAGCAGAAAAACTTCTGTCATCCAGGTATGTCCGTGTGACTAAGTCAGCCGCAACAGCGGGCCCCACTTGATGAGCCACCGACTGGACACCTGAGGCCATCCAGAGGCTTAAAGCCAAAGGCCCAACGAGCATCCCTGTGCCGTAGCGGTGTGCGCCCTGAGGGGCTCAGGGTGAGCACAACCTGCCCACTCGACGTACCTGACCTGAGTGGTCCACACAGCCCTGCAGAACAGGAAGAGTGAAGAAGGCAAACCGGTAACCTGCAAGCTGCATTAAGGCCAAGGTCCCACGAGGATCCATCGAATCGTAACATTTGGAATAGTCAAGGGTGGCCACAAAACCCTTTTCCGAAATGCTGTTGAGAAGGAGCCCCGCCGTGAGCTGGGCCTCAGAGCCTTGACCAATGCAAACGTGGGCAGGCATATGCGTTTGAAGCCACTTTCGCATGCAATGTCCGAACCCAGGCGGTAAGCCACGAGCGGTAAAAGCATGAGAAAACGCTAATAGGTCGTGTGTCAGCCGCAGCCGTGCAGCCCTGAGACACTTCGTTGGGCTTAGCCAAAACAACCATACCACCGGCAGGTGCCTAAGCTCAGAGGCGTGCCAGCGGTCCGCGCCTCCATAAGCGTGTGCACAAGGTGCTCGAGGCCAGGGGGCCCCCAGTCAACGCCACCTTGGTACCGAATGCCGTTCTCGACGAGCGCTCGCGACAGCTCCTCAGGAGTAGGGGCAGTTAGGGCCCTTGCCAGACCCTAAGTTTGGTCTTGCGTTGCTGCTGGACAAGAGCGTGAAGCTCAGCCTTGGCCGGGAAGGCTCGGGGAGAAAGGAGAGCCAAAGCTCTGGCTTGCGGAAGTCCAGGCTCACGCTGGCTAGTAGTTCGCTTAGCCCAGCGAAGGAGCTCATAGGTTCTGGCCAGTCGCCGGTGGAGCTTGCGCACTCGCATAGTATCATCATCAGAGCGAGGCCCTTGGCCACTGAGGGGAAAGCCCTTAGGTCTCATGTTGCTACCCAACTGCACAAGCTTGCGTCTAAGGCAGGGGTTAGAAGTGAGATCAAGAACTCTTTTGGTGGCAGTGCGGTAAAGAGCGTCAAGCTGCCCCATGAACTCGTCCCACTTTTCTTGGCACGAAGGCCCTGCAGGGAAAGGAGCCTGCAGCTCCTGCCAAACCTCCTCAAGAACGTTATGCCATTCTGGAATGGACATCCCTTCAGGTACAGGCCAAGAGGCAGCTTGCTTGAAGGAGCCAAGTACACAATCCCGCACCTGCATAGACACTTCCGAAAACGCCGGCTTGTGATCCGAAAAATGAAGCTCCAGGCATCTAGGCTGAGCAACCTGGCCAGACTGAGAAGTAGCAATCCAGTCAACTTCTCGAGTTCCCTCCCATCGGGTGGGCGAGTTCTGGGCCAAAACAGCCCCTCTGTAGCACTCAAGAGTGGTCTGGATACAAGAATCTCCAGGAACCTCGTTGGCGTCTCCCAGACAGATCCAAGGGACGCTCTGGCCAACCTGGTGAGTTTCAAAGATTTCCTGCAGAGCCTGCGCAGCCTGAGCCTGAGCATCAGCATCTGCAACAGGGGGGGCATAAAAACAGGAAACGAACACTCACCGACCCACGCCGAAACGACCTGAGAGTCGGAGTCGACCCGCTTGGAGGCAGGGCGGAAAGCAAGCCGTTTGTCAACCAGGAGACAAGCACCTCCCCGCGCCCGGGTTTTGCCCCATCTGTCACTGCATCGGACCCCGTCAGCAGAAACGGTGTAAAAGCCAAGCCGCTCGGTTCGCCGGTTAAAAGCCTCCTACTCCGTTTCAAGAAACTTGGTTTCCTGGAAAGCCATGACAAGGGTTCCTTCCAACTAGCGAAGTGCTCAAGAGCCTGCCAGGCCCCAGCCACCAACGTTGAGGGTAAGCAGGCAAAACTTGGTGAAAGAAGAGCCCGGGCCAGGGTGCCAAGCTTCACCAATTCTCTCGCCACGGTGGCCTCCATGTCTCCACGACGCCTTAGCAAGAGCCGAGCGGCCAGACGCACTGCCCCCACGAGGGCCAGTTGGTCTCCGCAAGGCCTTAGCGAGGGTGGAGCTTCCAGAAGCTCCGTCCTTAGCCCTTGCGCCAGGAGCTCCAGGATCGCCACGTCGCTTTTCAGCCTCACTGCGCATCAGAGGCTGCTTGCCGTCGTACTTACGCCGCAAGGGGCGGACTCCTGACAGAAAGCGGTTGCGTGCCAACTTACTAGAGCGCTCAGAGTGAGCCTGGTGCACCCAGCACTTTGCGTCTATGGCCGCAAAAGAGAGGCCAACCGCACAGGAGAGGGCCTTAGCATGCTTGGGCTCTTTCACCAAGACCTGCGGACCCGCTGAAGAGTCTCGTTTTCGCCGAGCCTCTGTCTGATCTGCTCACAAGTATACTGCTGAGTCCAGTTCTTCTTGCCAATAGGAGTGAGGCATTGGCTGCAGTAGTAGAGATTACCTCGCTGACCTTTAGCGAGCCTCTCAGGAGGGCAAACCTTGACAACAAGAGTGTGACTTGGGAACTGTGCCACACGAGCGGCCGCGTGCACCTCCTCCAGGTGCTTGCCCGAACCCTTGTTACTGGAGTTTCGCTGCAACCTGTGGTAGAGCGACGAAGGGGTCTCCCCCGGATGCCTGTCCTCACAGTGCTGCTTGATGGAAGCAAGCCTGCGACCAGAATCAAGCTTGGGGCAACCCTTCTTTACAAAGGGGGCAGCTCCAGTCTCGGCTAAGGGCGGGAAGGAGAGGGGAAGTGGGGATCGCAGCAATCTTTTCGGCCTTGGTAAAGATCAACGACTTAGGAAGTTCTGCATGGTGTGTTTCCCAGCGCTTGTTTTTGTGGGCCATAACAGAACCGTGCTTCCTCGAGGTGCTCCAGCCACAGTTACAAGCAGGACACTTCCAAGAAGCAGGTTGGTTCTGCTTCGCAACTTGAGCCTCGCGCCGCTGACGGGCACGTTGTGCTTTCTCCTTAGCCGTTTTGGCGGGAGGTCTGCGCTTACTCCCCTTCTGAGGTCCAAGCTTGGGTGGCGCTTCAGCAGTGGTGTCGTCAAGTTCCGCAAACCCAAGAAGCGAAGTGAAGGGAGAGAGTCAGGGAGTGAACCCTGAGCAAGGGAGCCAGCACAAGTACTGGCAGTGTCCGAAGAAGCAGCTGGAGCTCCGTGAGTCCTGAACTGCACATCGTCAAGAGCAAGGAAAACGGCCTGTTTGCCACAGACCCTTCGTCTCTTGCAAGGAGGGGCAGCAGTACCACCAACGAGACCGTCAAGACTGGCGGCAGCGTTGAACCTGTTCTTAGCCCCAGCAGCGCAAGGGCCCGTTCGGCCGGCCCTTTGTGGACGGCATGCGGCATAGGACAGTTGCTACCACACGCAGTACCGCAGCGAAGAAGTCGCAGACCCTTAGCCGTGCGGGCTCCTAAGGGCCCTGAGAAGGCTTGGTCTCAGCAGAGTCAGAGCACACCTCAAGCAAACAAAGACTTCGGACTGAGGGAGTGGCAGCACCGAGAGACACGGGACCCGCACAGGGGTGGGCCTTCGTTCCCTGCCCGAGCGCTCCCAGAGCCCCGAGCAGACTTGACCCCTGACCAGCACGAGGCGACGGAGGGCGTTGCATCGCCGCACAAAGCTGCGACTGCCGATACCTCGGGCGTGACCTCAGGAGGTCACGCATCTCCCAATCTCCCAAAGCCTGAGCGATAGAAGCACTGACAGCATCAGGGCACAGCTCCTCGGCGCTGCCTGCACCCGATAAATCGATTGTCATCTGAGAAGTCTCTTTGAGCCTTTGAGCCACGTGGGAGGAACAGAGGCCTCAGGTGGAGGGCGGATCAAGGTGTAGCGCGGCACCCCGTCCGTAGTCTCTAATTTCACAGCTATGGGTGAACGGTCCTTCGCGCCGCACGCCAGTCCTGCGCTGAACTTGGGTGCCAGCACGGAGCGTTGCCACGTGGGCTGTGTCCCTGACTCTTCAGCTTCGTCCCCGTGGGTTCGGCGCCATATCACAACCGGCAAGTCCCTGGATTAGCGAGCCGTTGGCGTAAGAAGTTATTTCCCCAGCAACGGACAGCCATGCCTCGAACTCCTGATTATTTGCAAAAGTGCCGAGAACCGCTGCCTGTGTTTTGGGCTCGAGATATGCTGAATGGTCTGCAGACGAAGCCACGAGCCATCCCTCTTGACCTGTTCCTTAGTGAGAACCTTTTCCTTATCAGAAAGGTGAGCGGCTACACATCTGAAAAAGCAGTCGCCACACCCTCCCCAATCTTCATACTGCCATTGTCTGTCGACAGCCTCAGCAGGATCTCGTGGGTAAGAGAAAGCAACGTACTGTTTAGCCGACCCGGTAGATCCTTGATCCGTGGTGGCAGGTGCCTCAGTCTGGCTTTTGCCGTCCATATCGGTGTCAAGCGCCGTTGGGGCAACCTCAGCCCCAGCCTCTGATTCACCCTTGGGCGGAGGAGACCTGGACCTACCTCTGCTCTTGGTACCAGCGTCGCGGGCAGGAGGGGCAGTAGCAGGAGACTTGTCCTTGCAACCTGAAGACTGGAGAAGCCTCTCGTCAGGAGGTTTCGCTTCCTTCCGCCTGTCCGGGAAGGAGGAGGGATTCGAGCAGAGGAAACCGGAGAAACACCCTGACCGGCATGGCCTTGAGGAACCATCGCTTTTTTTCCTGCTCAAGACAGAGACCTCGCTCCAACCCTGGCTAGTAAGGAAGGTCTCAATGTTCTTTCCATCCCAGGCAGCAGGACCCTCTCAAGCTGCAGGTGTTTAGACCGGTTTGTGACGACGTCAGAGTCTCGCTTTGAGGAAGCCGAGGTTGGCCCCACTGCCCCTGCGATGGAGCAGTGGCTGCCCCCTGGGGGCCTGCATCTGCATGACCCGGCGATAGTCCTCGTCGCTTTCCTTAGAGTTCCGGCGGATCTAGAAGGGACTTCCTGGTTCGCGTGTTCCAGGTTTGCTGACAAAGACACCATTAGTGCCACTAGCAGCCCGGAGCTTGGAGGCCACCTCAGGCTTAACCCGAACGTAGCCAGCAAGAGTGCAACAGAGATTCCTGCCAGTGGCCTCCAAGCAGGTCCGGGCCGAGAGCGTTTTGACTATCTCAACTGGAGAGTTCTTAGCATTGCCGAGAAAGAAGGCCCGGTAGTCGCTCGGTGCGGCCAGCCTCACAGTCTCCTTAGAGGGCTTCGGCACAGCAGCGGCCTTGGCGCATTTGACCGGTAGGGTCCACGGGCCTTTGACCTTAGACACCTGCAGAAGCCCAATGTCTTCCCAAGCCAGTCGTCGTTTGTCCCGAGTGAGACACGCACGAGTGAGGAACGTGCCGGTGACCCTATGCGCGGGGCCGGTGCTGCACCTCAGCGCAGGAACCTCAACCAAGTTCTTGCCAGGACTGAGACTCAGGCATTGCGCCCCACCACCACTTGCCGGTGGCAGGGTCGTAGGTGTAGGGCCACCTTTCCGCCATGCTGCCACTCCTGCACAGGCTGCCTATCCACTTTGCCGTCGTCAACAAGCGCAGGATGTCTGTTTCGTTGCCCCCCGTCTGGAGGCAAGCTTTGAGATCGTCTAGGAGAGTACGCGCAAGGGCCTGTCCCCGAACGTTGGGCTGTTCACGCAGGGGCCCCGTACCAGCGTGCTGAGGCTTCCTAGGCTTGGTCTGCGGGAGTTTTCAGACGAGCAACCAGAGCCGCCATGGTTTGCTCGTGCTGACGTTGAGCCTTAGACTGTCTCTTACGTCGAGCAGTCGCGGATCCACCCGCGCCGCCCTGAAGGAGACCCGAAACTTCGCGGAGCCACCCCGAGTAAGAAGCAGAGTTAACACCACCTTCCCCAGGTCGTGGTTGGTGCACACAAAGTCTCTCTGAGGCACGGGCAACACAACACGAAAGCAGTCCTGCCTCCGTCGTTTCCGTAAACGGCCTTTGCCGTACAAGGCCCAAACCTGAGAGGCCCTCGGTGCGAAAGAGTGTGACGAGCCTGCACGGACCGTTTCTGCCTATATAACCCTTCTGAGGCCGGCACGTCTGCACTGCAACACAACTCTCTGCGCAACCGAAAGGTCCCGACCAGCTCGTCGTCGCAACTGTCGTCGCCAACGTCGTCGTCTGAGAAGGCGTTTAAGCCTGGAACCACAAAAAACCCGAGCCCTGTGCTGGCTCAGTCTGCCTCCCCGGGCACCGTACACAGGACTCCCGAAGGGCAGAAAGCTATCCCCAAAACCCCAGACCGCCTATCCAAGCCCAACACTGAAAGGGCAGTCCCCAAACCAAACGTACCAAGGTACACTGCAAGCAAGCGGCTCGAACTCACCCTCCTGGGAGTCAACGTCCAAGAGCTAGCAGCGGCAGCCAAAGCGCCACCAGGTAGAGCCGCATTGCGCGAAGCAGGAAAGGCAGCATCGTCGTACCAAGTCTCATTGCCCAGCGCCCATGGCTCCGAGCGAGTGAAAAGGCTATTAATTAGGGGGGCCCCAAGAGGAGGGCCGGTAACGTACTCCTCGACGAAGTGGTCGAAAGAGCAAGTGCGGGTAGCGCCAGCACCCGAGAGCAGCAGCAAAGCAGTGCAAGCACGGGTCAAGGAGGGGAAAAGGAACGGCCGCCCCTGACCGCGAGTCGTTTTAACAGTGAGAGGGGTCCTCTCCCGGGTATGCATCTTTTGGAGATGTCTTGAGTAGGCTCCTATGGCCTCTACTTGGACATCTTTTGATTTCTTCTTTCGGCCCAGTGGCCAATTACAAGGGGCCTTCATCAGACTCTTGGCTTCTCTTTTTGACTCATACACACATCCTACTTGCAGCTTTCGCACCAAGGGCGTGACCTCCTGAAGACATTGCCGATGGCCCGCATGTACTTCGTGGAAGTAGCTGCCAAACATGCACGTAAACCAGAATAGCCAAGCCCATGCAGCAGAAGCAAAAATCATGCCAAAGATCGTGCTGTCAATGCAGGCTGTCGAAGAAAAAGTCATGACCATGATGCGTAGGGGCCGATTTCGGCTACCCTATCGGTCAGCACTGGAAAGCCATGCAATGAGGTTGGGGCAGGGCCCGGTTTAGCCCAAAAACAAAACTTGAGCCGATAAGCTTAGAAGGGTTATCGGCTGCGTTCGAGTCCGTCGGCACACGATCGATGTAGACCGAGCACCGCAACTCAAGAACAAGTTCCCAGAAAATTCCTACGGGCTCACAAACATCTTCTTTTGCAGACTAGCTTTGATCAAGGCGTCTCTATGGTTCCGAATCAATGAACAGCAGAACCAACTTTCCACGGATCTCTTCCCGCATGATCTGCTGAAACACTCCTGACGAGAGCTGCTTCGGACCATCGTCCCTAGTAAACAACACTCCCGATCATCATCTCAGAAGACGGATCCTTCGGGCTCGAACTTCGCAGCTTCGAGCGAGACGCACGTGGAAGTCGTCGTCACTGAGCGGGAACTCTCAGTGTAAGTCTCCAGTCCCCACATCGTACCAGGGCGCGATCACTGCCGAGAGCTGAGCAAACTGCTGAACGTGGCCAGAGCCCACGCGAGCGCGCTGCTGTCGGCATGCCTGGATCGTACTGATCAGCGCCGGCCCCGAAATATGACTGACCGACAACCATGTTCCAGGAACGGACGTTCGTCCCGATCCGGTTGTTCCCGATCGGCGTCGTTGCCATAGCCCTCTCTGGAAGACCGAGAAGCCACTCTGAGCTCGCACGAGCTCAGAGCATGATCGCTCGCCACCACGGAGCCTCGAGGTCCGATCGTGTACACTCGGGCTCCGAACTCGAACGAGGTCACGGAAACTTCCATCCCACGAACACCGAGATGGCGATCGAAGGACGGAACCAGCCTTCACTGGCAGTCCCAGGACCTCATCGCAGAACTGCTGCTGCACTGAGAGGTCTGAGTCCGAACGGTGCCCTCGGACAACCCAGTGGAAGAGGACCTCATTTCCATTGACGACCTTCACTTCCACATGGGTGGCCGAGGTGTCGAACATGACAGGCCACGTAAACAATGGTAGCCCAAGTTCGGGGGCATGACCTGGTCCCTTTCTGTCCGTTCATTGATTGAGCTCGCAGCATTGGAAATGATCTCCTCCACTAGCCAGTTAGTCAGTTCTGAAAAAGAGAGATAATTCTCTCCTCGCGATTGTCGACGACAAGGAGAGAGCTCCTCGAGGGATCACTCTTTCAACCACGACATGCTGCACGAACTCTGGTCGCTGAACAGCATTAAGGTTGTGTGCTGCAGGTCTCCCTCGGTCGCGGCGCCCTCGGCGATAGTCTCGGCCACAGCTGGTTCCCCAGTCGCCGGGTGTGGCAGGTGGAGCTGCGAGAATTTCCGGAGCTTCGGCTTGCCCTGGAGTGTAAAGCCCCCAGTTGCCTGCATCTTCGGTCGGGGAGAGCCGCCTCGGAAGCCCTAACTGAGGAACCGTCGGCTGCTGCTGGCCATGATAAGGTCCAGCCGGAGGGAACGACGTTGCTGCAAATGAATGAGCTATCCTGTCCCCACGCCGAGCGCTGTTCTTATGATCGCAAAACAAATCTCCTAATTCCTACCCACCAGACCGATAATTAGGAGACATACATACATACACACATCCATGCAAATATACCTATGCACAAACACACTGAAACACCAATAAGTAATTCGAAGCCCCACCCTTCTTTGCATCTGATCTCCATGGATAAAGTCAAAAAGCCCAACCCCAAAATCTCAATCTTCAACCTCTAGTTTTCACATCCTATAGGCCTGGGCACCACCAAAAAAATGCCCAAAGCCTCAAAACCCCACAGCATCCCAGAGCCCTCCTCGCAGCCGGGAAGTCGGGAAGGGAACCGAGGCCCCGGGCGTCTGCAGCGTCGGCCTGGCGGCTCGGCCAGGCCCTGCTCCCGCAGGGCTCGCAGGGCCGGCAGGGCTCGAAACCTGAAAGTTCTGAACTTCGTGGACGATGATACTGATGGCAAGACTAGGATGCTACATGTCTCATACTCGTGTTCGAAGGTGAGACTTCGTTCGTTCTGACTACAGCCGGCAATGCTGCAGGCATTCACGCCCCTGTTAACCTGCAGACCATGAGCAACTGCTTTAGTCAAGAGAGTGTCGCCATTGGCAGTACAAGTAATCAGAGTGGCATTCGTGACCTGGAGATAAAATGCGTCAGGGCTCACGGCAGCTCCACGTCTACCAAAACTACTCCAGCACCCACAGCATCGTTGCAAAGAACACCAGCCGTAGCAGCAGCAACAGCAACTGCAAAAAAACAGCAGCGGCAAAACAGCAGCAGCAGCTGCAGGGAAAACCGTCATGCAAAGATGCGGAGATTCCCATAGTTCTTCACACTTTGACCCTCAATATCCCTCAATAAGTTTAGTTTAGTTGTGACACAGGCTGAGCTCGGCACCATAATGGAGCCGTGGCTGGAGACAGCGTCAGCTGCAGAAGGGCCGATGTGAGTCAAAGCACAAGTACTGTTGTGGAAGAGCCATGGGCTCTGGGGCCATGGGCCTACACTTAGCGACGTTCTCTGTTGCATTCGGGCAGAGACGACGGCAAAGCTGAAGATTTATCGTGGTAGCCACGGCAGTAGAAGTCACACAATGGATACCGCTTCAATGACGACCACCTCCACGAAACTCATTGTCATTAAACTCACTGACTCACTAGACTTTCACTAAGCCGTGCCTTAGAAAGCTTTTTCCAGTTCGCTGCGCGGCTCATGTCTAGCCTGATCTTGCATCTTTTGCAACCAGGGGCCTCGCCGATACAGACGGCTTGCAAACTTCATCCTTGCTCGTACCTCCCTTGGCCTATGCCGCAGCCGTGCGCGCACCAGCGACCTCCTCGTTTCTAGCCAACTCCATGGGCTGCTCTTTCTGCGTGAGCGACTTGGCAGCAGCATATCCACAGCCCAGCCCAGCAAAGAACAAGGCGAAGACTTTGAACTGGCTGAGCTTGTAACCCCGCTTGTGGGGAAAGAAGGAATGATGTGGAACATTGGGGAAGACCATCTTTGGATATCCTTTTTCCAGCTTTCCTTGTTCCGCACCTTCCTCCTCGTACTGGTCTCCACATGAACAGGTCTTGCAAGGAGAGTCGTTGCCTGCTCCCCAGCCCTTGGGAGGTGGCAGCCCACCCGGAGGGGCCAGGTCCTCTGCTTTGAAGAATGAGACAAAGTCGCCGTCCCTCCGATGCTTCGGGGCCTTTAGAATGAGACTGTCGTTAACGCTCAGGAAGGATGCAAAAAGCTCCTGGCCGTGGCGAGGTCTTCCAGTTCCACCCGTTCCACCCCACGTCAGGGTGTGCGAGTCCAGAGCAAGTCCGGAGTGATCCCAGCGCATGGCGTCACGGGTGTTCAGGCCGTTGCACGAGCGCGCACGAATGATCCTGCATAGCGTGCACTCAACTGCTCTTGTCTGTCGTGTCTGCTGGACAGGTTCACATGAATAAGAGTGCCGAAAGACTAGCGGATGCTGTGCCTCTGCAGGAGCCGGGCAGCAGGCAGACAAGCAGCGGATTTGTTGTGCATACGCAAACAGCCTCCATCGACTCCTCCAAGCTGGCCTGTAGAAACAGATGAAGAAGACCTAAACCTGGACTTGTCGCAGTGTCACCTAGGCCAGGCCAACCCCCATGAAGAGCTTCTACCTATCTCACTCCCCGCGCCTGCCACCTCATTCTCTGGCAGCTGGGACCATAGCATCTGGCAAGTAGGCAGACGTCATGCGTGCAGCGCACTTGCAGGCAGGCCTCGACAAGCCTGTCCCTAACGTGAAACCCGAAGCCGTGTGAAGCGAATTTGCCTGGGACTCCGCTTCAGCCAGCCATCTTCTCGATTGATCAAAAGCTCCAAGAAGGGCTGTGGCCCCCCAGAACCCTGTCCAAAATGCCGAACCGGCCTCAATGCCCAGCATGATTTGCCTCAGGTCATGTTGAAGGCCCACAGCTTTCAGCTCCCCCCCCGGGTGTCCCTCGGGGCACGAGAAGCTTCCTCAATTCTGTCCAGTCACTTCTTTCTCAGCGCTTGGTCCTGGAGGTTTCAAGCAGGGCTTTCCAGCTGACTCCAGCTCAACACGGGACCGCAACTTGCCGCCTCCCAACAAAAATGATTCTATGGATCTTGTTCTTGGATTCTCCGATAACATGTTTACAGCCTCGACGTGGCTACAGGGTCTGCTCGACATGTCCTTGACGTGCATTGCATGTTCTTGCACAGCATCTCTCGCAGCTATCTCACACACCACTCATATTTGGTCCACGCCTCACACGACAAGTACGAAGCGAAACCGGAACCAGGTGACAAGCCTGCTTTGAGGCAGCGAAGGCACAGCTCAGGAAGGTAAACTCTTCAGGTGACCGCGCCGGCTCTGTTGGCGCTTCCGAGACCTTTTGCCTTTGGCTGGACTCAATGTTTGGGGCCTTTTTTTGACCCACTTCTTGCGGATTTGGTCCGAAAAAAGAGTCCTGCATCTCCTTCTCGATCTTCATCTCTTGCTTCTTCGCGGTAACTGCATTCTGCTTGGCGGCCTTCCTTGGCCACTCTCTGAGACTCATCTCCGGATTTGGGAAGCACCAGAGCAGCCAGCATATCACTACAGATGTTATTTTAAAGGAGGGCAGGGGCTCGCAGCATACGTGAAGGCGCGGCTCTTGCTCGTCTTCTCCCTCGGCTTCTCTTCGACAGCCTCTTCTTGCTTCTTCCTCCCATCGCCAAGAGATATGCAACAGCGGTAGAACGACCCAGCGACTCCCAGATCGGAACATCCTACCTTCCTTAAGGTGCCCTTCTCCGTTTAGAAGGTACGAGAGGTATCATCAGATCTCAACAGGAACCCTCCCGGATGCAGGAGAGTTACATGAAGCCCCGCTCTCCCACGGGTCCTTGATGCTCCACGAATCTCTGCTTGCCTGCTGGCGCCATTTGGTGTGCTTCGATTTTGACACCGATCCCCGAACTGTCTGCTATGCCCAGTGAAGACAGCGTCCATAGTCAGTTTTGTCCAGACATTGCTGCCTCAAGCTTCTCCCAAAACTTATCATTGCAAAAATCACAAAGTCTGTCGTCCCAAGGCCCTTGTCCAACTTGCAACGCTGATCGAAGCACTCAGGAGCCTCAACCCATTCGCAGCACCCTGAAAGCGAGGGCACCGTGAAAAGCATCCCTGCAACTTTAAACTAACGCGAGCTGCCCTTCAAAAGCCGTCCCATGATCTCACCAAACTGCAAGCGCACGCGCTTGGCTTCCGGCTTCTGCATCCACACTTTGTCGGCGATGCCCTTGGGGAGGCCGTCCACCTGTTATCGCATTAGCCCGGGACCATGGGTACGTCAGGCGTTGCTGGACCCTGCACCTCTTCAAGCCTACAGAGGAAGCTGCGAGCACGGTACTGCGACTGGAACCCAAAGGCTAAAGGGTTCCACGCACTTGAGCTCGCTGCAACTGTACCTGAACTGTACTTGTTGCAATTAAAGTTGTAGCAGACGACTTTGTGGCAAGTTACGCCGAGACAACTTGCACCCCCGTTCGAGTGATGAGGAGACTACACGAGGTTACTTCCCGATGACAAAGCAACAATCCCAAACGCAGCAATCCCGGAAATTGCGTAACCCACAGGGCGTCATGGCGTGGCCTTGACGGAATCCGCGACCTGTTCCTGCGGGCATGCAAGCAAGTGAGGTGACCTCCACTGGCATCGGCTGCTTCCAGTGATCATCCAGTCTTGGCTCCCAACTGGGACACTCGCCTTGAATTCTTGGGCTCTTGGGGAAGATAATCTGGGGCACTTCCACTGGTCTCTTGAAAAGTACTACCCACGTTCGGCTTGATTGATGGTTGGGTTGGTCTTCGTGCAGACCGGGAAGCAACAGGCAGGCAACATTGGGCATCGCATCCACTCTTCCCCCCGCCCAAGTCGCGAAACCCTACCCCCAAACCGCATTAACCTTTTAAACTTGAGTCCCCACACCCTCTAAACCATCTAAACGCAGAACTAGGCCCAATCCCGAAACCCAAAGCCAATGTAAGGCCCGGCCATGTCGAGGAGGAGGTCTTTGCACAAGGCCTGCCACTCATTGACCTGTGCCTGGCATGCACAGTGCAGAGCCCCAAAATATCCCAACTTTAGGGTGCAGGGTTCAGGATCAACCTACCGGAAAGAGGCCGGAGGCAGAAATGTGTAGAGAACATATGAACTGATTCAGGGCAGGGTTTGGTCGCGGTGGGTCGTACGCTCGACTCTCGGTCGTTAGGATAGAGGCATCGGAACACAGCTAGTGATCATCACCCGCTCCCCTGGAGCTACGAAAGTCCAAGTCCCGGCCGTAGGGCACTTGAGGCTTAGCAGCCTCAAGCAACACCGGCCTTCACTTGTTCGGATGGCCGGCCCTCCAATAAGCTGGCCATAGATCCCGCGATAGCTTCTGCTTTCCTCTCCTGACGGCCACAGGATCAAAGATCTTGTTTTGGGTCTGACGGTGCCTGGGCACACAGACAAGCCTGGACAGCAAGCGTACCTTCGTCTGTTGTAGTAAAGCCCAAAAAGTTGGAAACCGGATTAAGGACACATAGTGGTGGGGTTCCCTAGACATTACACTTCTCAACCGAGGCTATTGGGTGTCCAACTTTTGGGCTTCTACTTTATATCAAAACCGTCACCACCATTACTCTGCATCACTCTCTGCAGCTCTTTTAGTCGAGCAAAGTCAAGACTCCAGCACTCGCAATACCGCGATCGAAATGGCTCAACGCTTCTTTGTTATGAGATTTATTCAAGGCCAGGTGGCCAGCTTTGTCGCGCCGGTGGTCAGCTGCACGAACTCCTCGGATGCTGTGCACAAGAACTGAGGCCACAGTCAGCATGCAGAAGTGCACAGTGTGTTCTGATGGCAGAGCCGTAACTGTCTCGTGCAAGCACGGAGTGGTTCTCGAGCCTGCGCTGCCCTGAGCTCCGAAGCCCAACGATAGTGAAGATCAGCAGAGCTTCCACAGATGCCAATTCCATTACCCGCTTGCACACCTGTGCAGGAAGTGGTTTGAGGGAACGAAGGTCGAGCTGGCATAGCTAGCAGCTCGCCCGAGTGTACGAAGCCGCCGACAGACAGCAGCTTCCTCCCTTGGCAGCCGAATGGAGATCCAGCTGCAAGACTTACAGCTGCATAAGAGGGCGCTCGAAAAAAGAAGACAGATGCCCGGAGTGAAAAGGAGACTGCACCACGCCCACGTCTGTCTTCTTGCGACACACACTCTCACAGTGTACATCGTACAGCCACCGCTGATTTTCGACAGCAGTTAATACAACCCAGTGTCCGTGGCATTGGTTCTGAAACCCAGACGACACTAAAGATAGGAGACCGTTGGGCCGTCCTCAATGACATCCCTTGCTTCTTGAACTGAGCCATCAGACGGTCGGAATGAACTCGATGTCTGCGGTGGTATTCGGGTATACTACATGCATGCAATGCCAAGGCATAGTAAAATGCTGTTCAATGGTCCAGATCGTCTCCTTGACAATGCTACTTATGTCCAATGGAAGTTAGGGACGCGCAAACAAGAAGACGGCCGGCCTCCATAGAGCTTCGAAGCGGTGAGAACCTTAGAGTGAAGCTCGCGACTGGGTCAAGTGGCCAAGGCCCATCAGGGTCGGCATCATCCCGAGAACTAAACTCTCCCTGGCTCTGAGGTGCAAGAAACCCGTAGGTGGGTTGCAGCCACGATTCGCTGCATCCAGCGAAGGGAGCTCAACAGACTCTGTCTGGATCCTGCAAAGACTTCGGCGACTTCGAGAGATTGCTTTGATTCATTCCTGCTCTATCAGTCTGAGGTCTGAGACATTCTGAGACTCCGACACCTTACGGACTTGATCGTGTCGTTTTTTCGGCGCATCGTGCTGGGTCTGGGTCAGCCCGAGCCTTAGGCTCTGGCACGTTCCGGATACCGGAAGGAAGGTCCGGCGACTAGGAGAAAATGCACGAATTCACTGATAGAACCCAGGACCCAGGTCACTTCCGAAATGCTTGAACTTGCTTACACACCCTATAGTCCATCAATCGTTGCTGTACGGGTAGCATGACTTTCACAGCCGAAGGCCCGTGTGGGACCAGAAGGGACCGGTTTCTGAAATTACCTATCAGGCTTTGTCAAGTCGCAACTTCTGCTCTGCAGAAGTGAACTCAAACCACAATCCGAACACTTTTCGGGCGAGGACGTGCACTCAGAACGGCGGTGCGTCCTCGATCTGACACGGCGACCCGGGACGTCCCGGCACCTGAACATTCAAGAGCTTGCTGGAGATTCCATTTGCCGGGGTGGGGGTTGCCGCAGGGTTCCGGTCCGACGAAGGATCCCGCGGCTGTCTGGCACCGTCCCGACTCATTTTTCGCATCTCGCTCCGAAGGGCAGCGAGCTGGGAGCCGCTCTTCCTTAGGGTCTCGAGCAGCCTGGAGTTCTGGTCCTTCACATCGCTGACCAAGTTTTGAACAGCCTTCGTGGCTAAGAGTGATGCTACTGTGTCGCTCTTGTTCACCTCTCCACGGATCTTCAACAAGCCCTGCAGCAGCTCCGTGGTCTGTAAGGTCCCGCTACCATCCGCATCCAACATCTCGAAAAGGTTGGCGCGATCCGGTGGCAGATCGAGGTCATCCATCAGTTGCTGAACCTTTCTGTCCTGGATCACCAGCAAGAAAAGCTCCTTGGTAATGGCCACCTGGTCGTGCATGCCGTCCTCCGCGAAAGTAGCGGCAGATGGATATTTCATAACCTGATCCTCCGCAGTGTTGTCCCGGAAGGAGTGGTAAGCTGCACTGAAAATCTTGAGAAGCTCCTGGGCTCTCGTGAAGGACTTTCATTTAACTTATCATAATGAAAGGAATCACCTTATTCACTTAGATACATATCATGGTAACTTTAACTAAACTCCTTAACAAGAACCCAGGCTCCCGCGTCGTCCGGGCGACCCGGATGGACTCCCGCGCATGCTGCTCGGCGCTGACGGCATCGTTCTCCTTGGCCGCCTTCATGGTGATGTCCACATAAACCTAGCTCATGGTTGGGATAGTACTAAACATGCAAATTTCTACTCTTCCTTGAGTTTAAGTACCCATACAAACGCAAAGTGTTACCCAACTATGACAACGAAACTGCTAGGATAACATTGAAGATGCCCATGGCTACCAGCATGTAGCTTGCGACATAGCCAGCAACAAAGATGACGCCATACTCAGCTGCGAGTAAGGATTGGAGAGGCCGGCCATCATCACTGATGCACTCACCTGTAAAACACCGGAAGGCTGTAAACATAGATGTAGGGATGTTGAAGAAGTAGTCCCCAAGACCAATCTCTGTGGTTCGCTCTGTGTTACCGATAGTCATAGTAGCGAAGCCTGCGATCACGTAGAGGACTGCGAAAAGCAGCACGAACGCAAGCGACCTGTGATGACTACGTTTACGATGAGGTCGCTAGACAGGGGCACAAGAGCCGCACTACAGCATCACGAAAAGCAAAGAAACTCCGCACTAGAGCGTCCGAAGGCAAGAGGCAGGGTTCGGATGCCCGCCAACAAGCCCTTCACCATCAGGCGCAGTTCCCTCATAGCCTTCACTCGAAAAAGCTTGACTATACGGATGAGGCGAATCAGCCGGCAGAAGCGAAGCAGGGACGTGCCCTCCAGATCCGACGCAAAGCCTGCCAACTGCAAAATGATGTCCGACAAACTCGTCGCCGCAAGGAAAACATCGATCATGTTCCACCAGCGATCAGCCCCACACCAATAGGCGGCACAGCGAAGCACACAAAGGCGAAATAAGATCTCTGCGATCAGGAACATTGCGAAGACCATCTCTACGTAGATCCAGCCCGGCCAATCCTTGTACTGCGGGTCAGTCTGGAAGCCGATCATGACGCCGTTGGCGAAGATGATTAAAGCAACGAAGGGCTCGAGGTACATGATGGGATGCATCGGCTCAGGAGGAGTGGCCAGGTCGTTAATTCTAACAAATGTCAATTCTGCCACCAAGCGGTTCGTATCCCCTGCGAGCAGAATCTCTCGAATGGCCCTGTACTGGTTCAACTTGTACCCGAAGATATGCTTGTGCACCTCCGACTCCTGCGAAAGGAAGATCTCCAGCAACGGGAGTGCTGGCACGCAGTCGTACTCAATGTCGCCTTTTCGTTCTTTTCGTTCGTAACCTGCGCCGGCCTTGTCTCCTGCCGGCCAATGCCAAGTGGGCTTGCCAAGCTTTGCGACATCGGTGGAGGAAGTCTCCCCGAAGCTGAAGAGGGAGTTCAAAGAGGACAAAGAACTTTGGCTTCCCCTTGCCTTCTGGACCAGGCGGAACTGAAGGCTGATAAAGTCGCCAAGAAGGTTCACGAACTCGTTCATGTCCTCCTCACCGTAGATCGTCAGGCCCAGTGCCTGAACAGCATCCCTCAAGATCCGACCTGAGACAAGCTGCTTGGAGTTCAAAATGCCCAGGCGCAACCTGAGCCGATTTCTCACCGACTCAACCTCTTTCAAGCTTAGACCTTGCAGTCCACTCTTCAGAAAGGGGCAGGTCAGAGTGAACTCCTCGATTTCGCTGAAGCGGCGCTGCTTCGCCTGGACTTCGCTACCATCGGCAGCCGCAGGTATTTCTTCGGGACTCGGCTGCCCTGTTGCATCTGACGGGGCCTCTGCTGGCTGTTCGTCTCCCACCTCCGTGGAAACTTGCCGGGACTGCGATGCGACATAAGCGTCAAGAAGCTTCTGCCGGAAGTCCTTCCAAGAGCTGTCGAGGTGGCGCTCGAAGGACCTCTGGTCCTTGAGCTCAGGAGCTTCTTGAAGATCTTCCATGGCTCCAAATGCGCAGCTCGGACACGAGCTGCGGCTGCGAGAGAAAGGGGGAGGGACGTTTAGGGATGGCTTTCCTCCGACAACGACTGTGTTGTGAACCCACCTGCAGACCTACAGACTCGCCCTGGGCTTAACTCGCTCCAGCCTGCAACTTTGGGCCAAATCGATTCCGACAGACAGGTCGACTTTATTTAGCAAACAAGGATGCGCGACTGGACCACAAAGTCCACAGAATTGAAATGCGAGAATAATTTGTCAGGGCTTGCCGTTGAAGATCTCCCAGACCATAATGCGCCATGCGATTCCACTTCTAGATACACAAGATGGACCCAAAGCCCTGATTCTGTGATTTCGCACCATTGACACATTTATCCACATCAACTCGTGATCGGATTTGTGGTCCTTTCCGCCTCCTGCGTCTCCTCGACCACGCGCACGGCTTCCTGCTCCTGAGCCGAGAATAAACCGCTCCTCGTGGTCATAGTAATACCGATCACCGGCACCAGCATCATCGCCATACTCAGCGTAGCCATCGTTGAGTGGCTTGGCTACATCATCATCATCATCATCAAGGCCTGAGAACAGCTTCGTCCCCCGTCACGAGGATGTGCCCTGTAAGCGATTGACGACAATTATCCCAGAAAGTGTCGCCGACGAAAATCCTCCTTCTCTCGTTGATATTTCTCTCTCCCAGAAACCTGCTCGCTTGTTTCCAGGACTTCTGCGATTACACAAATGCTCTGCAGGCTCATGCATGCAATCTTCCCATAACCTCAACCTCACCTTGGATCCTCCCAGCAAAAAGCTCCGCAACTTGGCGTGACCGTAAGCCAAGTCCTGGATTTCCTGCTGGAGGGACTCCAGCTCTTCCTGGCTTCTGCGGCTGTGCTGCTACCACTGTGACTGCTCGAAAGGCCACACAACCACATACGGTTCTTGCAGCTTTGACAACGCCTGCCCAGCCCAAAATCCAAAGAACCCACCTGCAGGTCGCGCTCTTCCACGGTGGTCTTCCTTGGCTGAGACTTGATGTCTCGTGCGCGCGCCTACGGCCGACTTTGTGTGTGGAGATTTACCATTCAGCTCATCGCCGAGGTGCTGCCGGTCCGCGATCTGGCTGAAGAGTGCCGCAGTCCTGGCCTTCAGTGCGTCGCGATCATCAGGCGTCGGCCCATCGATGCTCTGCTTCTTCAGGCCTTAGCCATGGGCTTGGAACAGAAGCCACTTTCACACAGTGCCGGGGCACGCTTGTGAAGCCTGTTACTCTCTATGCTTCTCCCTGGCCCTGGCCAAGAAGAACCCAGCAGAAGATTCTATGAAAGACACGGCCCTCGGCCTCGTAGAACCTGCACGGCTAGTTTTGCCATTCGGAGGCTCGAAAAGCGATCAGAGGGCTCCAGTGCCTTTGCGACCCTTGTGGGAGCGCAGCAACCAGCGGATTTCATCCTTCTTGGCGAAGTCGAGTGGTGTGGCACCTGCCGTGTTAGTGGCATTTGCATCTGCGCCACTCTGCAACAGAAGCCCGGCAAGCTCAGCGTCCCCGAGTTTCACTGCCAAGTGGAGCGGCGTCTCGCCGTCATAGTCCCGGTTGTTCACATCGCCCTTCCACATCAGTAAGACTTGTACAACCTCCAACTCGGCATAGCCTCCAGGCACCACATGCAGTGCACTCTCCCCGTCGTTGGAGCGCGCTGCGGGGTCCGCCCCCCGCTGCAGCAGGCTCTCCACCAGCTCCCCGTCTCCCCACCTTGCTGCCTCGTGGAGTGGACACCACCCATCGTTGTCAGCCAGGGTGACACTTGCACCCCAACTTAGAATCAGCTCACAGAGCTCCCGATCCTTGAAACGCACAGGTACTCAGGAAAAGAAGCACGGAAAGTTCGCTTCCGACCTATAGTTACGAGGTGCTATGAGCCTATCCTTCATCGCTTTTCTTGCTGCACTTATCCAAAAGCGTTCGTGAATAACTGGGGCTCGCTCAACTTGGTCTCCCTTCTTCTTCATGGATTACGCTTATGGGCGCTGACCGAAATCAAGCAGGGTCACGCCAAAGCGCGCTGCTTTGTGCAATGGGCTCTCGCCATCCGCATCCTGCAAGTTCACCTCGGCGCATGCTTCTCAAAATTGGAGCACGGAGACTCACGTTGGGAGCTCTGCTGCACACAGAAAGCAGTACTATGCTGGCACAGTTCGCCAAGTCACATTTGCCTTCTGTAGCAAGAGGACACTGCAAACCTCTAAGTGGCCATTCGAGGCCGCGAGGTGCAAGGGCGTCCGCTGTTTCGCGGTGCCGGTGGTGTCTCCTGCGGCGCCCCACTGCAGGAGGAGCTCCACGGCTTCTTGTTGGCCCTCCTGTGAAGCCAGGTGCAGAGGTGTATGGCCGCTGTCATCCGTGGATGCTGGCTCTACGCTGCATTGCAGCAGGAACTGCAGGCACTCAACATGCCCACGCTTGGCCGCGAGGTGCGCAGGGGTGCTACCGTCCACATCCCGCTGGCTAAGCATCGCCGCGCCGTGCTGCTGGAGGACCTGCTGTAAGCAGGCCAAGTCGCCATTTTCTGCTGCATCTTGCACAGCTTGGCTAAAGCCTCCTTCCCTTAAGGATGCAGAATCGGCTGTGCCAAGCCTTTGCGTGTATTGCTGAGGACTCGTCTCCTCTGCTATGTCTGCATCGAAAAACTGATCCGATGCAGCACCCTGTGGTTGCCCAGCGGTGAGCGACACCATGCCGGAGCGGGTGGCATCGAACTCATCCAAATGACGCTCGCGCAAGTGCTTGTGCACGAACTCCGGCCCGCGAAAGAGCTTCAGACCTCGAACTGGACCGACGGGCACTAAAACCGCCATGAAAAGATTTCTATCAGCAGCTTCCTGTCAACGTTTGTAGTCCTATGACGGCACTCATCAGCTCCAGCACAACTGGAATCCCGGGCCCTGTACTGTAAAAGTCAAAGCCATCTACCATTCCAGCCCAGCGGCAGACGAGGCAGCGGAACTTCGAGTCACCGACGGGCCTGTGCCGAGCTGGGGAGCGCGCAGCGCATAAGGCTTCGAAGTTTCGGGGCGGGATTGTGTGATCAACGTATTAACGTATTATAACCAATGATGACATGTGTCAGTTTATTCGCATTGTTATGCAACGCTCAGGCTTGAGAAGCTAATCACAGAGACTCCTATGCATCTACTCCTTGGCTCCCAGTGCTTGAAGGATGCCAGTATGATCCAGTATGGATTGATTTGAAGGTTGCGTGCAGGACTGGCTACAGTACCTTCCAACACGCCTGTGCAAGATGCGTGGCTGCGACTGTCGGTTACATGCATTCGGAGGGCTGCCGCATCTTGTATCTCTCTTGTTCAGTAACTGTGTGTGCGTATATGGTTGACCCGACAATCTTGGGGGTTCCTTACCCCGAGCTCACAAATTGAGCATGCATAGCACCCCGAAAGCATGGAAATCCCTTGCGTCAGGAAGGCACGAGAGCCTGGACTCTGCACATCATGCACTACCATCCTCCGCAACCCCCGCTTATGAAGCAGCGAAGCGCACAAAACTTTGCTTCGTCCGACGTGAGAACATCACCCGTGCTTTGTGGCCAATGCGACCCGCAGGCTGCGTTCGTGCGGCGCAGAATTCTTCGAACTCCCTCTCCTTCCGTTGCTCCTCCGAAGCTTGAGATTTTGGTGCTTCTGGCCATGGGCCGACGAGGCTCCGGCTGGGCTAAACTAGTTCGCGGTTTTGTTTGGGCGTTCAGTTCACCTCGGAGCTTGCGGTAGCTGACATGACGTGAAACCCCTATCGTCCTGACAGCCTTCTTGGCGGTTTTGGAACTTCGGGATTTAGCTCAAAGTGTGGCGTTAAATGCTCATCGGAAGGTTGAGTGAAGTTCCAAATAAAGTGCTAGGAGCATCGAAAACAGCAATGTAATGGAACAGTCTTTCCCCCCGAAACTTCAACAGTCTGTGCAGGCCCAAGCAGTTGATCCCTCGCTCTTCTTCTCTCTCTCTCTCTCTCCCTTTCTCTCTGGAATGGATCCGTGCTTGGGATTTGGGATCTGGCGTGTGGAGGAACCGAGGGAACGTGGGACCCAATTCACTTTGCATCAAGGCTGAGGTAGGCCATCACATCACTATCACAAAAATGTCTTGCCGCACGATCTTTTTTCCCTCGGCAATCATGATGCACATACTATGCCAACACAGGCCCCTGCAATGGACACAACGCGACTTCCGGCGGAAACGCGCGGGACTGTGGACTTTTTCCCTGAACCCTTTCACACTAAATCCACAAATCCACTGGCCGTTGCAGCTGAGCTCTGAGTGTCGCCCAACACTGCGCTTCACAATCTGAAGCTCAATGCTCCCCTAAACCCTCCAACCCCATCAAGAATCATGCAATCTACACTCACGTCAACCCACTCCCCTGAACCTAAACCCCAAGCCCTAAACTCAAGAACCCGTGATTTACTGAACCCCTTTGAAGCGCACCTCGGCCTCACCGGCCTCCTGGGCTGAAGTGTCCCCTGCAGAGACTTCCGGGTTCCAGGTTCTGGGAGCTCATTGGTTCAGGGGTTCTGGGGGTTCCTAGGCTCAGAGGTTCAGGGGCCACGGGGATTCTCGGACTCGCATTCAGACAAGCACTAACCTTGGACTCGGCAGGCGGGACTGTTCGAGTCGGAAGGCTCAGCAGTCTGACTGCCCCTTCATGCCCAGCACGAAGGCTTCACTAGGTGAACTACTCAAACCGCAAGGCGATACGACGGACCCGTCCCTGGATGACAACCAGTCCCAATACACCCCGTACACGTCAACTTCGGCGGGACCTGTCGGTTCAGGGCTCTTGGGTTTGGGCTTTAAGCTCCCGGGCCTTGGCATTTCAGCTTCTCTTCTGGACGAGGGGAATGAGGGGTCTTTTAGTTTTGGGATTTCCGGGTTTTGGGGTCGTACACTCGGGCAATCCAAGCCAAGCTTGCGCTTGGGAGTTTAAGATTTTTGAACTGAAGAGTGTGGGGGCGTTCCTGTTTGTCCGCGGATTTGGGATTTGCGGCTGTGAGAAATAAGATTTTTGGGCTCGGGGGATGTTCGGGGCCTTGTATCCAAGTTAATTCACTCGAGTTCTGGGCTTTAAAACTGCTGCTTCGGCTTGGGCTGGCTGAGAGCGACAGGGGCCTGAATATCCGACTAACTAGGGTTTTGGGCTTCAATAGTGCATATTCATACAGGGACTCCGAGGAGACCTCCGTCTTGGGATCACGTGTGGTCAGAGCAGAACCAGGGCCTCGCAAGGCTGCCTGAAGAGCACGGACTCGCCCCTCTTCCTCGGCCAAGAGCCTGTCCCAGGCTGTAGGAGACAAGTACAGAGGGGTTCTACAAGGGTTGTTTGAATCAAGGGTTCAACAAAAAATTCTTGAAACATTCCTTAACATGGGCTCAAGGGCTTCAGGCCGAAATCCTTAGAATAGCTGCGGGGGTTTGTTATAGCGGAATTACGCAGGCAGGGACTATAAGGGAGGGCTTGCAGCAGCCCTACAATCTAGAGTCAAGAGGCTCCAAGTTTGACTGGGGAAATGCCCGGCAGCAGTCGTGCTGCAAGAGATCCTCATGATCTTGCCTACCTTCATCGCACCTCTTCAAGCCCCTGTTAGCACTCCAGATCGGCTCCGGGGCTCGCTAGCGGCTATTTGCTGCGTACTGAGTTACTGCTTTGTATCTCTGGCCCTGGCTTCCGGCAACAAATCACAAGCGACACAACCAGGAACCTTCAATCCCCAACCCTCGAGCCTATAGCCTGAACCATGCCGAACCCTTTTGCAGCCCGACCTAGTGCGACTGCCCCATACAGTAAGCGCTTTTTGATCAGGGGCTGCAGTGCACATTGACCTGGGGTTGCAAAAGCCTAAACCGAAACCCTAAGACCTTCCAGGGTCTTCGCGCACCTCGCGAGGCGAGCACGCTCCTGCTCTGCGCGCCGCTTCTCCGCCTGTCGCAGCGGTGTATAGGAAAAGAGCCTGAGTTAGAATTAGGGTTCAGGGCCGTCAGACCAGCCTACGGGCGTTTTTTGCTCGTTGTACGATGCACTTTACTACCGTGTTAGTATAGGGTGCAAAGTTTGACATGATTGGGTTGAGGCAGGAACGAGTCCCGATGCAAAGACACCCGAACACTTGCGCAGCAGCGGAGCAAAATGGCACACGGCCTCCGCCCTACGGAGCTGCTCCACCTGGGACCATGGTCCAAAGTCTCTCATCAAAGCGCCTAAACTTCTGGGTGTGGCGATGGTTGAGGGCCCTGAGTATGTCAGTCAACCCTGGTCCGGCAACTAAACGTAAACGCCCATTCTCCTTCCACAGACTTCGCTTGGCTTCTGAACTGTCGCCCTCCCCCCCTTGAGTATGGACCAGTGGCGTGAGGGGTGGATCCCCCGACGCCGGTGAAGTGCAGCCCCCGCTGTTCCATGGCAATCTGCGATTGGAGTAGGCGGAAGGCACCGAATCTCTGCATCAATAGCACTAGCCAGTCTCGGTCGTAGCAGCAGTGGTCGTGGGTGGTCGTAGTAGCAGTAGCAGTAGGCGTCGTCGTAGCACCAGCAGCAGCAGTAGCAGCAGCAGGAGCCATTGGGCTAGGAGTGGAAGCTGGAGCAGCAATAGTGTAGAAGTAGTAGCAGTAGTAGAACCAGAAGAAGCAGTGGTAGTTTTTGCCTCCTGAAAGCTGAGCGACTCGTGAAGCGGGGTGATGGTTGACATTCTGGTTAATTCCACTTCATGCGTTACGAAGTGTTGCAGCAATGCTTCGAGTCATCTGTTTCGGGTGCTCGACATTCAGACGCTCAAAAGTTGTGTACCTCACCTGCAGTGTTCTCATGAAGCAAAATGCTACTCAGCATGCATATTACTTAATTCGCCTCGGCCCCGGCCGAAGCGCTCAGAGGTTCCTATACGGATTCCCTCTATTCACCACCTTTTAATCCCCTGACCCCGTTCCCCAAACCTGGCTGCTTGACCCCCACCCCTGTGTGAACCTCTTTCGGGTTGCTGCTTTCCGAAACAATGCACCACAGCCGGGCCGAGGTGGACGACGCGAAGCGCTTATAATTATTACGCACTGTAGTTTGTCAAGCTTCACCTCGACTCATGCTTTTCATGAACCCAGCCGCACATATTCTAATCGAGGCAGTGAGTGGAATAATACACCACAGCCCAAAGGCTGTGGCATATTCGTTCACCGCAAGTAAAGCCTCGCCCGAGAAAAAACCAGGCAACCAGTGGCAAGGACACCAACAGAGTCAGAACCAGTCATCACGACTTGAATCCAGGCCAGTCTTTTGTGATGCGTCGAGTTACCGTGTATATGTTTTTGTTGCTGATTTTTCCGAGTTTCCATATATTCGACTGAAACCAGGCAGACACATGACAACATTGGTAAGTCAAGTGCCCACGGTATCCATTGGAATCAGCAACATTCAGCCTAGGAATTTGCACTTCGGATCCCAGGCTTGGTTTCCTCCCAGACTTCTCGCAGGCTTGCCAGGTAGATTTGCCGTGTATCCCCAAAACCTGAGAAGGCAGTTCCAGGTCCACCAAAGGGCATGTCCAGGCTCCACATAGACCGCAAAAACCATCAAAGCAGTTCCAGGCCCACTAAAAGCAACTCCAGGCTCACATTGCTCAGTTGAGCTCAGACTTGCACCACTAGTCGCCGTCGTAGTAGTAGTAGTAGTAGTAGTAGTAGCAGCAGCAGCAGGTAGTCGTAGTAGTAGTAGTAGTAGTAGTAGCAGTAGCAGTAGCAGTAGCAGTAGCAGTAGCAGTAGCAGTAGCAGTAGCAGTAGCAGTAGCAGTAGCAGTAGCAGTAGTAGCAGTAGGAGTAGTAGTAGCAGTAGTAGTAGTAGTAGAAGCAGCAGCAGGAGGAGCAGCAGCAGTAGTTGCAACAATAGCCACAGCAGTAGCAATAGTAGTAGTACTACTACTAGTACTAGTACTAGTACTAGTACTAGTACTAGTACTAGTACTAGTACTAGTACTAGTACTAGTACTAGTAGTAGTAGTAGTAGTAGTACTAGTAGTAGTAGTAGTAGTAGTAGTAGTAGTAGTAGTAGTAGTAGAAGTCGTCGTCGTCGCAGTAGTAGTAGCACTAGGAGTAGTGGTGGTGGTGGTAGTAGTAGTAGCAGCAGCAGCAGCAGTAGTAAGAATCATAATACTAGTAATGATACTTGTAGTAGTAGTAGTAGCAGCAGCAGCAGCAGTAGTAGTTGTTGTAGTGGTAGTGACAGTAGCAGCAGCCGTCGTTGTTGTTGTTGTCTTCGTAGTCGTCGTCGTAGTAGTCGGTAGTAGTCGTAGTAGTCGTAGTTCGTGTTCTGAGGCTTCTGTGCCTTTATCGAATTTCCGAAAGCCTCGACCTCAAATTTCAAGCTTGATGAGAAAACTCTCTGATATGGAGAGTTACGTGGTTTGTGAGTTTAATCTGCTTGGAAGCTCTTTCAACGAGGCACGTGAACTCTCTTACTCAAGTTCCACTGGCTATTCCATGCGAGACACAAGTAGCAGGTGAGTGGAACACAATCGGGGATAACCTTTTATCACACGGCATCACATGATACAGAACTACAGAAGGTGTAATGCAGTCACCTAGCCAAGCCAGGACAACCAAGATTAATGTCTTGCGGCTGACGTCTGTTTTGAAGCACCTAATTGCACTCAATTCATGGCACCACGGCCCACTTACAAATGTGCCATCATCGAAACACCTGCAAACATGTCAACGGCACGTTTGCATGCACTACGTTACTACTATCATGTTACTCGGGGTGTGAGGATTGTGCAGCGCCTGCTCCTGCTCCAAGTCAATGCCTGGAAAGGAATGCATTGGACTCGGGACTCGGCAAGTCCCCAGGGCTTGGCCTAGGGCTTCTCGGGCTCTGTGAACTATGAAACCTCCGCACTCTGATCTGTTCCCCGTGTTGGAACATCAACACTGAATTCTGCAGGATGTTTGGGTCTCGAGGGCGATCAGAATCTGTTCACACATCGCAGTGGGGGACAATGCCAATGCAATCGGAGCACTCTTGGCGTGGCAGAGCTCTCGGATCTTGGTGATCATCCTCAGATACACCAGCAAACAAAAGATCAGCCAAGGGCACGACTTCGACCTGATGCCTACTAAACCTGCCGCGGCCCTTTGAAAGAAGCGTCGTCGTCATGGCCGGCCGGCTGCCAGGTTTTACTCCCATGCAAACGCGCACGAGCTCCACGACCTGCGGCGCCGCACCGCCCTTGCTGTCGGTGTTGCTGTCAGGACTGCTACAAGTACCACTTACCCTACCAGGGTCGTGTATTTTGTCCAAACCACGAAATTGTCCTGCAGCACGTTGATCTTGCGCGCTTGCTTCTTTGCTTGGCCCAGCTCGCTTATTCTTACATGAGCTCCTGGGCTCAGCTGCTGAAGCTCCAAAATCATGCGGCTCTTGAGAAGACATGCTTGGCAACGAGCACCCAAAACCCGTGGCCCGAAACCGTCAAAGCCCTCAGCTGCTCAGATACCGAAAAAACGGGGACCTCGGTGTCCATTTCCGATGGAAAGCGCGGAAGCTGACCTCTGTGGCGCTTGAAGTCTGCTTATGCTTCTTGAGCGGAGATTCTCAAAACTTTGATTGCTGTCGTGATCGCCTTCGTCGTTCGATGCTCGATTTTCAATTGGCATAGAGGTGAGAGGTACACCAAAGACGCTTCGCATCCAATCTGCAAAGAATTTCCACGGCGTCCCAAGCTCTTGAAGGCCGTTACCTTCTCCCCAAGACCTGCATCAATGCTAAAGCCCCGAACTTTAAATGGTTTGGCCCGACATTTCAAGGTGCCTCTCGGCAGATCATCTGACTACTTGGAGCACTTGGTACAGGATGATGTGCCAAAGAACCGCTAAGAATGTGCATGCACTAAGCTTCGGGATTCTGACTGTGGCCCATCATGCAGCTTCCGGGATGCCAAGGGGGCTCCTTGCGAACAATTACTTAGCACTGGGTTTCGACAATGCACACAAAGACAGCCATGCAGTGAGGTCCAACATCTGAAACCAAGACTCAGCTCACTTAACGAAAACCGATATAACGCTGCAAGGATGCCTTTGGCTTTGACGCGGGGCAGCTGCATCTGCGTAACATCCTGCTCTTCGGCCACTAGAGACACAAACACCCGCATGCATATGTATGTATGTGTATGTGTATGCGTATGTGTGTGTGTGTGCGTATGTGTGCGTGTGTATGTGTATGTGTGTGTGTATGTGTATGTGTATGTGTATGTGTATGTGTATGTGTATGTGTATGTGTATGTGTATGTGTATGTGTTTGTGTGTGTGTGTGCGTGTGTCTGTGTGTATGTGTGTATGTGTGTATGTGTGTATGTGTGTATGTGTGTCTGTGTGTATGTGTCTGTGTCTGTGTCTGTGTCTGTGTCTGTGTCTGTGTCTGTGTCTGTGTCTGTGTGTCTGTGTGTCTGTGTCTGTGTCTGTGTCTGTGTCTGTGTCTGTGTGTCTGTGTGTGTGCGTCTGTGTGTGTGTGTGTGTCTGTCTGTGTGTGTGTGTGTGTGTCTGTGTCTGTGTCTGTGTCTGTGTCTGTGTCTGTGTCTGTGTCTGTGTCTGTGTCTGTGTCTGTGTCTGTGTCTGTGTCTGTGTCCGTGTCCGTGTCTGTGTCTGTGTCTGTGTGTCTCTGTGTCTGTGTGTCTCTGTGTCTCTGTGTCTCTGTGTCTCTGTGTGTGTCTCTGTGTGTCTCTGTGTGTTACTGTGTGTCTGTGTGTCTCTGTGTGTCTGTGTGTGTCTGTGTGTGTCTCTGTGTGTCTCTGTGTGTCTCTGTGTGTCTCTGTGTGTCTCTGTGTGTCTCTGTGTGTCTCTGTGTGTCTCTGTGTGTCTCTGTGTGTCTGTGTGTCTGTGTGTCTGTGCGTCTGTGGGTCTGTGGGTCTGTGGGTCTGTGGGTCTGTGTGTCCGTGTGTCTGTGTGTCTGTGTGTCTGTGTGTCTGTGTGTCTGTGTGTCTGTGTGTCTGTGTGTCTGTGTGTCTGTGTGTCTGTGTGTCTTTGTGTGTCTGTGAGTCTGTGAGTCTGTGAGTCTGTGAGTCTGTGAGTCTGTGTGTCTGTGTGTCTGTGAGTCTGTGAGTCTGTGAGCCTGTGAGTCTGTGAGTCTGTGAGTCTGTGAGTCTGTGAGTCTGTGAGTCTGTGAGTCTGTGAGTCTGTGAGTCTGTGAGTCTGTGAGTCTGTGAGTCTGTGAGTCTGTGAGTCTGTGTGTCTGTGTGTCTGTGTGTCTGTGTGTCTGTGTGTCTGTGTGTCCGTGTGTGCGTGTGTGTGTGTGTGTGTGTGTGTGTCTGTGTGTATGTGTGTGCGTACATTGGAGGCTCTCAGGCTGAAGGATCCCTTCTGACGCATCGTTCTTTTAAATCTCTGCATCAAGTCCGGCTTGTGGCACGGAACACACGCTACATACGGATCGGTGGATATGAAACTGCGGAACTGATGCTTGGATACTCCTTCGTGAATGACTTCTGCACCTCTCTCCATCACTTACATGCCCCCTGGCCTACTTGCTAAGTGAAAAAGGACCGGAAGACAAACAGCTCACAGCTCGAGGGAAGAGACGACTGGCGTTGAGCTCTGAGATGTTTGTTCGCACTAGCAAGGCGGAGCTTTCCACTTTCATGTGGTATTCCCGTTACGTCATGTGCCTCCATTGCGACTAAACTGGCTAAACCAAGCATAGAAATGGCCAAAGGCACTGCATAGGGCAGCTTCCGGGTCGAGAGTTCGAAGAGAATGACCCCAAAGGAGTAGACGTCAACCTTCTCCGTAACGCCTCCGGCTCCGCTGGAGAAGGAGACGGTGAGAAGCCCAAAAAAACAAGCAACTGATATGAGCACCATCTACCACCATCTAACCCTGCTCCTCGCGCAAACCGTAATGAGCACACAACTGTTGAAGCCCTTCTTGTGCTGGCAGTGAGAAAGCCTTGCTACACAGCCGTAGCCTCGCAGAAAGTATTTTGGCTCCCGATTGGCTCGTCTCATTATGCTTACTATTGTTTCTCATTGTCATGAACATACTTCGTGTTATTTTGCTACTACTATTGTTGCGATTATTACTACAAGTACTGCTATTAAACAGTAAGATTGATGTTATGCTAACTGTTATCATCATCAGTAGCTGTATCATTCCTGCTTATGCTAATACTTTTCCTGGTAGTATCACCATCTTTTGTATTATTGCTGCCATTGTTGATGCGGTTAGTTTTGTTCTTATTCGTAATAGCTACTCTTTTCTTGAAACTACTATCTTCTTTTACTATTGCTCTCACTGATATCACTACGACTACTGTAATAGCAGTAGTAGTAGCAGTAGCAGTAGCAGTAGCAGTAGCAGTAGCAGTAGCAGTAGCAGTAGCAGTAGCAGTAGCAGTAGCAGTAGCAGTAGTAGTAGTAGTAGTAGTAGTAGTAGTAGTAGAAGTACTCGTCGTGGTAGTGGTAGTAGTGGTAGTCGTCATAGTAGTAGTAGTAGTAGCAGCAGCAGTGGTAGTAGCAGTAGTAGTAGTAGTAGTAGGAGCAGCGGCAGCAGTAGCTGTAGCAGTAGCAATAGTAGTCGTTGTAGTAGTAGTAGTCGTAGTAGTAGTAGTAGTAGCAGCAATAGTACTAGTAGTAGTAGTAGTAGTAGTAGTAGTAGTAGTAGTAGTGGCAGAATTATGACGACTACTATCTTTATTCTTTATTCTTCTTCTTGCGATCATGAACGATTGTCGTGGTTATTGCGATAATCATTGCTACACGAATTATTGATAGAGCCTCCCCCTTTGTCATCAAAGATCTCCGGGGGAGCCCAGATCGGCGACACACCCCGAAGCGTTGTTTGCAGAGCTGTCCTCGCTCGCGCTCCGGGCTCGAAAATTACAGCTTACAGCTTCATTCTCACAGGGTTTTTGGTTTAGGGGAGTTGCGAAGGTCAGCACGGCACATCCTGCGACCACTTTCAAGTATGAGACCAGGCAATCGGCAAACTCATAGTATATGGTCACGGTGGGACTTCTGTGTTCTGCTATCAGCTTACACGATCACTACATCATCACTCTTGCCGGTAAACAGTATGAACTGCTAGCAGCTATATGAATGTCTTACTGAATTCAATGGTGGCAGTTGTGCTGGCAGTGGTAGTGGCACTGGAAGTGGCATGTTGGTTACAGTGGCAGTGGTATCACGAGCAGTTGCAGCAGCATGGAGTTGAGAGGCGTTCAAAGCGATAAAGCATACTGACGAAAATCATGTCTTGTGTTTGTCCATCCCAGGCTCTGTTCACGGATTTTCGCCAGCCCGAAGTCGCACAGCTTGGGCTGCCAGCTGCTATTGAGCAAGACCTCGGTTGGGACGAGGGCTTAGCAGGGCTCAAGGGGGGGCTCAAGGGGAGGCGGTTTAGACACGGGACTCAGTCTGTTCTTTGGCAGCTCAAAACGCTTCGAGCTCTTCGCAATACGTTGGACATGTAAGCTGTGGAGTGGCGACTGCAACTTTGAGTCTGAAGCTCCCCAGGAAATCCTTACTTATCCCCGAGAACAGAGCATGTGCTCCTGAGGTGCTCCTGAGGTGCTCCTGCTTGTCATGTACATGAAGTGCCAAGGAGCATTGGGCGACTTGAGGTCGAGGTGGAGGATCTTCACGTGATGCAAATATGCAACGCCCCGAGCGATGCCTAGGGCCAGCACATGGGACTGTCCCGCCGTCAACGTGGGCTCCTGCGACTCGTGGAGCAGCTGCGAGAGGACACCCCGATCCATCCACTCTGTGACCAGCAGAAGCGTCCGATGTCCACCTCGCAGGTCAACGCAGCCTCTCCAGAAGCGTACGATGTTAGGATGCGATAGCCGAGAGAGGAGAGAAATCTCCAGCACGAAGTCACAGACGTCGGCGTCTGTGGGGCTTGCATCGCGGACCTCCTTCACGGCCACCTGTTGGCCTGCCCAAGTGCCTTGGAAAACTTCGCCAAAACCGCCACGCCCAGCTCGGTCCCTTCGGTCAAACTCTACCTCCCAAGGCTCCACGTGCCAGGAAGGCCGCAGCATGCGGCCGCCCAGGTTCTGCTGGAGCGAGGGTGCCGCACTCTCTGCCTTTCTGGTTTTGGACTTGGAAGGCGCCGCAGCTTCCTCGCACTCTTGCCGAAGCCGCCGCAAGTATTCGCAAGCCTTGCCCGAACCATCTTCGTACAGCGCCCCAGGCTCGAACATGATGTCCACCAAATAGCTGTCCCCATCAACCTGGACAGAGTTCCACGTCACCCCGGCAGTGCCACGCGCCGCAGCTTCCTCGCGGTGAAGCGAGCACGGGGCCACGGACAGCCAGTCGGCAACTGCCTTGAAAAGCACTGCACGCATTCGCGAGGTGCCCGCCCCCGGCTGCTTCGTCTTGCTTCCCTCGCGCACCTCGTGCAGCAAGTGACCGAGAAGGACCGTGCCCGTCGCTGGGTCACCCCTATCGGATACCAGCCGCTCGCAGCGCTGCGACACCGTCGACGCGTGGTAGCCTGAGCGGCCCAGGATCTCGGAGACTTGGAAGGCGGACACCATGACGCGTGTTGCTGCATCGCTGGTGCGAGCCAACTTCTTGTGCACCTTCCTGCGATCGAAACAGTGGCACGAGATGGAAACCCGGCAACCAAAGAAGCAAACAGAACGGCAGGCCCCCATAAGATCATTGCTGAGCACCGATGACGCCCTAAACTCTGAAGACTAGCGGTGGTTGAAAGTCGGCTGCGACCAGGCCGAGCAGCTCAAGGAACTCCACCTTTGCAGTCTGGCACACTCTGGCTACCGTGGTATACGGTTACACCCATTATCCACTCCAACGCTGCTACCTCTAAACACTGCTACGAAAACAAGCACAAACACCTGACTACATGTAAAACCATTCGGACAATCTACTACTAGCGCTGCCACCACTACTGCTAGCACCGCTACTGCTCACAAGCTCGGGAAGAACTCTCAAGCCTGACAAGGCCTCAAGACCTTTACTGCAACCCTTAGTCCCACCCTTCTCTCATTACGCTTGCCTCACAAAAACCCGGATTTTGTGCTTAGACGACCAAAAATTTTGCAGGCCTACTCAAACAGCGATAGTACACCCTGATCCTTAAAGCGTGAAGGCTGAACTCCAAGCATGGGAAGTCACCAGATCGGCATCCTCCCTGCGGTCCACGACCACGATGCAGGTCGACGCGGACAGCGGCGATCGTGTAGCCTGAAACGGCATAATTACACGCAGCGACATGACAAGAGAGCACCCAATGCGTCTTATACATGCTGGGCCATATAAGACGGTTGTGTGAGAGGCAATTTCTGTGTTATCTTACGTTGTACCGGGCTGCTCTATGACATGTTACCGAGTGGCACAGTATGCTGCGGTATGCTGACATTCTTCTAAGAAGTGCTGCCTACTGCTGTGTTGATGTTCTGACAAACTGTCTGGCAAACTGTATCCAGTCCGGCGACACTTTATGCGCTGCACTTTACCTGCTTCATCTTTCAAACGAAAGGCACCAGGAGTGATCTACATCCTCTAGCAGACTCCAGCACGCAGGCAATATTCTTTGCCGCACGGTAGGAAGTCAAACATGTCGTGTTGCGATGTGTGGGGCTATGCATTGTTCGGTATTGACCTGCATAGCATGGCTCTCTGCGATGACTCTCCTTCGAATACTTTCAAAGCTCGGCAGGTCCCATTCTCCACGAAATCCCGCAGCTACAAAGCCAAAGCTCCACACCTGTGATGGATGGCCCAAGGCGTCTCGAAAGCCATCCTTGCAAGGGGGCCGGCACTTGGAACTTTGGGGTGTTGGAAGTCCTCAACGAGCATCCATGCAAAAGTGCCGCCCCGTGCTTATGCTCAACTTGCTGAATGCAACCTAAAGGGCCTGTCAAAGACTATTGAAATCATGCACATGCACCAGTCCGAAGGTCCTCCAGCTTCTGCGAAAACAGCAACGCCCGAGAGCTGGAGAAGAGCTCCGTAAGCTTTGCCGCGCCGAGCTTGGTACCTGAGCGATACACAACAAACAGAAAATTGCTGCAAATCGTCCTCTGCCAGGTCGGAGGCGCGACGGCGCAGGGAACTCTGCACGAATGTTCCGAAAGAGGACTCTGTAAAACAGTCTTGTGTCTGAACAAATCGGATAGTCTTGTCTGCATGTTATGCATGGCCCAGAAACACACACACACACACACACACACACACACACACACGCACACTCTTCGAAAGAACAAACGCGGTTTGTATGCGAATGTCTGTGAGCATGTACATGTCCTATATTCGTATACTTTTTAGCAGTCGCGCTCGACGAAGTCAGGCGAGGTTTCAGGACTTCACAGGCAAGACACAATACTCTCGCAAGACATTCCACAGCGACCATTCAGCAGACCACTACAGCTCACAGATAAATTACATTCCACACGCTCACACTTCTGACCCACAGTCTTGCACCAGATATAAGCCGTGAGTCCCCAGGCAGACCCCCTTTAGTCACCAGCTACCATGTATAACAGTCCAGGCCCAGGCTTATCTTAAAGCGTAAACCTCTCGCAGTGCCGCGAACCCATCTTATGCAAGCGAAGCAGTGTACCCGTGCAGCAGACACAGCAGTCCACCTATACTTGTATATACATAATACATAAACATAGGCATTCAATGACGCTATGGGACGTTTTATCATGATCTCATCTTTTCATCTTTCCCGGATGATAATGGGCAGTTGTAGTGCCGTCTTGCATCCTGCTCTTGACTCTTTTAGAGCCTACGCCGTTTTCCTGGACCAAGCGGCAGTTGTGCTAAACCATGCTTCATGTACGATTATCAGTATATGTATGTAAGTGCATGTGGACATCTACAAGGAGTGGATGGATGGATGGGTGGATGGATGATGATGATGGATGGAGGGATGGATGGGTGGATGGGCGGATGGATGCACTGGAAAAAGTTTGCATGTAGACGTGGATGCAGATATAGATGAGGCTGTAGTTGCAGCTTCAGATACAGGCACAGGTATACACGACGACACACATATTGGTAAGGAGATAAGACACGGCATAAGTATGTTCTGGGTGTGTTTTTGCCACTCGCGCTCGACAAGTCAGACAAGGTTTGGGCGGTATAGGTATATATGCTGTTACAGCCACCGGTTTTGATTTGAATGTCGATGCAGACATAGACGTCTTTACACTTACATGCATATACGTATACCAAAACATGCTGTTCTTGAAAATCGGAACTGATGGTTCATGCTTTTGTCATTAAACCACCAAAGCTGCTGCAAGAACCACCGGAAAGTGAATCGCTTAAACCCTGAGCTCCCAAAATAACTGTAAACCAGAGCTGCTCGCACTCCCGGAGTCATCCCAGAAGCTCCCTGGGGCCTCAGATCTTCGGCTTATCTCTTTTTGTGGATGAAGGCTTTGAGGCTCTGTTCGGCTCAGACACTCCAGGCTCCATGTTGTAGGGCTGAAGCTCTATTCAACAGTCTTTACGTCTCCGGAGTGTGGATAGACACCCACCTCAGCTCCTTGATTTGCGCTCTCACACTCAGGCCCCCTGATTTACCACGTCCGATGATTTCCCCTGCCTCTACTTACGGATGAAACCGCCGCAGCTCATCCCGAACATAAAAGACGTGGTATAAATGGCATGGCAAAACCATGGCAACAGAAAGTCGCTGGCCCGAACACTGGGTTCAGGCATTGGACGGAAAGATTGTGGCTCCCTCCTCTAGGGTTTTGACGGTTTTGACTCCGAAGGTAAGGTTTCGGATTCCGCTAGACGTTGGCATGTGGGGTTGAGAAGGAGATCTCAGATCAAGCTTTACAATTCCTCTCCTAAGTCGGCGTGTTATCCCGGCTCGGCTTGCTTTTGTACTCGTTTGTTGTTTTAAATGTATTCTGCTTAATGTTGACTTCTGGTCGCGGTATGGTCCCCTCATGGTCCCAACACTCCTGATTCAACAGGAAACAGATCAACGAGACCCAGACTCCCGCAAAGGTCGGCGAGGACTCCGCGGCAGGCTGCTTTCGCCAAGCTCGAATCTGCTGCATCAGCGTCGGCGCACATGGCGAAGAGACTAGCTTCGTTCTTCGAAGGTTTCCGCTGGTCCTGGTTCGTGCCCTGCCTACACACCTTCGCGCGAGCCTTTTCTCAAGACCTGCCGAACAGCCTTGGATGCCCGGATTTGATCCGCCACGAACCCATGGTTCTGTCGGATGTTCTGATTGTGTCGGGAAGCAGTACCCCTTCTGAAACTGCAGAGATCTGCCTCCTGCAATCGAGCTTCAGATGGGATTGCAGGTCTTACTTTCGTTGCTGTGACTACCTGCCCCCTTGCCGCAGCAAGTCCTGCTATCCTCAGCCGAATGCATCCCGGCGGGCGACATGAGTCTGACAGGCCCTAAGGATCTCAAGAAAACTTGCACTACACTAGACACCGAAAGCATCTATCGCGGGCCTCCCAAAGAAATGCTCATACCGCTTCATGCGAATCGATGAAACTCCGCCTTTCAACCAGCCCCCACGGAAAAACAAATAGCAAAGTGAATTGAATGAACTCTGCAGGCAGGGCATTTACATGCAAAGGTTTGGGGCTCCAGGGTAGCTCTTGGCCTGAAGCCTACTTGTAGGCAGTAAGTGCAAAGCTGCAGGTGGGCATACTCCGTGTGGTGATGTATGCGCTATTTGCTTCAGAATTGGGAAATGTCCACGGAAGCCATAGCACCCTGTCATCCACTCAGTCGCCCCAGAACAACCCCACACCAAAACACAGGGCATTTAAAGCCGAAAGCTAAGCCAGCGACTTCCAAGCATCTCTGTTGGCAATCGCCCCGACCGGAGCATCTCCCAGCACTTCTTCTCCGACCTGAGGAAAGGCGGCTCCATTTTAGCCGGACCTCTGCCTGGGGAAGGATCAAGAACTCGCAGTCCTTTCTCCAATTTGGAAGCCACTTTCTGTACTGGAACTGCTGATGATGATGGTGATTACCATGATACTCACAATTTTTCATAATCGCTCATGCTGGTACTCCTATGGCTATGATCCTGAAACCGCCAGATCGAGCAAAAGCTTTGGCTCAGGACCTTCGGCATTGAAAGGAACAAGTTAGGATGTTGTAGCTAAAAGCCAAGCACATCTTGGCATGCTCTTGGCTGGTGGGGCACTTACTTCTAAAATCTACGTACTTGCTGGAACTAAAGTACATCTACACCGGTAGCAGCGACGGCAGCGAAGAAGCAGCAGCAGAAGCGATCAGAAATGTTTATGCAAACCGAACATAAACAGAAAGCTACACATCCGCACGACCAGGTGATTGGTGCAGTGTGACAAGGACCCAAGTTGCCATCCACGAGTAAAACTTCCACGGGACAAGAACGACGAGGGCAGGAGAAGCAAACACAAGCTTTGGCCATCGCGACAACAACATGGCGCCTGGATGCGCCTATGCGTTTTGGCACATTTCAGAATGAGGAGTTCTACATGGATTCGTGCGAAACCACAGCGAGCATCAATCCGAAGCCATCCGAGTGGCTCTGCCCTCAGCGCCTCTTTCGTCCTGTGTGCCTGGGATGTGGTCAACCGGTCACCGAAACAAGGGCCGATCAGAATAGGGTGTTGGGTCGTCGTCTTCCGCTCAGGTTGTGCACTGTGTACCAATCCAAAACCGTTTACACGGTACTCCTCCTGCTGGTGCACAAAAGTTCTGCCTGAGTCTCGCTCTTCAATTTAGGTTTACGCTGCATCGCCGCGTATCTCTCCTGTGCACGAAAGCTTTCGCGCGTGACCTCGATTGCTCAAGACTGTTGGCCTCGCTGCTGCAGACCAGGCTGTGGTCCAACAGTTCGCGCGCTCGAGCCGCACAAACCCTCTGCCGAGCTGCTAGAACCTCGATATCCTCCTCGGCCTTCTGGAGCTGATCCTGCAGACACTGGATACAGCAGTCAGAGTAGTCAAGTGTCCTGGTCATCCACACCCTCAAGAGCAGCATTCTGCGGCCCATCATCATCACCAGCATCGTTTCGCCTAGTGCTACGCTTGCGGAACACGGCGATCGGAGTTTGAGGTCGTAAGAACAGTAACAGTTGACAGCATTCGGCAGGAGTAGTGCACCAAGGGCTGCATACGCAGCATAAGCCATTCGCAAGACAATCATACATCATATGTGTGCGCAGGAGCCTCGGACGACTGAAATCAAAAGGTAAACAGTCAGAAGTTTTGAGACTACGCACTTACAACAATGGACGCAACGGCAAGGGGCACAGTCATCAAAGAGGCGAGGCATAACCCAAAACAGCACGAATTGCCCCAGCAGTCCTGGTATTGATCCAGTTTTTGCTGACCCTGATTGGCCAAGGTGTAGAGGTGTGCAATTCCTTGCGCTGAAACGTGTGGCTTTGCATGTTAATTGATTGATCGTCCTTGTGCGCTTCTTCTACTCTCTCGCGTCTGATCATCAGTTCTTCCTCGCGGGCATTATCAGTCATCACGAGGGAACCACTGTCTACAAGCATTGCATATCTTCGGACTGACCATAAAGCCGTTTCAAACGGTGTTGCTAGTAAGATGTATATATCTACGACATTAGTGGGCGGCTATGTTCATCGTAAAATAAACGGTTAAAAGCCTTTGGCGCAGCGCAAAATGCCTAATGCATTCTGACTTACATCATAGAATGTATTCCGCCACCTTGTACATTTCATAAGGTATGCCACATCTTCAGACTACTCTGCCTTACTACAGGCTCTACCTTACGGGATTCGCCGCCTGCCTACACCTGCATGCGTGTACGTACGTATGAGTCGTACCTACGTGCGTAAGTATGCATGTAGGCATAGGTATGTACAGATGCCTTCAAATGCGCCGGTCTTGCGAGAATCGGCCATTGGTTGTTTCAGACGCATGCACGCATACGTACACCAACGCACACCCACAAGTTAGAATCTTGCATCTGAGCTGCTGCTTTTGTCCGCATCGGGAACCAAATCCTCATACCATCGCAGACAGGCGGACTCTTGCGGTTCGGGGGCCTTGCAAGCCCCTTGTTCTTGCGGAGAGGCCTGGAACATTCAAGAATCACTGAGCATTTGGGACGGTTTCGGGTTCAAGCTTGCCCGACCGCCTGGACGTGCAGAGTAGTCAGAGCTAGGGCCCGAATTTTTCAATCTCAGCCGAAACTGAGTGCAAGAATGCCTCACGTGGACAAGCGACGTATTCCAGCAGCACCCTGTCGAACTTCTCTTTCAGAGCTGCCAGCTGCTTGTCATGAGCCGCCTTGGGCACGACTTGGTTGAATGGTCTCAACTGACAACGAGTCGTTCGGGAGATACGTGGTTCAGCAGTTTGTCGCAAAGAGACACGCATTAAACTATCAAACCAACGCCGTGCCACTTTTGCACCCAATCCATGACATCTGTACCCTCTTGTGGAAGCCCGAAATAAGGCCAAGCTGTAAAAGAGTTTCAAACGCAAGAAGCCGAACTTGCTCATGCACTGCGTACAGGACACCGGTTACATAGGGGACTATCATGTGATGCATCCTCCACAAGCAAGCTGCCACCAAAACACTCGCATGACCACGCCTAACAAAATAATTAGGGGATGGCGGCCCCCCAGAGCTTGTTTAATAAGAACGCCACAACTCCTGGTTTGCTGGGTTCAACAACTCCAAATCCGGAAACTGCGGAGACGTGGTCCTTGTCTTCGAAGCGAAGCGCGGGCCGGCTGTTGGAGGCCTCTCTGGAGGGCAGTTTTGCATCCTCCACCCGCCATTCAAGTGCCACCACTCGAAATCCAGAGCCTGGATGGCTGAACGTGGAAGACCGAACCCCAGCCCAAGCTAGAAAAAAGCTGTTGCACGAAACATCCTGGCCTGGTCGGCCTCCTGGCGATGCAAGGGGCTGAGCTTGAGCTGCTACTACTGGTACCACTGCAGCTCAACAAATCACGACGACCGGTACAATATTCGCGACATGATGGACAGCTATATACCACTTACCACCGACACTTTCCAGTCACGTGCAAAGCTATGTTGATTGCCATATTCTGCGAAAGTTGCTTTTGTTCTAATTATTGCAATCACAAATAACGCTGATATTACGAGGACAACATGATAATGACAATGACCCCAAGGAAACAACCGCTGCCACCACTACTTGTTGCAAGTGCTGTACGACTGCAACTACAACTCGCAGGGGTACGCAACTGACACCGTTGCCCAAGTAGTTTCTGGGCATCAAGGCTTCCATTGTGAGAAAACTGGGAGAAGCTTGGGGTAGCGCTCTGGCCACGCAAAGCCTAAGGCCAAGGTGTGGTGCTCATAGGTCAGCGCACTGCCCGGCAATAGAACTGTATTCGCTAAACCCGCAATGCACTTGGATCCCGATGACGCCTCTCCGGGTCCCTTGTTCACTCGCTGTTGTTCCAGGAGTGCCTTCCGCCGCCGCATCGTTTCCTCCAGCAAGACTCCGAGTAGAAAAGTAGAAGGACGAATACTTTGAGGTTGTTGTCTCACAGGCCTGTACACTGGTGGTGGACAAAAGGGAAATACCGCAATCATTGTAACCTTCTGGGCCTCGTGGCACTAGAATTTTGTTGTCCTTGCATAGGCCTGTACCATCAGTAACTCAGTACTATCAATGTCACCATCATCACCCCTACCAGAGTAACTGCCACTGTGCTCGTGTTGTGACGATCATGCTCATCTCGGCCGGTACATCGCTGCCAATACGGGAGCGTGAAAGAATGTGTTTTGCATCACTATGGTCACTCGTGACATACGAGTGAAAAGTTGCGCGCTCTGGAGAGTAAGGTGGACTCTTTCACTGAGTGCTCGGTTTCGCTTGGACTAGGCTTGGCCTTCCCTTGTATTCAGGACAACGTGTAGCAAACAACCTGATCCCCCGAGCATCCGTAGCGGTGTGATTCTTCTAGACCCTAGACCTGTTTCTAAACGTTTGCATTGGTATGACTACTGGGGCCGATCAGCTTGTGGTGTGCTGCCAGTGTCAAGTTTCGCACGATGATCTGAAGAATTGCTGCGCTTCTCGCTCTTGTTGAGTACGCTTCTATGGCGACAGCAGCCACCACTGCACGTTTGCACTTGCGGCAAGCAAGGGCGAATTACTACATGCAAGTATCTTAGTATTCTTCAGTGTCTCAGGATCCTGAGGCTCCGAATCTCCCAACGGGTGGCCTTGCGGCGCCTGGCCCTGGCTCGCGGGCTTTCTTCCTCCTTCTTGATATCCTCCAGGCCCTGTTTTGGGAGTGCAGGCCAGGCGAGGTTCTTGGCGCTGAGTCAATCTCTGTTTAGTGAAACCTGTGCCTCGAGTTGCAACATCTGTAAGCACGGTTGCCGGGCTAAGGGCTGGCTGCACTGCAACTCCAGACACAACGATAACTAGCTATGAGTTTAGGGTGCGAGGGTGTGGTTAGCAAAGGGTGTAAAGGGCACGCACCATTGGACACAAACACACACACACACACGCACACACACACGCACGCACGCACACACACACACACACACACACACCTACACACACCTACACACACGCGCGCACACACGCAAACACGCACACGCACACACGCACAGGCACTTGACCCTGGGGACTCCGGCCATACACGTTATTGCAGTCTAAGTCTGAAGCCTCATGCTCGACGGCTTAGGGTCGGCTTGCCAAGCCTCGTCCACGTTCCTACCGGTAATCCTGCATTTCAGCATCCCCGTCAGGAAGCTACTTAGGAGCTTGAAGGCTTGGGAGGGCATCGAAGCAAGCCAGGCAGATCACACAGGGGCTCTGCGACATGTTTTCAGGCTTTCACCTGGCTTGTTTGAGCAAGATTACGTCGCGGGTTTAAAGTTTTAAAGTGTCGGGCTCCGGGGCCCAAGCACACAGCCGCCCCACCACCGTTCTCGAGAAGTGCTCTCACCTATTCGCCGGCCAACCTGATTGTGTGCACGTTGTCAGGCGCTTTACACATCCACTGAGCCTCAACTCCTAAAACTAGTAACTAGTCTGGACTGGATTTTGCTGGCCTTAAAGGAGTTCTCGTAAAGTTGGGCTCCTCGAGGCCCCTCCTAAGAGCCGAAACACTTTTTGGACTGCCAGAGGCCACTGCGGGAGGGCGGGCGATGGGATGGAAACGGCACCTCCTCCTCTTCTATCGCCTCAGGCTCGGCGCCTCGGCTTGGACCGCACTGCTGCACTCCAAGGGCCGAAACTCCCGACTGCCGCCTCAACATTCCTGTTTGAAAGCAGGGCCGCCGGTAGCAGCGAAGCTAAAACGGACGAGGGGTTTCGGGGGATGGCAAACGCTGTGCAAACCTGCTCCGATCAGGGACTACCAATGGGGATCGACATCCGTGCGTTCCAGGGTGCCAGGATCTGCCAATCCCGTCACACTCTGGATGGTGTCCTGGGCAGGGTTCAGGGAGGGGTCGAGCCATGACGGTATCCAGCCTAGTATGCGTCCTCCTACAACTGCAACTACAACTACAACTACAACTACTAATTACTACTACTACTACTACTACTACTACTACTACTACTACTACTACTACTACTACTACTACTACTACTACTCCTGCTGCTGCTGCTACTACTACACCACTACTACCACTACTCGGCTGCTGCTGCTGATTGTTGCTGCTCCTCGACTGTTCTTGCGACACTACTGTGATTCCTAGGTGTTGCAAAGAATATTGTCGGCAACTACTGAAGGTCTGGGTTGGCATTTTCCAGTTTCGAATCTGTGACTGTTGCAACACAACAACTGCCACGACATTTCAAAACAATCACAACCGCCGCGAATTTGAATCCCGAACTCACACACGAGAACCAAAGCCCGCAAGCACGGGACCAAAAGCCAGGTCTCTTCCAACTCCTTCTCCAAGGCCAGGAGGCGCGGGTAGATCCTATGGGCTTGACGAAGAAGCGTCCAATCTCTGGCGGCTTCGGGATTGTGCTCTTTCTTCTAGCGCAGCTGATAGACTTCAAAGAGTCTATGATTACTTGTTCGGAGTTGATAGCGTGAGTGACCAGTTCCGGCATCAAGCGTTCAGGCTCCGTTTGCCTCCTGCAAGAAACACAAAAATTCAGCTGCTGGTCGATAGCCGAGAAAAACGCAGCACTGCTGCATGCCTGTACTGAACGTCGCCCCTCAATCCGGCAACCGAAGCCTCGGAATTCACATTGACCCGAGCCTGCCCAATGCCTGGTAGACATGGACGTTTTGCAGAGACAGGTAACCATCGCAGATGGTCTTGCCTGCTTCTGTACTTTGGTGGAATTTCTTCCTCTACCACCGGTGATTGAAGGCTGCCACACAGTAAGAAAGACAAGGCTATGCAGCCAGAAACGAAACGAGGCTTGGAATTTCGTGTACTGTTTGTTCATTATAACTTGTACAGCTCAGAAGCTGTTGGAGATGTGCACGTCGAAGTTCTTGTCTCTCTGCGTTGCCAGATGGTGCAGTGCGTCCTTGCGGCGTGAGACATATCCAACATCAACAATGAGGTTTAAGATCAGGAAGAAGTAACGCGAGCACAACCAGGTGTTCTGGAGCCAGGGGGCCGGACTAAAAGGCACTACGATGAGGGTGACTGGGGCCTCACGGACTCAAGCTTCTCTGCCAATGATGCCGCCTACAGCAGCAGCTGCTGTAGTAGCAGGAGGACGCGAAGCACTTGCTCTCTCAGAGTAAGTAGAGCATGGCAAGATGACTGCTGCTGATGCTGCTCCTCTGCCGCTACTGGGGCAGCAACTGCCGCCCTGGATATTCATGCGTTGCATTTCGTTACTGTGCGTACTTGTCATCGCCGACACAATAACTGAAGATACTATGAGGACTCTAGCGGCTGCCCCCGAGCCCCCATCATCACCACGCAGGCGCTACTGCCACTGCAATAGCCGCGATTGTTCTAGCTCCAAACGATGGCTGCAGGCAAGCACATATTTTGGGCTGGGTGTCGAAGGTCTTGAGGTCCGCATGCTTCTGGACCTGGCTGCGTCTTCTGCCAGCAATCAGACCAACGTTGTGGACTTGGACTCACTCCCGGGCAAAGCTTTCTTCTCACAATGTCGGTTGAGGGTGGCAAAGCCATCGACTGCTGGTCGCAAACTAGCTCAAGGTCTTCGACTCCCCTGACAGATTCGGAAGCATGTTGGCCTTGGAGGTTGGAGGTCGATAAGCAGCTACAGAAGCTACAACTCTAATCCAACCCCAGAGCGCTTCCCTTTGCACCGGATTTCCTGCATCACTTAGTGCCTGGATCTCCTCATAGCACGAGCTTACACAACTTGTACAGCCGAGGCACCAGTGTAGACGCAATGACTTTCGCGCGCTCCTCGAAGTTCCCCCTGAGTGCCGAGGCAGTTGCCCCGGACTCATGCACAGAATCTTGCGGTCGCGAGGGCCAACTGAAATTGAGTCAAGTTGCCGGGCTTCTTCCTGCTCTTCGAAGGCCTGCCTGATGCACAATAATAGCAAGAAAAAGAGATTCACATGCAAGGGAAGTGACCATCTGAAATGTAAGCAAACCCGCATGTCCATAACAAGACTCATCTGACACAGGTCAGTTCCACTTGTTAGACGAATAGGTGTCGAATAGGGTTATTCTAGGGGCCTGTGGCATCCCCATGATTATGGCCTTGGGCTTTGGATTGTCTCGTGCAGCCTGCAGAGGGATGACAGCTATCCCAGCAACAGCATGCGACAGCTATGCTTCGCTGTATTCTCGTGCATTCGTGCGTGTGTCTGTGTGAGCGTGTGTCCGTATCTCTACAGGTACTCCTGGTGAAGAACATTAATTGCTAGCCTGGTTCCTTCTGTTCTGCGTAGAGATTAGTGTTCTGATCAATATGACCTGTTTGGTTGCGCGACGGCTACGGTAGACCTGCCAGCCTGATAACAAGTACGGGCCTTGAACTATTGCCGTTTGCATGACCAGTGCCTTTGGTTCTCGGTCGTAGGAGGAGGAGGAGGAGGAGGGGGAGGTGCGGACAGCAGAGGGCGGATTTGCTGCTGCTCTGGAATCGCTTTTGATTCACTAGCACGAACCCTCGAGCTTGTAGAGGGCAAGGCAGCATCAGACATCACACGATTTAGCAAGGCTTCTTTGGTTGACACTGCATAAACGAAAACAACACTGACGTGATGTTATCAGAACTCAGACCTCCGTTCAGTCCTGAACCACATGAGACGGTCCAAAAGCCTTCCGTCGAGTCTTCACAACTCCGTGTCGCAACCTGGAGCCAAGGTAAAGCAACCGCGCCTCAACTCATCACGGTGCTGGAACCGGGCCTTCTTCTCCTTGTGACAGCCACAAACCGGCTCTGTTCTCCGAACCCAACAGTGTGCAGTGCTGCTGGCGTGGCTTCCGGAAAGGCTTCCCATTTCTACCTGAGGCTCCTTTCCCACACTGTGAACTCAAACATGCTCCAAGAAATCCACTTCAGGCCTAGCTGCAATTTGCATCTCGGACTATCCATGTTAGGCTCCATGGGATGGAGGGTCATGCAGAATGAAAATCCATAACCACTGCGGCCGAAGTGCTTGAAGCCCGACAGCTGCCAGAGAACCCTCATGGACCCCAAAGTTTTATATCAAGGCGACAAAAGGGCTGAGGTGCTTAGGATTGGGGGGTCTGAAGGATGGCGACGCCATGGAGGTCGTAACTTCTAAAGCTCAACCTGCTTTCCGGCCCTTAGGCCTCGAAGGTGTAGCGCTTGATGACCTTTGCCGCAGATCTTGAGCTTTTTCTCCAAAACGAGGCCGAAGCACGGTACATTGATGTGTCATTGTCCATTATTATTCCGTACCTGGGGGTTAAGACTCTCGGAACTCGGACAATGCAGGCGTTAGGGTTTGAAGTTTAGGATTGTGCGGCTTTTGGTAACTCACAGCTCGGCAAAGCCAGGCAAGGTCCCAGTCCGAACAGTGCTCGACAATCCCAACACATGTGCAGCTGCAAAAGCTGCAAAAGCCTCTTTAAGCAATTAAACATGTCACCTCCACTGAAACATGATAGATCTGCAGCTCCTCCAACACAGGGTATCTGAAGCTCGAAAGCTGCACCACCGAACTGATGTGCCAGAAGGCGCAGGTGAGCCGACAGCTGGCCACCTGAGATGGAAGAAAAAGTCGGACCTCAAGTGAGATAGTTTTTATACGGGTCCCTAGATAAGGCGCTACGCCTCCTGAAAGACGCGTGCTCTTCATGTCCATACCCCCACCCAGAGTCAGAGTCGAGCGACGTACTCCTTCACGAAGCTGCTCAAGTCCTGGGAGGCGGCAGGACTGTGGGTTTACATTGGATACTGCCTCCATACAGTAGCAGTCTAAAATAGGGCTACTATTAACGGCCTAATATATCTACATTATGAATATTGTCCAGCTGTTACTGAGTGGGGGCAGTAACCAAGATTTGCAGCAAGTGGAGCATCGAATGCTTGGGTGCGGAGGCTTTGGATTCGGCAGGTGCCGGGACGGAATCTCTGACGTGTCTCATGGCGTCATGTTGGGGGCAATTGGCTAGGGCTAGCCGTCCGGTTCGAGTCCAATCTTGAACCGCTTATGTTTTGTCTCCTGCATTGCTGAACGAGTCACTATAGGCAGGGAAGGTGACCATGCAGTCTCTCACTTCCACGACCAAGCCGATACGAATCACTTCACATGCATCTCGCCCACGATTGCAGCAAAATGCTGCAACACTGCAAGGCAACACGAACGAAGACTCTACTCACACCTTTCACGGGAGAAGTGAGTTACAAGCTACCAGTTTGAAACACCCATTGCCAAGTGAGGTTCTAGGTCGACGCGGGACGGAGTCCCACAAGACTCTGCCATCGAACATCATCGAACCAAGGAGGATGCAAGAACAGTTCTGGGCGATGCAGATCCAGGAGTTGAACGGTGGCGTTGAAGAGGTCACGAGCTGCTCTGATGGAAGAATCGCAGGCAAGCGGCGCCGATTGCGCCCCCGTACTCCTGGCAGTCATTTCAGCTCGCCATGCAATGCCCCATATTGAACATTGAACCTTACACACCACGCGCTTTGCAGCGCCGAGCCTTCGAGCCGCCGAACTGTATCGCATGTAGCATTGCCGCAGTCGCATCCGCCACCGAGACCTGCAGAGGGCAATACAGTAAGTCTTCAACTAGATCCAGCCGAGTCTGCACAGATTTGAGGCTTACAGTAGGACCCCTTGTGCTGAAGAAACACATTGTCTTATTGCACTTCCACAGTCCATGATCGTCAGGTTTGCGCCTGGCAATCGGCCCAGGACATCTGAGGGTTGGACATGGAGACAAGGAGTGCTTTGCACAGCTTAACGATGGGAGTGTCGTGGGATTCCCATTTGGGCTCCGAGGTCCGAGCACTTGCTGGCCCCAGTCCTACAAGTAGCTTCCCGAGGAGCCTCCCCCATCCCATCATCCAAACTAAGGCCAAGACATCTACATTCCAGATCTGGCACGGGGCGGAACGGGAAGATTTCGGTTACGAGGTGCAGGGGAATAACGGGCAACAAGGTTCGGAGCAAACCCTGAATTCGGGCACAGGAGCTGGATAGTTCTCCAACTCCGGCAGCTCCCACCAGCCCACACCCAGGTGTAAGTTCGTCTGTGGTGGCTTGGCGTCACCCCTCAGCAGAGCAAGGCGGTGAGGGCTCCACGCTAGAAGAAGCAAACACCCAACTCCGCACAGGAGACTCTCAGCAAGCTGCGTTAAGCCAGGGAGCTCTCCACGCCAGTTGCAGTTTTTCAGCGCGTGTCGCTCCCATTGTGCCACGGTCGCCAAAACTTTCTTCACCCTGGATCTGCGTGATTTGTGTGGGCCATTCAGGATACCACATGTAGCTGCACGCTTGCGACGTGGCCTAGGGTTAATGCTTTTGTTTACTTGCCTCAGACAAGGTCAAGATTTCGGACTTGCTCATGACCCCATGACTCAAACCCTCCCAAACTGAAACTTGAAAGTTCTGAAGATCTTTCTAGACTATTGGTTGCCCAGGGCAGTAGTGATACTGACCCGGATGCTAAAGCGACTGGGGCTGATGAGAAGAGGAGAGGACGGAGAGACATGTGAAGCAAAGTGGCTACAGACGCGACAACGATGACGCTGCGAACACGACGACGATACCAGCGAGGAGGACGAGGAGGAGCAGGAGGAGCTGAAGGGAGCTAGAGACTGATGGAGGGGGATGTCGCCCATCAAGGAAACGACTTCTTTTCACTCTGAATCACTCTGCTGCATTGAGGTGCTGCCCATGCCCCTGTTGCTGCCGCGCGACAAGTGTTGGGCCGCCAGGCGCCCGAGCGCTTCCTGCAGTGCCTTCCGCTGTGTCCGCTTCGCCTTGAGAGAGACGACACGGATGAATGTTCGTCGCCACCGAGATCCGTGCCAAACGTGTGTGTGTGTGTGTGTGTGTGTGTGTGTGTGTGTGTGTGTGTGTGTGTGTGTGTGTGTGTGTGTTTGTGTGTGTGTGTGTGTGTGTGTGTGTGTGTGTGTGTGTTTGTGTGTGTGTTTGTGTGTGTTTGTGTGTGTTTGTGTGTGTTTGTGTGTGTTTGTGTGTGTTTGTGTGTGTTTGTGTGTGTTTGTGTGTGTGTGTGTGTGTTTGTGTGTGTTTGTGTGTGTTTGTGTGTGTTTGTGTGTGTTTGTGTGTGTTTGTGTGTGTTTGTGTGTGTGTTTGTGTGTGTGTGTGTGTGTGTTTGTGTGTGTGTGTGTGTGTGTTTGTGTGTGTGTGTTTGTGTGTGTGTGTTTGTGTGTGTGTGTGTGTGTTTTTGTGTGTGTGTTTGTGTGTGTGTTTGTGTGTGTGTTTGTGTGTGTTTGTGTGTGTGTTTGTGTGTGTTTGTGTGTGTTTGTGTGTGTTTGTGTGTGTTTGTGTGTGTTTGTGTGTGTTTGTGTGTGCTTGTGTGTGCTTGTGTGTGCTTGTGTGTGTTTGTGTGTGCTTGTGTGTGCTTGTGTGTGCTTGTGTGTGCTTGTGTGTGCTTGTGTGTGCTTGTGTGTGTGCTTGTGTGTGTGTTTGTGTGTGTTTGTGTGTGTGTTTGTGTGTGTGTTTGTGTGTGTGTGTTTGTGTGTGTGTTTGTGTGTGTTTGTGTGTGTTTGTGTGTGTTTGTGTGTGTTTGTGTGTGTTTGTGTGTGTTTGTGTGTGTTTGTGTGTGTTTGTGTGTGTTTGTGTGTGTTTGTGTGTGTTTGTGTGTGTTTGTGTGTGTTTGTGTGTGTTTGTGTGTGTTTGTGTGTGTGTTTGTGTGTGTGTTTGTGTGTGTGTTTGTGTGTGTGATTGTGTGTGTGTTTGTGTGTGTGTTTGTGTGTGTGTTTGTGTGTGTGTTTGTGTGTGTTTTTGTGTGTGTTTTTGTGTGTGTTTTTGTGTGTGTTTTTGTGTGTGTTTTTGTGTGTGTTTTTGTGTGTGTGTTTTGTGTGTGTTTTTGTGTGTGTTTGTGTGTGTCTGTGTGTGTTTGTGTGTGTTTGTGTGTGTGTGTGTGCAGGTGCTTGTGTCTGTACATATATGTATATATAAGTCTACAATCTGAAACACCTACATCACCATCAGCATCATCGTCACCTTCCTGGAGTTAGTGATCTTGACCTTCGTTGCACATGCTGGATCAACGGCATCGTCATCATCGTCGTGTGCCAGCTAGCAGGAAGTCTGGGGCTCAGAACTCGCAAGGGATGTCTTGGAGCTTGTGACGCTCGCACCACGTCGAACCCTTGACCTGCAAGCCTAGGGCCTAGGGCCTATGCCTATGCCCCAAATGGGAGCCTGCGAAATTTCTGGAGTCGAGCACAGCTCCGAGCTGCTAAACTTCAGTCCCAGGCACGGCCCGGGACAAGATGGAGCAAGAGATCTTCCAAACCAGCAGGGCAACCTCCGGGCGTCTGAGACTCTGGGACTGGCGTCTCTTCAGATTATAGCTTTCGACTTCGTAGGCGAGCTGTCCAAGGCTGCGCTCGAGCACAAACCTTGCAGTCCCACATGCTGAAGAAGGCCCTGGTCGAAAATGGTGCAACGATTCGCAGGTCATAAGCATCTCCTCGTGACATACAGTACCCCCTGAAATCCGGCAACACCTCTGCAACTGAAGGCCTTCGCCGGCCGCGCCGGCTCCGCTAGCCTTTCGACTTGTATGCGCAAGGACATCGCCGTTTTGGCGTGTTGATAAACACTGAGCCTAAGCTGACGTTTATGCTCAGGCCTTCCTTTCAGAAGACCCCATTTTGAACGCCACTTGGTCTTGCATGCATTCGGGACATGCATGGACATGAATCATGGTGCTTGACGGCACTGCGAGATGAATCTCAGGAGTTGATTCACTTGTAACTTGTAACGCTAGTACGGCAAGCTCTGCCAGCGAGCCGGTCATACCTTTAGGGCCTGGGCTTTCGGGTTTGCTCGTCAGGGATTCCGAGGCCTTGCCAAATGAAAGTGGGCTGCATGGGCTTTTCAGCTTCTTTTTGGAATCGAAGTGAGAACCCCGATGCTTGGAGTCGGGAACCTTTGACATTTGCCGAAAGCAATTTGGAAGAGCGCAGCCAGAGCAAGTGTCGTCGCGGTAGGGAAGCAGTGGTAGTGGTGGCCGTCGTCATTGTAGTGGAAGCAGCAGCAATGGAATCAGAACTACACAGGAATCGGGGTAGGCCTGGGAGCGGCCACAGAAGCTGCAGGATAGCAGTCGCCGTTTCAGTCGTGGCATGTCGTGGCAGTTGGAGGGCCAAGCTGCCGCGCAGTTGCAGGAAGATTAGAAGTAACCATGCTTCTTGGTAGTCCAGCTATGTCGGTGCTCACATTGCAGCACTGACAACATCCTAGTTCTAGGCTCATCCGGGCCTCCTCTTCGGTGCCTTCTTCTTGCGCTCAGAGGCGGTCCGGCTCACAGGACGACTCGCGCTGGGACTGGGGCTGTCGTCCGACTCCTTCCGAAAGACTTGAAGAGTTTGCGGTTCAGGGATGTTGGCATAAGGGGGCATGCTGTGGGAGGGTCCAATCCATTCAAACCTTTTCTATTGAAGGCAGCTCGATCAAGCATTGAAAAGAATAACTACGGTCTGCTACGTCTAGCAACACGAACTTGGCATGATAAGGTTCACAGTATTTCACAATACTATTTGTCCTCCTGCCTAGAAATAGCACACGACACCGACAATCAGCATAACAACAGCGATAGCCAAGCAATAGCCATCAAGAGGAAGCAGTAGGTACGGAGACGGTGGGTACTGGGCAGCAAGTCAGCTGCCTTCATTTTTCATTGGGGTCAGTCAAGTCGGGATCTTTGAACTGAGCAAAGACAGCGTGTGGTTCCGATTACAGACCGCAGCCCACGTGAGCGGTGTGGCCCGCAGGTCCGTAGCATCGGCCGCCATGGCAGCGTGAGCAGCTCTTCCTCTGCACCTGCAGCGAATCTCACGATTACTATGGAGTATAACCTCCAAAAAAAGGACTTATTTATCGCTTCCTCATCTTCCTTCTGCTTTTCGGAGAAGGATTGCTTGTTTCAGCTTGGCTACCCTGTGGCTCCCCGCGGACATAGGCCGAAGATCCGGCGACCCAGGGGGTGGACCCCGTCGGTCACCCGACTTCCATGTCCCACGCCATTTTCCCTTTGGGACTGGACGGCGACGGTAGACAGTATGTCATGCTTTGAAGTTCTGATCGGAATTTGCCATGTTCCTGTCCAAACATGCCGCGATGCTGATCTGAAAAGCCTCCGCTCCAGAGCGCTTTTCCATGATACCGAGATGTCATGGATCTGGACAGACTTGCCAGCTGGCTTGGCCAGCCGGGAATGAGCAGACTTGATGCCATTGGGAAAGCGGGGAGGGATGCACAAAAAGTATAAGCTGTAAGGAAATATTACTAGTCATTACGAACCCTACACTAGGGCACCTGTAGGAACGTTGCTGTCTTACCATTTCCAGCTATGCAGCACGAGTCTCACACCCTCAGGGCCCCAGGTATCCCTTCCCAACCCCGCGTCCCCATCAAGTGGTGGTCTTTGGCTCAGATGCTGTTTCAGCACGTTCCGGACAGAGAGAAGCAACTTTTGGCATCTCAGAAAAGGAACCTCCCCAAAGCCTTGCCCTTCATGTGGCGACCATATCCGAAGCTCAAGAAGCCTACCCTGAGCCCTTGAGCACATCCATGAAAGCTCGAACCCGCAGGACCTCTTTGAGGTCTTACCGGTGCAGGGCTGCTACCTGCTTCTCCACCTGTTCGATGGGGCCTGAGGTCCATTCTCTGCTGGACATGCTACAGGATCCATGAGGCACTAGGATTATGAGGGACGATGTGAGGGAGACATTCCGCAAGGTGCACCGTTGCTGTTCTCTAGTACTCAAGTACCCTTCCTGTTCATAATGAGTCCTATAATGGTATGACTTCTAGCAGCTTCGGGATAGGTCTGTGCCAGGCTAGCACCTGCAAGCCACTATGCGCCAGGCCAGGCAAACGCACAGCTCATACCAAGCGCAGGGCAATCCAGCTTCGTGGAAATCAACTCCAGGATCTTGGTGCCAGACAAGAGGCAAAATTGACCGCTGCTAGGTCTCTATGAGGAGTTAGCATAATAAGGGTTGCTACGATGGGTCAAGCTCCAAGATGCTCCAAGGCAAGTTCACACCCGCAGGACCCCCACTCTGGGCAAGAAAGCATGTCTCCTGAAAAGATGCGGCAGCGATGGCGATCACACTGCTTTAGCAAAGCTTCATGACCAACCTCGTCATACCTTTCAACCAAGGTTTCATCGACAGCACCGCCACGTCCCAACCCATCAGATAAGGCAGAAAAGGCTGCTAAAAGAACTAAAACCGACAAACAACAAGAAAGGCCAAACACAGTAACGTGGCGCCTGGGAGAACTCTGCAAACGTGGCCCTTGCGCACCCTGCAACAGCAGCTGTTTTCGCTTCTGCAAGAACTGCACACATGTAAAGCTATGCTAGACCTGCTACTGCTACAACCAAAAATGCGGCGAACTTACTGCAACGCTCATTTGCCTCCAACACGACCTCGATGCTCCACCTTGTTAACCAGATCCTCCTCGGCTCTTGGGCGCGGATCTGCGGGTTCGGAGATGAGGGTTTGTAGCTTCGACACTTGTGCAGGCGCATGTTTAGCAACCGCTTGGCTCCACCGTCGAAGAAGCGACGCGACATCGGGGCAGGCTTGTGCGTCCAAGGAACGACAAAAATCTCTGCATCAACGATCCCCAACTGCAACATCACTCAGGCTCACACCCACCACCGCTTTACATCATGCTCCGCGATGCCACGACGCAGGAAGCCTGCATCCTTGCAGATGGGTGCCGAATCCCATTAGGAGCTACATGCAAGTTCACAGCAGACTTACCCCCAAATGAAGCTTTCCTGCAGCAAAGCAAGGAGGATGTCGCACTCCATGCCGCCTCAGACTGCTGTTTGAGGGTTGCAGTTTGCTTTCCAGGGTTTCAGGTAAGTCGTCACTTGTGCTGCTGCGGTGCAACGGTCAATGAATCTAACTGGTAGAGCTCTTGACCCGCCAGCCTCCGATAGGTAAACATGGGTATCAAACCATAAACGTCAACCACACAAGATACCTCTAAACAACAAACCGGCGACCCATATCATTCACATGCTAAGGGTATTTGTTGCCTTCTGCACTGCTTGACTGCGCAAGCTAAGAGTATTTACCCTCTCACAACTCGGACATGCCAGGGGAGGTTCGTGGTGTGGGTCGGTGTGATACAACAGCTACACTCCAGCTTATCAGAGGATTTTGGGTCTCTTTGCCACCCATCCTACCTGCTCTGGGCCAATGGCATCCGAGTTTAACTAGGGCGAAGCACAGAGGACTCGAAGCAGCTTGGAAGCGAACCCTGGCGTTGGCCCAGATCTTCCAAAGAAATATGCAGTCTCAAGCGCGACCAGAACGACTTTGATGTCGGGACCGCGGCAAGAGTGCACACTTGATGAAGTGTATTCAACCCAACCTCCATGCGAACCGTTGGCCACCACAGGCGTAAACAAAAACGACAACTCGGACCGGGCTCCTTCAAAGCACCGCGTCTATCATCCTAGTAACTGGCCTGTTAGCAAATTGGCCGCGAATCCTACCCCAGTTAAGTCATGTGGCCGTGACGACCATGCGAGTGCTCCAGGAACAAGTCCTGTCCAAGCATAACAAATCCGCGCAGTAGTTCAACATCGGTTCCGTCGACGACTTTGACTGCGAGAAGGAAACCACAAGAGAAGCGGAGTACCGAAGCACCCTGATCTGACATGGCAACGAGACCCCATGCAGCACAATCTGAACTGAAATTGTCGAGGCCAGGAGCTTGCTTCTTTTCTTACCGTTCCCCCGTTCCACCAACTGACGCAGAAGATCACTGCATTTGTCGGATAGAGAACCACGCAAAGACAGGTCCGCGGCAGAGGTGCTTCCACAGAATGATACTGCACTATGCTACCGTCGATCTTTCTGATTTTTGAATTCTCCCTCCGTCCAGCAGCAGGCCCTCCCGGCGTTCGTCGACGGAGAGACGCGAGGGTGAGGCCTTGACCGGCGGGCCTTCGTCTCGCTCCTTCCGAAAAGGTTGGCGATGGTGCAAAAGGCTAGCGGCTAACGCTTCAGCATCTGAGACGACTATAAGTTTCGCAGCTGGTCTGGGCCTGTGATCCGAACATGGGCTTGGGCTGTTGCTGGCTAGCGCTGCGGGGATTCGAGCTTCGAGCTTTATGGTTGTCGGGCGGGATGCATCATAAGCACCACTCCGACAACGGCATCATCCTCAAAATGCTCCCAACACTCATCGTCATTGCACACGTTATCCACGTCCTCATCCCTGTCCTCATCAACAGCGGCACACTAACTAACGTCGCCCTGCTTTCTTCATCCTCCTAACGCTCCAACCATTGATGTGTGAAGTGGCGAACGTCAGAATACATGAACACAAGCTGTCCGTCCGGTGCTGAACTGCAACAAGTACATAAGAAAGAAAGCTAGTGCAAGCCCGATACGAGCGCGAGTTCAAGAGCCTGAAGGTCGGCAACATGCTTGTACCCAGACCTTAAAAGAAAAACCCTCAACCCCCAAACTCGAGCTCTAGGCCCAAGACCGCAAGCAGGAGGACTCGAAACAACAACATTACTGCCCGACCCTGATCCCAAAATGCTCCCAAAACGGAAGCCCCAGTCCCACTTTCTGAATACAGCAGTTGGCGGCCTCCCATCTGGCCTCGGACCGCTTCCTTGAGTGCGAACGGGCCTCCAGCTCTTTCCTGCAAGGAGACTCTATAATAATATATCATGTTAAAACGCGTTATAACATACTGTAATTTTTGTATGTTATAGTTATAATATGTTATATTATAATACTCTATGGCATTATAGTAAACTTTAGCATATTGGCGGTATATTGTATTGTATGTTGCATTCTAGGCCCACAGACCAGCAGCTGGGACTTGTGCATCACTCAGCATGGTAACGACCTGCAACCTGGAGCAATTGCATGGTCTGCGCTGTCCATCCTCGTGTTTCACGAGATTTCAATAACTGGAGAAAAATTCCGACAGGTTGGACGCTTTGCCTTAGGCAAGCACGGATCCCAGAAATGGATGCACGACAGTGTTCCTGCACATGGTCCGAACTTTGAAACCCACGTAGCGAAGTGATCCGCGAATGTCGCCGCTGGAAGCAGCGCCGAAAATCGAAAGCACGACATCATCATCACTGCAGCAAGCAGGGATCAGAAAATCACCTCAACCATGTCTTGGTCTTGCTTAGCATCCGCGGAGTACTCCTCCTTGGCCGTTTCCACGCTCAGAACCGTGCGAGGTGCCGGTGCAAAATCTGGCTTTGGTCTAAGCCGGGAATGCAGAAAGAAGTACACACGCCCCGAAGCTGCCACGAGGAGTTAGAAGGCAGCCAAGGATGTGCCTACAACTGCCCAGCCCAGTTCGGTGAGACCAGCGATGGTTCGCCGCACGCAGCTGAGCCGATCTTCTGTGGCAACCATGTCGTCTGGGCAGTCTGAGCAAGCCATGTCTTCAAGGTTCCAGTACTGATGACCGGCGCACGTCTTGCACCGGAGCCCATCAGAGAAGGGACATGAAATGCTCGGACAAATCTTGTAGACACCTGGCGGGCCATCTCTGTCTTCGCATGCAGGCAAGAAATGCCAATACTGACCGGTCAAATTTGCCTCCTCTCTTTCTGCGCAGTCATAGAGGACCAGCGGCGTGCCGCTCTCAGTCTGACCTCCCCGGACCGTCAAACATCTGCCTGAAAGTTTCTGGAGGATCAGACTGCCGTTCAGCTGCCACGCCTGATCTGTGTGAAATGCTCCTGAAGGCTCGCAATGCCAAGCTGAAGTTCCAAGACCGTTCTCCATGCCAGGGTTACCATTGACATTCAAGCAAAATTGGCTTGAAACACTCCGGAACTGCCCATTGCGGAAATACCAAACTTCGCTTTCCCGGCCACACTGCTCCATCCTTATGGAATAGTCTTGTGACACATTGACCTGTGCACAGAACCCTGACCTCGGGTTCTCGAGATAAAAGATGGTGGACTCCGGGCCGCAGTGGGTCCCATCGTCGGAAACGGTAGTACCGGCTGGGCAGTCTGCGCATGCATCCGATTCTGCGTTCCAGCGCTGTTGCGCTAAGCACTTCGTGCACTGGCGGCCATCTGCCGAAAACTGGCCAGGGGGGCAGTCCATGCAAAGTCCAGCATCATCCAAGACCTGTGTGCTTAGACAACTCGGCCGGCTGGCGCAATGGCTAAAGACGCCTTCCTGCACTTCACACGCAGACATACGCAGACAACAGCTCCCAGTGCTGATCTGTCTGATTTGGTCCCATGTTGAATTCACAGTCGAACAACTCCAGAGCCAAGCCCCTGGAACGGCCAGGATTTCCTCTGACATCCAGGCACTTGCGTGACAGGCGGTTCACCAAAAACCCGTTTTCATACTGCCACACTTGATCCGAGGTGGGATCCTCCGGCATATCACAACCGCCGAGACGAAGATCAACACCCGAATCCGAACCAACCTGCTCGATGCAAATCGCGTGCTTCACGCTCGTGAGGAGACCTAGACCTTCTTGGTAACTCCAGACCTGATCGGAGCCGGGAACACTGAACTCACAATCCCACAGCGCGAGATTCAGATAGGATTGAACGGGATCTCTGCCGGAGATGTCTAGGCACAGGCCGGAGAGTGTATTTCTGATGAAAAAACCTCTGACTTGCGACCCTTGCGAACACAGGCTTCTGGGCAGTCCGCACATGTCATTTCAGACAAACTCCAGTACTGATGCACCGGACACCCTGCACACTGTCCATTTGCATTGAACTCCGCCCGAGGACTATCGTCACAGACTCCGCCCTCCACGAACTGATTGCCGCGACAGCTGCGCGCCATGCGCCTGCTGACAGGCAGGTACCAACTCCCAGATTTGGGTTGCCTGGGGCTGGCAATCCTGCACCGTGAGAATCTCTCCTCTCGCCGGCGGTGTTAAGCATGTCCCCCAATATGTGTTGACAACCACTCCGCCATTCACTTGCCACACTTGGCTTGTCGACGGATCAGCTGGAGACCGGCACGGCCAAAGACCGATTCCCCACGAATAAACGTCTGCGCAGAGCTGGCTCCACACGCTCAAGAACTCGCAATCTTGTAAGTACCACACCTGTTTCGAGTTCTGGACCCCGAACTCACAGTCCAACAGGCGTAAGGGACTGTCAGTGTCTCTTGAGCCAGACACTTCCACGCAAAGTCCAGATTGTACCTCGCGAACAAACACGAACTCTGCATTCAAACATGTCAAAACGGTCATGGCACAAGCTACAGACAGAAGCATGTTGCAGCGGAAAATCGGCTGCGCATCCAAAAACATGTCAGGATTACGCGTTCCCGAGCCGAAATGGCTACAGGTAGGGTCCGGTGGGGCTTCGTTTTCCGCAGGCAATAAGGCAGGGAGCAAGCAAGCAGGCTGCCTGGTACAAGGCGACTGCAAACACAAAGCACGAGGCCCAGAAAGATTGAAAGCAACTCTCGGTGGTACTGCTTGCAAGCGAACTCGATCCAGGTACATGTAGATCGACCCTGTCTGGATTTGGGAAGCGCAGAAACCCTGAAGGCACCAAGAGCACTCAGGGGCGGACACGGTTACACTGGCCCAGCCGCCCTGGGCGTCGAAAAAGTCGGGAATCGCTCACGACAGTGGGACGCAGACCCATACCCAAGATGTTGATTGCCAATTCATGCACTCATACACGGATGGACACCTGCTAAGAACACAAGGATGCCTAACTTCTCACGGTTCGTGTTGTCATGCTTCCATGGGCCGAGCTGGTGCCTGAAGAACATACGCACAACGAGGACAAGACACGAGCTAACTTAAGATCTATACAAAGAGTGAGACAAGCCTATTCTTGATCTCCACACAACAGGGAAAGCGGAAAAGAACGATGGATTTATGAGGGCAACATGCCCCAGCTGCGCCGGAACTCGGACGGAAGGTCGAAGGTTGGAGCAACTCGGGTGTACAGTGTAGACTTGTAGACTGAACTCTGAACTCCGAGGATGCTGGGAGCTCGAAGGAGGCTCGTGACTGCTCTTTCAGTCAAGTATGGGTGTCAGTCAACGAATCACGACATCAGGCGTATGCAAAGACTTGGCAGCCAAAGCTGGGATTCGGACACTTGTGGAAGCCTCCTGGAATGCTATGGTTATCGCCTGCCGCCACTCTCTCGTGTCTTGGCTTCCGCATCGCAATCCAAAGCGAGTGCTCACACAGTTGTTTGAGGGGTTTGGCGAGGTGTCGGGTGTTAGTAGGATGATATTTGGAAAAGTTTAGTAGGAACCTGAGACCGGGAAGTCTTACTAAAAGCACACTGTTGGTGGATCAGCAGGATAGCTCCCATTAACACACATTTCTGGTTGCACGGTGAAGAGATGCGTAGCAGCGGGACTACCGGCATGTACATGGGTTCGTCAAAATTGACAGAAACGTGGGGCACATCCTCTTCATTCGTGCCAGTCGACTCGTCTAGCTTTGCAGAAAGAACGTTCCCGGAGGCTCCGGTGCACGTCGGTGCCTTGTGGACCTCGCTGACTTCACAATGCCGCTTCTCGGCCTGTTCCACAGAATCAGCTTGTGCGGCAGTGCTGAAAGGTGCTGGTGGGGCTGGACATGAGGGGGCGAAAGCCGGTGGCTCTGGATCCAGCTCAGAGCGTGGCTACACAGTCCAGCGCTTCCAAGAACTGTTCCATCCCTGGCTTCGGGAGCTGCAGGGGCAGGGCCCG
>CAJNDT010005845.1:0-92500 GCA_905221615.1 Symbiodinium sp. CCMP2592 | reverse complement strand
CTTCGCGACCTGCAGCCGGGTCACCAATCCAGACTCATCAGCCGGCTCGTACCTAGCGCAGTCACAGCTGCTGATCTGTGCGCCGCGGCTCGAGTGCAGCTTAACGCCGTTAGACCTTTTGAGGGGTTGACTTCTTGCCAGTTCTCCATAGCTGAATTTTGGCTTGCACAGGCTGCAAGGATCCAAGGCTCCAAGCTTGTCTCGCAGGAGGCTGCTGGAGGCTATGGTTTGCGAGTCACGGTTCAAAGTCGGCATGGGGCGGTCTCGCAGGGTGCGTTGCAGCAGAGCGGCAGTGGCTTGCGCGGGTAGCGCTCCACGTCCAGCAGCTCCTGGACGACGCTGGGCTGCTCTAGGCCTTGCAGACGTGGCTTTTCAAAAGCATGCAGACGAGGGACCGTGAGAAAGTCCTAGGCACGCTTGCCTGCTGAAACATCCCAACTCCCGTTCTCACAAAGAGAAGGGCGACGGTACAGTAAATGCATAACTAAATGGGGCATAAAGGCGGTGCCGGCCGTTTTCACACTAAGCCAGTTTGCTGGATCCTCCATGGTGGAAAAACTCCAAACATCGTGGTCAACAAAAAGTCCAAATGCACACGTTACCGTGCTTGCAGCCTGCTTAAGCGAAGCTTTCTCACGCTTCGTGGCACTGCGACGGCCCGCAAGACTGGCTGGCCTTGGCCCACAAGGAGAAGCACGGCCGCCATACAGCGAACCTCCGGAGCGCTTCGGTCCGGGAAGTGTTGGGCTTCGGGCTTCAGACTTCGGGCTTCGAAGTTGTCTGTGCGTGAAGAGGGTCCGGGTCCTTGCCAGGCTGAGCAGACCGAAACCCACCAAAAGCCGCCTGATGCCAAAGGAATGCGACGCCAGTCACTGCGAACTCGGCCACACCATCGCTCATTGGCCGCACAGACACCGACAGCACACGCCGACGGTAGTTCGTAATGTTCTCGACGTCCATCTTGCCTTACAGGTCGAGCGGGTTGGCTGAAAGCCGGATTCCTTGCATTCAGCTCTTGCCAAGTGTCTTGACGCCTCTGTCATGGTTGATCTCTTTGCACCCACGTGGCAGAAGTTTCGAAAATCGTGCTCGCCCACGAAGTAGGCAGCTGCTTCACTCATTTTCTGGAGGTCTTCCCCAGCATGTGGAAAGTAATACCTCGGGAACTGAGATGATCCCAGGCGCGAAAAGACTCCGATCAATCGCCGTGGGGTCATAAGGCTGGAAGTCGGGTTTCGGATCCGAAAACCGCTCCCGCTTCCCAGCTGGCCACAGCCGTATTCAAACATTCACAGAACGGCAACATCTGCCACCAATGAAAGCCTTGGAATATCCCGTGGCTGTAGTCTTGCACAAAGCAAACTCCACTCTGGCCGTCACAGTCCTCCTGAACAACTTCAGGCATAGCCCGAAAAATCTGAAATCACGATCTATGAACTGCAAGGAGTCTGAGGGACCGCTGCATTTCGTCAAGCTTCAAGCAAGGCTAACTCTGTCGAGCAGGACTTGACTCACCCCAGTGATCCGACACTCTTCTAAGAAGGCTGTACACTCAAATTCGCCGGAAAAAACTCTCCTGCTACAGTCTCCGGCCCCACTCCCCAATCTTTACACCTGGCCAATGCTGGCCACTTCGCTGGTACGCCCGGAACAAGCAGCTGAAGCGAGCATCGAAGCCACTCGGCGCGGGCGCCGCGGCCAAGATCCTCTTGATCCGGCGGCTTGTGGAAAAAGAGACCCTGGGAATCTTCGGTGCGAGAAACAACTTTTGAAGTTTAGGGCTAAAGCCACCACCCTACAGTTTAGGGTGTGTGGTTTTAGGGTTTAGGGTTGATGCAGGAGGACTTAATTCATCATGGGTGGAAATCAGGAGCTGCCACCCTCCATTGCAAGCCCCGAATTTCCTGATGTCGGACGGCAGCACGCCGTTTAGTATGCTGGGGTAGTCAAACGCTTCCTGGGAAGGAGAAGCATGCCACGTAAAGTCCGAACTAAACTCTGACTTGCTGCATGCTGGATGCGGCGAGGCGGCCGTTCCAGATTCAGAGGCGGGCTTTAGCCGCAGAGTCAAGGAGATGTAGTTACCGGCGGCATGCACCCCCTGGCGACTGCTGCTGCACCGCTTGCAGACACGGAAACCCAACTTCCCCGCAACGTGCCGAACTTCAACCTTCTCGAACCAACCCCAAGTCATCAAGCGTCACCATAGCCCTTTCTGCCTTGTCAGTGCGCCCGCAGCGGGAGAAGTTGCAACTCTGCCGGTCCTAATGGAGCAAGCTTGTTCCGAGGCTGGCGTGGCTTGAACTCAGAGGCCTCATTCGCAGTCGCTGAGAGCACCGTGCAGCAGACAAAGCGACCAATCCCGCTCCTGGATGAGGCGCGTCTTCTGCCTTTGCTCTTCCGAGAAGACTGAGCCATCGTCTTGAAACCCCGCATCCGTCGGAAGTCGAGGGATCCTACTGCACTCTGCGAGAAGGTTTCTCGCCAGCTTACGTAGCATGCCATGGCCTGCCATTGCCGTGGCCTATGTCATTCCATGACAGCGAAATTCTGGGCACCACCAAAAACTTCATCCGATGATTGATACACACGTCTTGAAGCAGAAGATCCCTGGCAGAGGTGTCTACAGGACGCAGCCGAAACGCTACTGCGGACGGGCTACAGGGCCTCGAAGAGGGCCGCCTCGACGGTTGGGCAAGTACGTGGTTCCTGAGCTTTCGGTCCACAGACTTCCGTTTTTTGCAGAGCCATCCGTTCTGAAGAGGGAAACCTGTAGGCGAAACCACCATCAAGACCATGAAATGAGCAACTGTGACCATGACGACAATCCTCCGGGTCCTGCCAAAACCACAGCAACGGGTTCAGTATAGCAAGGGAAAAAGCAGTCGTCTTGGCAGCAGAAACAGCGGGCCAAAACTGCAACAGCAACAGTAAGGCAACGAAGCACTTGACGAGACAAACAAACTTAAAACCGACTTCAACAGACCGGTACTTCTGCATGAAAAACTGCGAACACCATGTCAGCAACACCCCGATGCGTGCAAGCTTGATGTTGGCGGGCACTTCCAATGTTATTATGCATCCGTACGCGTGCTTCCGGTTTAGCCTTGCGGCCGCGATGTCTGTGGGCTGGAATACCAAATTCAGACAGCTCTCTGGTTCGAACGGCGAGTCGATGCTTGGACGGGTCAGCATTAGTCACTAGTCACGAGCTTCAATGCCCGTATTGTCCTCAGCTGACACCCTATCAAGAACTCGCCCAAGTAGGGGAACCTTAGAGAAACGCGAGCCACCTGCCATGCTAAGCCATGGTAGTTGGTGCCCACGTAGGCCAGCTTCAAGACCTTGCCCAAGAAGCTCGGATAGCTTTATGGCCCAAAGTCTTGCAACCATTGGGTTGTAAGCCAAAGGACAGCTAGGAGCAAGAACTCGCATCTGCCTACATACGCATCAGCTCAGGCCCAGGCATAGTGGCCAAAGGTCGCTTTGGTCCAGTCGAACTCTCGGGGGCCCTTCTTCTTCTTCTCCTGCGTCTTCCTGGGACTTGCCGGGCCATGGAGGCATCTGGCCCTGGTCTCCTAGACCCCTAGACCCCCCCCCAGACCCCCCACCGGAAGCATTGCTGCGTCAGTAACCTTCTCCTCTGTCCGTAGTGCTGGAAGCAAACAAAACAGTCTGGTCAAGCATCCCGGCGCCCTCGATCGCAGCTTCCATGGCTGCCGGACATGCAGCAGGCTACTGCTCTTCTTTATTTTCGAGCTTGCTAGCAGTACTTCAATGGCACGGGCCCTGCTCCTGTTGGCCTAACGACTACACTGCAGAATACTGCAGAAAACCCTAAGGAGAGAAGCAGCCACCACTGCGAGACTGAAAGAGTAGATCTGAAGCTTGGAGTCAGAAAGGTCAATGGAATCTACAAAATGGCTTCTGCAGCATGATGCGTGGCTAAGTAGGTTGGAGCTGCTTGGAGCATTTTCTTGAGTGCCTCCTGGCAGAGTATGCATCGACAGGCCACTAGGCACGACGGGCTCTGGCATCGTTGAGAAAGAAGAAACGGAATGGCACTGCGTCCGACCAGCGGCGCGCCTAACTCGCGCTTCCCCCTTGGCTTCACCTGCAGATGGGGCATGTGTCTCCATTCTTTTGGCAGATGCGTGCCACAAACCTGCTCTTTCTAAGCGAAGAACGCGCAGGCAAAGACGTTACTACGCCGGGTTGCTCCTGTCTTTTTGCCGACTTTTCTCAGAGCTGCAGCAGCTGCGCAGCTACGGCCGTGACGAAGCGTTTTCGTCTCACGTTCGGAATGCCTGTTTTTGTCAGGATCGCTTTGGATCACTGAAGTAAATTCTCTTCGATTGCTCCTCTGGCAGGCAAGACCCTGGGCCCTCACCACCGACCCCAGTCATGAAGGTCACTCCGGGGAGCTTGGCATAGTCTCTAAAATGATGTCTTGAGGTTTCTGCATGTGAGGGCCTGGTGTCTGGATGGCTGTTGCACAGTATCGCGAAGATGAGGTTCTCAGGCTTTCCAACGAGGGCCGTCACTCAAACAGCCGTCGAACATCCACTTTTCCAGACTCCCGCCGTATGACCTGCCGAGAAGCTGCGCATCGGTGAAGGCGAGCATTAAGATCGTAAATGCAAAAGCTGATTTAGGGTGATGGCAGTGATGATGGCGGCCGTGGTGGTTAGGACGGTTGTGATGATGATGTGGTGCTGGCCATAATTCGTAGTAGTATCGAAGGTGGTGGCAGTGAAGCTGCCAGCCCCAGCCGGTGATGACAGTAAGGATGATGTGATGATTTTGATGATGGTGATGATGGTGATGGTGGGGATGGTGGTGATGAGAGGAAAAGAGCGCAATCAATGACGGTCATCAATAGAGGCGTGAGCAGAAAGCATATATGCTTGATCGCCACTGCTACTAGAGTTGGGAATATACAGTCGTGCGGAACACATGGGTGTACGAATCCTTGCTGCCGGCACACCGGAGCACCTAGTAGCTTTGCTTTCGGGATGACGTTTAGACTCTTCCCCGAGAACCTTCCAAATGCTCCTTGCCCCAACACTAGCAGTCTTCTGTTTGGGGAAAGCTTCCACTACCATCAAAACCAAACTCCGTGACAAATCGTCGGGAAACAAATCAACCTGCATAACCACCTAAGTTTGCATGAAGACTGGCTTCTTCATCCAGAGTGCTCTTGCCCAATCCTAACCAAAACACTCGAGGGCGATGGCACGCAGCAAAGGCCTGGGGTGCAGCTGCTGGCCGCTGTGCAGACGTTCCTCAGACTCAGTACAGGCCACGACATGAAGTCACAAGCTGGACCAAGACACCCTGAAGCAACACACCTTCCGAGGGGTTCATGAGGGAGGCCTGGCAGAGCCAGCGTTCGCAAATTCCAGATATTCTATTATGATGAACCTCCACGCCAGGATTCGAGTCAACGAAACGCAACACATGACCCATGTACGTGCCGCCTGGCAACCTGTGATAGCAGCCTGACCCATCTGCTGGGCAACGTAAACCCCGAGAATACCACACCACTCAAAGCCACAGGCTCCGAAGCGTAACCACACATAACCTTCGCTACCTTTGGCAGAGACACGCACAAGTCGCAGTAGGCGATGCGGTAGTTCGCCTGGGTGCTTCAATCTGCATGGTCTGCTAGCCCTGGCCGTAACTTCTGCTTCAGGTCATCCGAAGCCACTGTGCGTGCAGGCAACCCTCTGTCCTTACGAGTCGAGCGTGTGAATACTTTGGCCGACGGATCGGATCCGTTTCGACACCTGGCCTTCCGCTACCGGGCCAATGCTCAGGCATGCGCAATGCATGAATTCATGTCAGCGTATAATGGGCGAGAGTACGGCTATGTGAACCATGGCAATTATGCGTCAACACGGACTGAGGTCACCCTGACCCCGAACCCTACAAAACCCCACGCAAGCACGGAACCAGCACGAAGAAGCAAAATTCCATCTGAATCGCACAATCGAACTCCATAATCTCAAAAACACAAACCAAGTACCTCATGACTTTCAGAAGCTGTCGTTTCCGATCGACTTCTGACTTTCCCGGCTTGAAGTAGGTGAGGTTGCAAGAAGTTGTCCCGCTGGGTTCAAAAAGCCCCGTGTCCGGGTCGCAGGCCGTCTGGGTCGTGACTTTCTGCTTCTGCCGCCAGGCGTGGAATCCTAGGCTCAGAAACACATGTCCAACAGGTCATAAGCCTCAGACACTCTTCGAAGTAGCTGCAGCCGATTTGTGGGCAGGAAGCGGTTGTACCTCGTGTCGTCGGCATCAATTTCCAGCAAGGTCTGCGCCAACTCCTCCAGAGATGAAAAGTCATCAACCTGCCGAGCAGCAGTCAGCGTGCGCGCACTTCAGGACTCGGGGGTTCTTCTTGAATCGAAACCTGAAGCCTCAAAGCTACATGATAACAGAGACGGGATGCGGCAGAATATAACGAAGCGCACCCTCAAAAGCCTGCCAAGTGCCACGACATACCGCCGGGCAACATGGAGGAAGGAGTCCGGCGGTGCCAAGAACTCGTAGTCTTTCCTCCCCAACCCCCCCAGAGCAAGGGGTACCTCAGCTCTGCACGGATCTCCAATCGATTTATTTGATGCTGTAAATTACGCCCGTTTCTGTCAGAGCCTGTGGCGACTTTGTCAACCGATTTCTGCCCGAGCACCATGGGAGTCCTGCTTCCGAGGCCACGGAAGAACTTCTCGGTGATGTAGCCTTCACAGCGGGTATTCCTCAGCTGCGAGGAACAGCTTCGGACAAAACGGGGCTGGGGCTGCCGACTCGACGTGATCCGATCTGATCCGAAGCTCTCGAAGGCCGCATAGAACTTGTACTTGGACATGAGGCGGATGTTGCAGGGATCCCCGCTATGGGCAGAGCTGCAGCCGGCAGAGCGACCGCAGGCTCCAAACATGTGAACTTTCTCTGGGCCCAAAATCTTCTGGAGTCCTTTGAAGAGGCTCATGCGACCTTTGGCTCCACAGTTCGACACGAACCACAGAAGGAGGTGCTGCTTCCCCTGCGCATAGTCCTTCTTGGGATCTGGCCGCTCCTCCGGCTCCAGGCTCCTAAACCTGTAGTAAGGCCGGAAGATGTCGGACTTGCCCTTGTATGTCATGGTCAGGTCCACTTTGCCTGACAAGGCCTGCGTGGCTTTGCGCGCGAAGGTGTGCTGGGAAGCAGACTCGAAATGGAAGCTGTATGCCCAAATCTGGCCTGGAAGCTTTGTCCTCGGCGGGCTCTTCAAGGGAGTCATCCACAAAGGGTTGAAGACAACTGCATCAGCTCGAGCGAAATCCTTCTTGTTCACTGTCAAATTGCACTGATGCTGGCACATCAAGACTTTACCTTGCAAGCCTCTCTTCTTCACCGGCTTTCCATCCTCCACACAATTCACGAAAATAAGCTTTGCCTTCTCCACGGGAATCGTGTTTGAAGCGTTTGGCGTCTGGACGGGAGCCTCTGCCTCTGCCTCCTCCGAGCCCTCTTCTGCTTCGGCCTCCTCCGGGCCCTCCTCCTCTGAGGACTCGGAGTCGTTCGAATCACCTACGGCTTCGCCGTAGATTCCAGCCTGCAACACCGCGGAAAGGCTGACGAAGTGCGGATCAGCCCAGTGGAAGGCCGAAAAGGATGCGACGGCAAACGTTGCCAAAGTCAGAAAACAGGCGAACAGCAGGTAACGCCCGCACTTCTGCAGTCGTGAGCTCTCGGAAGCTTGCCAGCCCCGCAGCATCGCGACATCGTCGCCGAAAGGGGGGCAGCCAACGGAACACTTTCACCGCCGTCCCATGGATGTTACAGGGCACGTGGCTTAGGCCTTAGGCTTCGTCCTAAAACAACATGAGACCAAGGCAGAAACCTGCGAGCGTTTTTCTACGAAGAGAGCCGAGCATTTAGTACAGTAGCGACTTTATGGAAGGCTTGTCTTCACGCCCCTCCTTTTCCAAACGGCTCACCTCCTATGCACATAGTCTCAGTAAGCCGAAAGCGGCTTCCGGGGCTGGCGGCCGGGGACGGTGGATGAAGAAAGAAGAGGAACCTGTCTGGCCACGTGAAGAATAACACAGCCAGCTGAATATTTACCCAGACATGTACGCCCTACAAGTGATCGCTGATGGTCCGGGTCAGGCTTTGTGGATTAAAAGTTCCACGCACAGGCCCAATCCTGTCAGGTACTTCAGCCTCGATACCTCCCCAACTGCCGAGGTTTCCTCTGTCCTGCTGCTCTACAACTCTACAGCATCAATTGGATGTCACTCGGTGCATGGTTGTGTCTTGCAGTGCTTGGTATTCTTCAGCAGCGCAAGCCCAACAACATGACAACCTTTATTCATGGTGGTTGCAGTTGGCAGGACATCATCGTCATCAGCGTCACATCGCTGTCGTGGCGGTCGACGGCGGGATTTGGGGGAGCCTTGTGGGCTTGTAGGCAAGTGCACCATAGCTACAACCTCAACAGGTTGCCTGGCTTCCGCCCTGGCCTTGGAGAATAAGATGGCGGCATCGCTTGGCTTGAAGGCCGCATTGTGCAAGCAGCAGTCCTCCATCATGTGCTTTTTCGACTTCCAGCCCTCAAGATAGGCACAGCAGCAAGGTTTGTGCAAAACTGCCACCCATGTAGGGAACACGGAAGATTTGAACCCACTAAACAACACCGACATTTTGGCAAAAACACCCTGCAGCAGCCCGGAAAACACGGGAGAGACTCCGTTACTGCTGAGGCTTTCATGTTTGTGTTGCGGGCCTCTCTCCTTGAACAAGACTAGCACATGTCAGGGTCGGTTACAGAATTTCGCCTTAAACGTTGGGCGACTGGCTGTCACCCAACGACTGCAGTGATGTTCTCCCAAAAACAATGGCAACCTCCGGCCTTTGTGGGCATCCTAATGCTCCGGAGTCTCGCTTGACCCTGAATGTAGCAACAACTGTCCACCGGGTCCTTGCACAGCTTTGCGAACCTCAAGAACAGCAGTGTGGACTGACTCGGGTCTGCAGGAGGGGCACTTCATCAAAATCCGGGGCCCGACTCGGACATGGTCATCATGTCATTGAAACCGCTGAACACATCGAAGGTCGCCTGGCAAAGCCGTTACGGCCTCGCGGCCCTGCAGCCGCGAGGTCAGTTGCGTCTTGCGTCTTCCTTGCCTTCCTTCGCCTCTCAACCTACGTGAGAATAACTGTGTAGGCGCTGCCCAAGTCCCACCAAAGCAGACACGGGCGAGCCTCGACTTCAGGCGGGGCTCGCTTCCTTGGACAAACGCAAGGGCTCGAGATGCTTCGACACTTGTTTGCCGACTGTGGCTGATGATTCTGTCGTTAGATGAACATGGGGCAACACGGATTGCCCAGGGCAGGGCGCATCATCTTCCAGCTCGAAGATGTAATCACAGAACCTTCGTGTAACAACATGCTGCCAATGTCGTCTTGATTCGCGACAAGTGACTCAAGACTGCTCAAATGCTCCTGGCGTGCACACGCGATGGATATTCTGGGCTTCGGTGCTCTGCAAAGTCGATCCTCCCATCATTGTTCTGATCCTTACGACTTTCCGAGCACGGGCCCGCATGAAGTTTTGATGCACCTACCTGGCCCATCCTGACTCATGGGGCGTGCTGAGCCTGCCGCGATTTTTCCGAACAGTCGACGAATCTCTGCATCCTGGCTGCTACAACCACCCGGGCACATCGTGGTGAGAAAGGCTGCCGAAATGCCCTCATGTCTGATGTCACGTAGGCGGCACAAGTCGCAAAGGAGACTGTCCTTCATATGCCGGTCCCCGCTCCGTAGCAGAACGGACCTAGGATCACAACTGTAGCTACCTCTGCAATGGCCTGCATTAGATGTTTGCTCTGCTGTAGCAACAACGTGTTGCACACAAATCGCGAAGTCTGCAAGTTCAGTGGGGTTGACTCTTCAGCTTCAAGGGCGACACAACGATGACAACCAACATACAGCACGGGTGATCGCACACATCGGCGAGACTTGTGAACTGGTTGTCAACACCCGTCCGTTTGAAGCCGGCAACATGATGCTCTGATGGTGCTGAAGCTTACCTCGGTTCCGTTCTCCGGATTGATGCAAGACAAACGTTAGCATCACAAAACAACACTCATGCAATGAAACCACGCAACGTTCATGTGAAACATGTGCTTCTCAAACTTGCGCAAAGGAAATTGCATGCTCACTTCCTCCAGCATGAATGCGTACTCCTGAAAACGGACATTAACAAATGACGGACATGTAGGCCAGCCACCATGTGAGAAACACTGGGCATGCGAGCTTGCTAGCGGAGCAGGCTCCTTCTCCACGATTGTGTTTGGAAACTAAGCATCCATGTGCTTATGATTGAGTTGTTTGTTCATGGTGAGATTCCGATAAGGAGAGTTGTGGTTTGTCTGGATAGATACCTGCAACGTAGTCAAGATAACGGGATATGGAAGTTCAGGCTAGGACTACGCAAAGAAGCACACAGATGCCAAGGCCAACATGGTCCGGATTTGTGGAAGGCATATGTGGCTGCAGGGGTCGCAATGTTTCAGCGAGTCTGTTCTGACAAATGGCAAAGACCAACCTAGACTATAAGGACTTGCGTACGGCTCGACAAGAGGTGTTTATAGCCTTTAGATCATATAGTCCATACTTTCAGGGCAAAATATTTAAGTAGTCAGAACCTGAAATTGACAGTTCGGTATTGAATCTGCTTATGCCAGATACAAAACTCCAAAAAGAAAACTGCCTGATGCCGATGAAAAGCAGCCATTGTATTAACTGTGGAAGGGTACGACTTACATCCATGGGCAGCAACTCGTACCATACGTTCGTAGACCTAGCGAATGGTTGGGGTTGTATCACACTGGCCGAACTCACATCCGTACTCTTGTGGACATCAATGTTGCGGCTGCTGAATATAGCAAGTGCGGTGACAATGGGATCTTGCTGTGATGTGACTTCGCTTTGAATGGAGCGTGTGCAGGTGCAGGTATGTGTATATATGTATGCATATTTACATATACACTTTAACATATACAGATACATGTACATAGTCATGTGCATGCACATTCACATGCGCACACACACATGCACATACACAGACACATACACATACACATGCACATATGCATAGACATAGACGTATACGTATACGTCTACATCTACATGTAATTGTACATGTACATGTACATGTACATGTACATGTACGTATATGCGCAAACAACCACATCTTAGCCGCTGGCAGCTCTTCGAAATCGAGCTTGCCATCCCCGCTCCGGTCCAAGGCATGGAACTTCTTCTTCACTGCCTGCGGATTTAGGGATGTTCAGGGTTTAGGGTACGATCAGCGCATGCACTTGGGCCGATAATCTCTTGCACTGTCACACTGGTGCCTTGCATGCCTTTCGGCGTCCTCGCGGCATGGCTCCAGTTACGGATGCTGCCGAGATGTTTGGATGTGCTCCTAGAGTCCTGTTGATACACTTGGCCATGGATAATGTATGCCTAACGCTCTCATGCACACAGAATGATCACATTTGCACATGCTTTTTGAGAATGCAAGCCATGCCTGAAACCAACGACACGGAAGTAGCATTGTTCGAACTACTTCGAACTGCAAGCTCACGAAATATACAGGGGGCAGTTGAAAACTGCAGAAAGCTCCCAGTGTTGATGCATCTCTTTTTGCCGGAATAGCCGTGCTTGCAGCATGCTGTGCATTCTACTGGACGCTGGTATGTTATGGTCTGGATGCTTCGACCCCATACATGACTGCTTCAAGGAAATAGCTCATGAGTATGACCGCAATGTAGATACTAACAAAACGTCCTGTGACTGTGACGGGCTTCAATGTGGCACCGCCAACCGGGTCGAGTCACATGTGGACATGACCCTGGCAAAATAAAATTGACCCGTGTCAGTTCTTCCCTGGTTCAGCGCGCCCCTGGTCTCCTGATACAGCACAAAATGAAAACAAACACGCGACACTCGATATGGAACAAGCAGCCATCAGTTCATGATCAGCACTCCTTTCATGATAGACTCTGCCGCTCGAACAGCTGCCAACAAGCCTCCCACTGACCGACTTGCAGCCCACGTGGCAAAATCTTCATGTGATGAGCTTTCTGCCTGGCCCCGTCGTTTCGGGGCCGTCTGCAGCTTCAGATGCCTCCACAGCCACACAGAGACGGGAATTGGAAACGAAACACTTGCTTGTTCTGCCTGGTCCACACTGCCATCGACCACTGCACCTGGCATGAGAAGTTGCTGCAACAAAAAGTTTGATTTCAGATTTGCTCTCGTTGTCGGCCATGTGGGCGGATATCCAGCACAGCCAACACACATGTGCTCAGAATATACTTCTACATGTTCTTAAACTTCTACTGAAATTTCTGCTGATACTGGTATTGATACTGCTGCCTACAGTTCTTCTTGTGCTTGTGCTGACGCAGTGCATGTTTTGGCGCATTTGTGACATCCGACAATACCGTCCAAGTGGCGCGAGCTACAGACACGGGAACTGATGTAGTAGCTGCCGACGAGAGCGCTTTCTTGGACGTAAACAAAAAATCGCAACGCGATGTGCCGCCGATGCCGTTCGGCTCATAACCTGTAAGTAGTCTGGCATTCAGAGAGCACCGCGGCAGGTTTGATTGCAGCCAGTGTCGAGCACGTCAATCAAAACACGCTCGCAGGGAAGTCCGACCTCCTCAGCCATGTTCGCCTTAGCTCGCTCACGGTGCTGACACATCTCCTTAGCACGGATGTACCGCTCAAACTTTTGCAAGGAGGCCGCTTGAATGTTGCCGCCGGGGCTGAGGATCCATTCCACATAGCCTTGGAACTCCTCAAACACAGAGCGAACGGTCTTGCCCTTGTGCTTGCTGGGCTGGAGCTGCGTCTCCCCGATGAGCCCATGGTCCTGTGCCAGTCCGGTCGTTTTCGGCAGCTGGCGGCACCGGAGGCTCTGGAGATCTGGTCGTCGTTGTGTGGTCGGCCCGGGCCTTGGGTTATCCCGGGCAGCTTGTCGAGAGGCAGCGGTTGATGACGCTCTCCTGGAGCATCACGACTGTGCCTGCCATTTCCAAAACCTTCACTGCTTCCGTGTCTGGGCCCTCCATGTTGCGAGCCCCGAGCGTACCATAACCCATAGGCGAAACTGTGGCCTCGCTTTGCCGGCCTTGCAATACCAGTGCCACAATCGGTGGTTGGTGCCCGCATGGAAGACATTCACATGGGCACACTCGGCTGGCTCCAGACTCGGCTTGGCTGCTTCCCTCGACGATTCCGTCGGGGCTCTCGGCCTCAAGTTGCACACGAGCGGCAGCAACAGCCTGCTCGCTCGTCGGCCGCAGAAAAGGTAGCCCGGCACCAAGCTCCACTGTGAACTTGCCGAGGCGGTTTGCTGTGCGAACGCCGCTGCCGGCGCCCGGGACGATGCCGGTGCAGGGGAGGCCACCGTAGGAACCGGCCAGGGCGAGGGCTGGGAAACATAGGAGCTAGAGCTCGAAGGGTTGCCCGGCTCAGCCCGGCCGGCCAGGCAAGCAAAGAAGCCAGTGAAGACAGGGCCATGCCGTCCAAGGAAATAGTCAACTAAAATGGCAGCTTGGGGTCCAAACCAGAAGGCGGTGGTACCTGAGAAAAGTCACCACGGTTGGCCATGTCGGCGTTGGGCTGCTGGCTGGCTTCCGCCAGCCTTGCCTCCCCAGTCCTTGGCCTTGGCGTTTGGACCGGTGCCTTTGCCACGTCCCCTTGGTTCTTGGCTTTGCCCTTGCCCTTGACACCGTTGCCCTTGCCCTTGACACCGTTGCCAGGCGCACTTCACGGGCTGCGGCTCCGGCTACGGCTGCCTTCACGGTGTCCCCGAGCAAGTAGGTCACCACGGGCCATAACTGCCATAACTTCAAGCGCATGCACCACGCCAGCTCGTTGCGCCATCGTACCATGGGGGCAGCGCGCGCCATTGCACCATCATGGCTTGGATGCGGCGGAAGTGCACGCAGATATCACCCATCTTCTTTTGCGAAAGCGGCACATGCGTAAAGGGGCCATAGCGGATGAGGCGGGGCTCCGAATGTTTTTTTTTTTACGCGCCTTTTTCCGTCAGCAGGAAGGTCCCGCTCATAGTGGAGTACGGTCACGGTCCCGAGGTAGGGCCGGTTCAGCGCAGCGGCAGGCGGCTCGGCCCGTCTGGGTCGGCCAGGTGGAGGACTTCATCCAGGGCCGGCGCATCGGTGTGTGCCGGTCCCGGCATGGCCCGGGCGCGCCCTAACGCCGTGTGACCAACGGCCTGCTGAACCGCTACGGAGAGCACGCTCCACCAACGGCGGGCCCAGGCTGTCTTTGCGGAGGCTCGCAACGCAGGCGGGGCTCGGTACGCACGGAGTGCGACGAGGCGTTGGACCAGCTTCACTGCGTCAGCGATCCACCGCCCACCCACTTCGCAGCCGGTCTTCAAACAGCTGCGGTGGAGCAGGAAACAACCGCAATGCAACCACGGCAGGACCATGCGGGAACTGTACCGACACAAGGGCTCGGAGACGCACGCAAGGGCAGGGCTCCGGGCACAGGTGCTGATTTGTCGCTATAGTGTTGCTTAGCTTCCTGTTGGCAAAAGGGGGCAGGCGACCCCCCCAGCGGAAGTGCTGTGCGAGGGCGCGTGTTACTGGGACACCCTGCAAGACGGCTCCTGAAGCCCTTGTGGGATACGGCAGTGGAGGGGGCGCGGGGAGCGAGCTTCCGTTGCAGCCGTTGCATGGGGCGGCAGGCGTTGATGGCCTCCCTTACGAAGTTGTCGTCATGAATGTCTGCGGGCCGCGATGCTCACTTTGTTTGAGTCGATGCGGAATTGTCCGACCGGGTGCGTCCTTTGCACAAAAGTGGCCCGTACACGAGTCTAACAACTACCGTCCTATCATCGAGCTTCTTGTTGTTTTCGGAAAATCGTTGAACGCTTTCTTTTGGCACGTTTGTTGCCCACTGTCGACCCGCAACTTGATGAAAGCCAAGCCGGCTTTAGGTAGCTGCCGCAAAGCAAATGATGTTTCCGTTTGTTCAACGCTCTTTTGCTCCTGCCCGACTAAGTATCAGGGTCACGGCATCACACAGCGACTGACACCACTTTGGACGAGCGGCAAGCAGTTCGGCCCTGCATGATCTGCAAGCTCAAGTGCCCGCTCCAGCGAAGGGCCCAACAGCTGGCTCGCATGGGGCGGGCGCAGGCTGCGCGCTTGCGCCGCTCAGCGACAGCGATCATGGCACCGTCACGCGTCGCGGCGGAAGGCGGAGGGCGCCCGTCGCGTGTCAGCGGGGACACGAGCGTGACGTCGCAGCACAAGGCTTCTCCGAGCGGGGTAGCCCCATATAGGCTACAAAGTCGAGGCGACGGCGATCGGCGGGATCGACGTCCGGGGCCGATATGCGTGCGAGCCATTGGTGCGGGACGACCTGGCCCTCAGGTCCGACAGCACCCAGGCGTGCTCCAGGGGCTTGGCTCTGCCGGCGAGAATGCCTGTACGGGGGCAGGCGGCATGGTCACCGTATGCATCGACAAGGCCACCACAGCCGTGGCCATGTTCGCCGCATCTGTAATATCTGTGGGCGACTGGCAAAGGCAGCCGCAGCCGTCGCCGCAAGGCTATGACCATGCGGTCGGGCGGCAGTGTGGTGCCAGCCTCGCACGGGGTGGCGCTCAGCCAATCGGCTGCATGCGGCCCCGACTGCGCCAGGGGCAGGGGCTGGCAGGAATTGGGTAGAGCAAGCGCGGGAACCGTGATGCTGCCACCCTTGGCACCGCTCGCCAGGCTCGGGCAGATCGCATTGTGCGGGGCGCAGGTTGTTGAGCAGGTCGTTCCAAAATGGGCGGCCGGTCCAGTTGGTGCGGTCGAGCACACGGCCGGCCTCCTCAGCGGCGCGCAGGCACGCGGCAGCCGAAGCAGGACCATGGGCCAGCTCGGCAATGCAGCGGGCTGCGGCGTCGGGCCGGCGAGCGCGCAGGACAGGCGGGGCGTCAGCCCAAGCAGCCCAGGCAAGGCGGCGTGCAGCGGCGACCTCGGGTCCGCATCGTCCTCTTCGCCCAGCAGCGCGAGCAAGCATCGCCATATAGCGTCGTCGTGGCCACGCGCATAGCTGGCAGAGAGGTCGGGCGGGAGGGTCCGCAACAAATGGTCTGCGCGAGGCGAGGCACACATGGCAAGAAGGAGCCATGCACACTGGAGGTCGGGCAGCAAGGGGAGCTCATGCAGCAGCCGCCCCTCTTCAAGCAGGCGCGCAACGGTGTGGGCGGCGATGAAGCTCGGGTGGCCTATGGGAGCGCCTAACGCGACGAACCCACGCTCGGACTTGTGCGCATCCCCGCGCCACACGCCCACCCCGAGCTCGGCGATGCCAGGAGGTGCTGGCCCGCCAGCGCGATTGTCAACCCGAGTTTTACCGAGATTAGCGGCCACGCCCGCCCGTGTCTCGATGGAGGTGGTATAACGACGTCAAGTGACTCGCGTGCTCGCGCGGGTGCAGTGACGAGGTACACATCGTCGAAGAAGGCCGCCAGCCATTCGCCGGGGCGCAGCCTTCGCCCTGACGGATGGTACGACGCTGGCCTGTATCGTCGCACCAAAACTAAGTGGAGGGCTGTTTGTACCACATACACACAAAGGGAACAAGTGCAGGAACGACGGCTTGAAGCTTGCGCAGGAACGCGGCGCGAGATCGTATCGTAAGATCTGCGGCCGTCGAGTGACACGATGGTTGCCGCTGAGTCGAAGTCGACAGCGGTCGGGAGCATGCCCGACAGTGTGTCGGTGCCCGCACGGGTCTGCAGCGCAAATAAAAAGTTTTTGAGTGAACATCCGTGCAAGGCTGTGCGACACGAAACGCTGGAAAGTGTCGCCGGTGGCGATGCCACGCACGCCACCACCGGGCTTGCGGAGCGCGGTGAGCCGAGATGAGGCCAAAGCTGCAGTGACATCTGCAGGGCGTGCAGCGGCAGGGAGGTCGGCCGCGTGCGCAAACAGCTCGAGTGCTTCGGCATCGTCGAGCAGCAGTTTGTCGTGCTCACACGTGGCGCCCGAATGCACCCGACAGCCCAGCAGCGGTGCCACGCCTGGCGGTCCGCAGAGCTTGAGCGACGTGCCGTCGGTGAGCACGGGCGGCGAGTCGGGCTGAGAGCGGCCGCCGGCGGGCGCCGTGCCGCGGCGAAAGTGTCGTCCGTGCCCGGCGCGACAGTTGGAGGTGGGGACGCCCCTCCGCACAATGGCAGGCAAGTGCCCGGCGCCGGGCACGTGCATCCTCCTCCCCGGCAGCATCGGGGACTGCGGCTGTGCGGTGGGTGCGTGGCGCGCCTCCTGCTGCTCGCGCTGCCCCCAACAAGGCGTCCCACCGTCCAGCGAGGAAGCGCGTGCGCTGCAGAAGGGCTTCGCGTCCGACCCTGCCCGGTTCGCGAGCGCGGTAGAGCAGCTACCGCGGAGAGAGCAGGAACAGAATCCCAGCGCGGGTCTGCTGGGGGGCCGCACCGCGCGTGTACGCTTCTCGTACAGCTCGCAAGGCGAAGACGAACGCTTGTCGCACGCCCGCTCGCAAAAAAACAGGCACACTTTGCATGGTATGCATGGGTCTGCCGAAGTCGGCAGCGAGGTCGACGGTATCGAGGCTGGACCACGCAAGAGCCGTGATGCCAACAAGGGCGGAGTGGCCGGCGCCTCCTTGCGAAGCTCCGGAAAGCGCGTTGTCGTCGGTGGGAAGGGGCGCTGCCTCGATGAAGTCGTCAGCGGCTTGGGCCCTTGCTCGCCTGTCAATGCAACCCGCGGTCGCGGGGTGCCACCACTGGGCGTCGAAGCTGCAGGCATGGCGTGTGGCACAAGCGCGTCTGTGTGCGTAGGATGGGCCGGCAGCCGAGGGGGTGCCCTGGGCAGGGGCAAAGGGTTCGGTAGCGCACCAGGCTGACGAAGCGCGTGGATATCCCTTTCCAACGAGGAGGCGCCATGTGGCCCAGCAACAGGGTGAGCAACCCCTCTTGCACAGCAGCTGGGAAGTAGTGGCCCTCCGCCGGCATTGCGCGGACGCGCAGCATGACGCTGAGTGACTCGGCGCCGGAGGCGCGAGACGCTGCCCACGCCACCACGCGCTGGTAAGGAGCTGACTGGCTGAGGTCGTCCCCGCGGGCTTGTGAAACGAACGCAATGGCAGTGCACAGGGAGGAATGGGCGAGCTGACGCTGCCTCGACCTGGCGTCGCCACCAAGCCCCAATGGAAGCCTCGGCGGTCCATGCAGCTCGCGTCCCAAGCGAAACCATGCCAGTTGCGTGGAGCAGCAAAGGCACGTACAAGCGCGAGTTAGTATGCTGGGTGAAGGGCACCGACAAGGGAGGCACTTGGGCCAGGTCAGTGGCGGCTGCCTGTGCGGGCGCGGGGGAGCGGTTTTCACAGGGCAAATGTGGGGCCCGTGGACACGGCTGCGGCGTCACGGTCGTGCTCGCCCGCCGAGCCAAACCAGTCGAGCACGCCTGGATCAGGGTCGTGCGCGAAGCAGTCGGGCCGGAGGGCCAAAGCTCGCGCGGACACCTGCCGCTTCGAAGAGCTGCGACCCAGGGGTGGTGCAGGCGTTGGTGGTGCCGTTTAAGCGTTGCTGTGCAAAACGCGCTTGCTGCAGCTCCGTTTGGGTCACACTAACGCCCCTTTGCCTGGCGCGCAGGAGCCGCCTCTGCAAAACGTCTTGCACGATGCGTGCCCGCCTTTGCCCACCCGCCTGCCGCCGAGCTGAGCCGCTGCGGCCGTAGTCTGCAGGTGCACTGGGGCAGCGCGCGCATCGCTCGAAAAGTGAGAAGTCCCTCAGGGAAAAAAAGGACTTTGAAGCTGCGTGCTGGTCGTGCATTTGTGCTTTCACTGGTGTGCGAAAAGCCGTCGAGATAACCTGGAGGAACGCCGTCCTGCTGCGGCACTTGCTTCGGGAGTGGCGCCCGGCACCTCGTAGCACGCTGTTGCATGCCATTCGCGTGTGTCCGCTGTCTGACAATCCGCACTACACCTGGTTCGCTTAGGTTTACGAGGTGGGACAAAGTTGTGATGCTGAAAATGCTGTGTTGGATTTTTGGTCCTGTCTCGTGCCAACGAATCTGTCTGCTGTCACTTTGTCGCAGCCACCTATCAAACTGCCAGATCTGCGTGTGAAGGCTTGCGGACGCGATAGCCTTGATTCTTATCTCTGAAGCCTGTTCGCTTCTGCATTTGTGCATATGTCTAATGGAATCTCCCGGTCAATGCATGTGAATGCACAAAGCTCTGTTTCCGCATGTGCCACAAGCGGTTGTTAAAGGACCCAGAGGTTCCAGGGAACGAGGAAAACGAGTGCTCTGATTCGGGCGTGGGTTTGCCGAGGACCGACGAGCGGTTCTATGACGAAATGGTCGACCTGGCCACTACTCTCGCGGGAGGCTTGTTCGTTTGGTCGTTTGCCGCTCCGGTCTGCCACTGGTGATGGCCGTGCGCAGGGTGCTGCGTAAAGCTTAATTGCTAGGCTGATAAAGGCCGATGACTTGTCACACCGACATGATTGTCGGCCTCGTTGGAAACGGGCCTTTCGCAGAAACGGTTGTGCAAGAAAAGTGCTACGGTCCCGTGCCTCGGCAGGTTGTCCGGCAGTTCGACGGAGCGTGCATAGATGTTCCGGCACCACGTCATTTGTCTCATAGTTTTGTTGGGCACGAACAGCTACGAGTCATGTCTTGAGACAGCAACTGTGTCGTGGGGTGCCTCATTACGCCCAGCTGCCACTTGCTGCCACTGCAGGCGGCAAAGTGCAGCGCACGCCGCGGGTTTCGGGTGGCATTGCGAAGCATCTATGCGCAGGGGCACCCGTGTGCTGTGGAGACCAGAGCTGTGCTCGACAAAAAATTTAGCACCGTGCTTGAGCAAGCCGTGTGCAAGTACCGCTTTTCCATCACCGGATGTAGTAAATTTGATTTTCCCGACGAGGACTTTTTCAGGCAACCAACACCACGGGCCTACATCGGGGTCAAGCGGTTCAGCGACTGGCAAGCAGTTGGGTAGACGTGGGCCTTCGCAGTTCCAGCACGCCCCGGTATCGCACGCACAGCTTCGGTGGTCCTCGCCGGAAGAGCTCAGGGTAGGCAGCGCACTTGCGGCGGCACCAAAGCAGCACCGTCCTAGTGGTTGCGTAACGTCTCCGGGCAACCCCACATGGCCGACTTTGGCCGGCTGGGCGACATGTCCGCGTCATTGCAGTGTAAGCACGCGACGGTGAAGCTCCGTGGGGACGTCAATTCCGGCAGGCCCCCCTCGCGCGGCAGCCGCCGTGGCGTTACCGTGGACCGAATCCCGGCGTTTTCTTGTTTGTTCGTGGCTGCGGGCCGCGGGCCGCGAAGGCGGCGCTAGCAAGAGCAGCATCAGCATGCATCAGCCGGGATGCACTCAACCAGATCACTGGTTGGCAATGCGAACGCCATACGGAAGACATCGGCAGGGCATCGTGGAAGCGGTTGTGCTGAGTGGGGTGCTCCAAACCTATTGGATGGAGGCATGCTTCTAGCAGGTTGCCATGCTGAACACACGTTGCGTACGACCCTGCCGAGGTGCATCACGGGTTTGGGCGGGAGGGCAGATGCTTCGGCCAGCAGTTCCGAAAGGCAGCGGCTCATTTGCATGTGGCTGCTGCAACCAAGACACCGACAAAAGTGGTCACTGGGTCTGCTGCGGCCGGTGCGTTTCTGTCACTCTTCTGTCTTCAAACCATTGTTGCAACCCCAGCACAGCCAAGAGCTGGTTGGCGCAAGTGTACCTTCCGGCGCTCCACTCAAATTGCGTGGCACGCTGCGCTTTGCTCTCCGCACATCTCCGCACAAGCTTGCGCACAGCATTCGAAGCTGGAGACTCTGCTGAAGCCGCATGCGGCTGGACGCTCCTCATTTCTCACCCCTGGCATGCTGCCCGCTGCAGTAGATATGGGACTAGACCTGCAAGGGATGCCCGCCCCCGACTCCCGACCTCTGAGGAGCGCCGGTTGTTGGAATTGTCAGCTGCGACCCGCCCCGCCGCACGCGCTAGGCAACGCCGCCGACACCTTATAAGAGAGGTTGGGACCCCGACCGTCGACCGCCGGCACCGCAGGTGCCCTTGTCAGGAGCTGCGAATTCGTGTCGGCCGAATGTGTTGCTTTGGTGCCACCAACGAGCATCTGCGCCTGTTCCTAAAAGGGCTCACGGACGGGCCGCCGCGCCGTCGAGCTGCCGAGCGCTTGGCTAACGCAGACGTGCCGGAGCAAGTCCTCGCAGCCGTGCGGCTTGGGCGTATGGTGGCGCTGCGTAAGCCTACTGGCTTCATATATACCAGCACCGGTTGTGGACGACGTTCAGGCGCTTGGTCACCTACCCACTCGATGACTGAGTTACGCAGATCTGCACCACAGGCTGTTTCACGCAGGCTTGCGTCCCGCGCCTTCAGAGAAACGAGCTTACACATGCGGAACACCAGTCTTTTCAAACTCGCACGCGAAGTTGATGATTCCCTCCTCGCCTGCAAGAACAAAACAAAACTTTATCTTTAGGGTTTTAGGACTGTTGCAGGCTTCGTCGTCATTGAAGGTATATGGGTATTGTTGCTGTACTCGTTTGGTGATTCTTTTTAAAAGGCTTTGGAAGGGTGTCATTCAAGGCGTGTGGGTATTGTTGCTGCACTTGTTTGTCTGCTAGCTTTTTTACAAAGCTTTGGCCTTTTCAGAAGCTCTGGCATCCAAAACTGATGCCTTCCAGACAGAAACCGTGTGACTCTTGCCATTTTCCTCGCCCCATTTACGCCAGATCTATGGCAGTGCCAGCGTATCCACCTGGATCGACGAGAACAGCTCTGAACATGACATGACGCAAGGCGACGGAGGCGAGCAAGTTCTCCCCAGTGCGGCATGCCGCCCTGAGCGAAGCAGCTCCGTGCAACACCGGAGTCGCATAGCTCTGTGTCAGCGAAGCTGCAGATGTCGCACCCAAATTGGTCGACGTTGATGCGTATCGACCCTGCCGTGAGGGACATCGGTAGCGACAATAGCGTGTCACAGGCCTCCCGACAGGGGAGGATGCCGCGCAGGTATTCCGCGTGTTCGCTCACTGCTTGCTTTGGCGGGGGGGGCGCCCCGGCTTTGTATCGCCATTCCCGTAAAATTTCCCGCTGCAGAGTAAGAGTGGCTGGATCATCCGCGGGCGCCACATTGCTAGTGAGCCCCGTCAGGGTGGGGCGGCGAGGCTACAAGAGGGTGAGCTGCACGACGCCTTGGAGGACACGCTGTGGAGCCGTGTGCGCAAACGCTTGAATCAAGGCAAGGGCAAAACCCGCGTGCGGAGTGCTGCTGAAGAAGAGCCTCTGCCGGCCTTGCTCATCTCCAACCAGTTGGCGAACATTCTGGACGGGCCGGCGAAGCAGCAAGGGGCTGGTGCAAGGCGCGCCGCTCGAGAGAGAGGCTTTCGTCGTGCAACTGTAGCTGCGCCCGATCGAAACTTGTTCTGATGCAGCACAACCAGAGGAACAACGTGGGTTCAGAGCAGGTCGTTTCCTAGCCATCGTGCTCCGTGCCGGTCTGGGTAATCAGCGTTGACTTTACTAGCGCATACATTGGTCATCGTTGTAGCCGGCCCGTCAGGTTCGCCAAATTGTGGGTGCGCCTGCTCACATGTTTTGGGATATGGCATGTCAATCTTCATCATTGGAAGGAACGTATCAGACAGCATGTTGTTTCAGCTGGATGCGAGACATAGTCAGCACTTTGTTAGACACGTTTGGACAGTTGCAAAACACATAGCGCAAGTTCCAGCATGGCGGTGGACCGACATCGCAATTGGACTCATTTATGCGGAGCTTTGCATTCCTGGACGGTGGAACCTGGACACGAAAACTAGCAAACTCTCAAAGATGAGTTGCTGGTTTCTATGCAGTGGCGAATGTTTTGATGTCATGCCGACGTTGTAAATCGTTGTACCTATGTGGGGCACTGAAGATTGAAACATGGATCGTTGGGCTGATCCACATTCTGTGACAAGCGGTGTTTCATAGTTGACTGTACATTATTGATCGCCTGGGCCTAAGCCCTAAACGGGCCGACCTCGAGCGCGCAGGTCTGACTCTGACTCTGAGGTCGAATCACGGATACACCAGGCTAAATCACACAGTGGAAACATTTTCCTCAAATCACGTGGGTGCTTGCCGGCGGGAAAACCACGAAGTCTTCGCTGTAAGTATGTTATTAAAGACCGAACTTGAGAGCGAAAGGAACATGCGAACACAACTTTGCTGTGACTTCCAAGACCTGCAGCGATCTAAACACCCTTACCATCCAAACCATCGAGTTGAACCATGTTTTCGCCACAAAGGTAACGCTGATCTGCCAGCTCCACTGGTTCGCCCACGTGCACAGCACATGACATGTTTCCATTAAACGGCACCAGTGCTTTCAAGCATTGCTGCCTGCTCCCAGATTCCACAGCAAATACAGCAGATCTAAACCTCCCCCCCTCCCCCTCCCCCAACGTGACGTGCGCATCAGGATCTGTATAGTCGGTGGCCCCGTCCCGTCGTCCCGTTCGCCTTGGGACTCTGCAGGCCCGGAGCCGGTGGCCGTGGCCTCCTGCGCCGTTGCTTTGATGGCGGCCACCTGAGAACGAAACGTAAAGAAGGGGACGGAAAGGGACGGAAAGGGTCTGGTCTGGCCTTCTCCGCCGGCAGGGGATCCATGGGAGCCTCTCGTCGCAAGGCTCCGAGCAGGTCGTTCAGCATGCCCTGCAGACCAGGATCAAAGTCTCAAGCTTGGCCCTTCTCTCGCGGAATCCGTCCACCTCCAACACATCATCACCGCTGGTGACTGCTTCCCTTGACGGCGGATCCTGGTATGCTCACTGCTACTATACTTATGTTCAAAAACTCCGACTTGCTGTGTACTGCAGGGGTCTTAGGATGTCGCTATGCCTGGTTTGGCATTGGTGCACGCAAGCGTCCTCGGTCTGCTTTGCCTCGTTGTCCTTCGCTAACTCGTACAGCCTCCAAGCACATGCATGATGCACGTGCTCTAGTTTGACGGTATATCCCTGCTCTACCACTGCCCTCAAGCATCTTCGTGAAAGGAAGCCTCTGCTTGAAGACTTCCTGCGCCACCGGCTCCATTGCCATCTCTCTTGCGGCGGCCTTTGGGAAACTGCTGACTGATGCCTGAATCGAAGCATGACGGCATCAAGCTTCTGAGTCCAGCATTTCCACCTGCAATGTTTGATGGTGCTCTCCTAGTCGATTCTGCGAGCCAAATCATATCGGGGACAAGCCTCATCGTCATCGCGGCAGCATCGCAAGTCAGGGTCTTCGTGCTGCTGCTAAAGATTCACGTGTCGTCGAGATGTACTGTTGCCAAGTGCACCCTCTGCACCCCAATGGTAGCCTAATATGGGTTGGAGCCGCTGTGTCCCACAACCCAAACGGGCCTGAAGACAATTATAAACTACCGCTGCCCCATGCCTGACATGAAAGGCTTGTCGCGACTTCAGGTTTTCCGATAAATGCGAAGTCTCGGTCTGTGGCTCACCAGAATGAGGCCAAAGAAGTGCCAGAGTGCGGATAGCTCGTCTCCGAAGCAAGGTCACCATAGTCCGCACATACACAGAGAGTGATTAGAAACTGTACTGAATTTTGCGGACCCAGATGGATTCGGAGCATGCCACCTGCAAACTCAGAGTGGCATACATACAAGGATGCAGGATTTGCAACCCACAAATGGCTACCCGAGTTCGGGGTAACTTGTGGGATTTTCGCAAGGCAGGAGTCTCCAACTCCCACATCGCGGATGCGATGCCTCGCAGGACCGAATTCATGGTACACGCAGGGGCCCTGCTGTGGCCGTTTGCTTGACCTCCTCTTCGAACCCTAAACTTTCAAGACTCACAGCAGGGCTCCCTGCAAGGGCAGGAAAAGTCCGGCGTCTTGCAGAGGTGTCCATTTGGAGCTCTGAGATCCAGCAGTGGAGGCAGAAACAAGCCGACCTCGTCTTCAACGAAATCTCTCTTTTTTGCCATTTCCGATCTATTTCAGGCGAGGACCGCTCCCCAGTGCTCCGCCCCACTGCTAAACGAAGAAAAGAGAAAAGGCAAGGGTTCGTCGCCATGTGAAAGCATCCTGCGCTCCGAGGCGAAGCTCAAAGGAGCCCGGCCTCAAAGACCGAAACGGGGCAACGAGATGCAACGCGGCGCTTGGGACCGCGAGATGTTGAGGGAACTTTTGGGGCTCGGAAGCTCTCGGGGACTCCATGAGGAAACCCGAAGCTGCATCCTGGCTTCACGACCCCCAAGGACAAGCAGACGGAACAGAAACCCCACACACAAAAGGGGCCGCACGCCTCGGACGCATCTGGGCACCTCAGACGCAGAAGGCTACAAGAGGATGTGGGATCGTCAATGCAGCACAACGGCGATCTTGGACGGCAGTCTGACACCGGATATCAGGCAAACGGGCAGAAGACTCTATAAGCCCTTTCCAGAGGCAAAATCATAACCTGCTCGAAAAGACGCCGCCACGCAACCCTGCCCTCAACCGTAATGCCAGAAGTTTTCCAACCAAGCCACAGTGCCTTCCGGCCAAAGCGGCTCGGAAGCCTTTGGAGAGCTCTTTTTAGGCCTCCGTTGCAGGCGGCGCGGGGCTTGCCTGCACGAAAAGAAGGATCCTACGGTTCTACGCGCTTCTCGATCGGGGACGCTGTTTCTCAGCACCAGCTCTTTTACGGATTGTTCCGGTCAGGTTGTAGAGCATGAGCAGGATTAGCAATACGAGCACCAGCAAAGTTTGGAGTACGATCATCACAGGTGGCCCGCTACATTCCCACGAGTACCAGTGGTTGTGCTACTACACATGCCCTGCATGGGAATACTGATACTGGTGGTGGTGGAATGGTAGCCACCAGCGGCCCCGGCGGCAGTTGTTGTTGTGCTGCACATTGCTGCACTATTTAGTTTGGCTTCTACTCTTCGAGCATGACTTGCCGTTCTTACCTTCATCGACCACATGCTGAAGGCGAGCTGAGTCGTAGTTCGCATCGTGTACCTCATCTAGAGTTTTGACCATTTAAATCTCTTCTATGCCAGGCCTCGTTGCCAGTCATGGCGGGCTTTTCGGGCGACGGTGCAACCTTCTCCTGGAGCATCCGGGAGACTGCAGTTCAGATTTGAGGTTCTGCAGAATCGATATTAGGACCCAAACCCTGTGCTGCGCTGGCATCCAAGCAATCTAAACTAACGAAAGGAAGTCCCCCACAACTAGAGTAGAGGCTCTTGGTACACTCTTGCACCGTTGCTCGAACTATTAGTACCTGGGCTGCACCACCAGCAGCATCACATAAAAGCTGTCAACACATTTTGGATGTCATCGAAAAGGCTGCGAAACCTCTATGCTGGGGCTACTGCGTTCCTGAAGCCTCACCATCGATTACCCTCAAAGCCTCCAGGAATCTGCTAATTGAAACCGAATAATGAGTCTGCTTGAAAGCCAAGCAGCGAGAGCGACTCCAGCCGTGACCCCTGTGTTGATTTCGATGCCTTGTCGCAAAGCTTCGCAGCCTATGGAATAGCTGGGATATATGTCAGTATAGTATGTCTGTCTATCCACAAGTCAATCCCCGTTCCCTTGTTAAGTCCATATCGAATGCATGCATGCATGTATGCGTGCATGTATGTACTGTCGATGTCCATGTCTATGTCTATGCCTATGACTGTGTCTATGTTACTATGTTTATGTGTACGTATATATATATATATTTATTTATATATTTATATATTTATATTTATATATATATATATATATGCACAGGTCCTGGGTGTATGTGCATACCTGCGTCTGCACAGGAGACACGAACAGTTACATAGTTTGATTACACATACATACCTCTTCATACACCATGTGTGTAACATGAGTCTGCAAGTCTGTTTGTGGATGTACAAGACATCTAACTGGTGAAATATACATAGATGCATGCATACCTGACACTATGTGCATATACGCATTTCTTATCCATCTTCCTGCTAGCATCAGTAGCAATCTTAATGCAAACATCGGTATTTTCACACACATTCACATGAACCCAAATGCTGAGATTCACACACATACCTCCAACATATCTATGTGCAAACATTGGCACACACGCACATACACACCTAGGACCTAGCAAATGCATACATTCATACGGGATTAACCTACTGGTATCGGGTTTAGACGCGACATCTTTCAGGTTATCTGGCGATGCTAGTTTACAACCTTCAAAACAGGATACAAGAGGGTGTGAAAGCTTCCTCACTCCCACCTTCCCCTCTTCCCCTCTCTGGGCATCGCGCTGTAGGCTTTGGCCGGAGAGTGCTTCACGGCGTCCAGGCCTGCGTCTTGGTCCTGTCCGTCGCAGGGCTGAGGTGTTGTGACAACGCATTTGAGATTGTGTACAAGATGACGGATAAAGAGACACACACAAAGACAGGCAGACGGACGGACGGACAGACAGACAAACACTCACAGCGACACACAATTACACGAACATACGGACAGGCGGGCAGGCAGTAAGGCAGACATACATATACATACAGAACACATCGGTATGTACATCTACCCTTACATGAGCAACACATGCATGTATGCACGTGTTTGCAAAAACACAAAGTCACACATGTATATGTACATCTATGTACGATGTATGATTACCCTCATACTTTACCTATATGTATACAAATCTGTGCCAATGTGCCTTTCCGACCAAAGGCACGTACAACTGCTGGTAGCTGACGCAAAGTTAGCGTAGATCCACACAAAAACTCGCATGAACAAACATGCTGCCACGACTAGGTCCTACTAACTTCACATTTGGACCATTCGTGCATGCAGAGATACGCAAAAGCACTCAAAGCACGTACAGGCTTACATGCAAAGGCACTGACGCACACAAACGTATGTCCATGAATTCATGCATGCACGTGTGCAAACAGAAAACCACCTAGACGCACCATGCTTCCCAACGTTTACCTCATGCATAGACCGGAATGGTGTTTGCCATCTATGCATTCAGTGTTCTATGCTTCACTGAGGCCAGCTTGCCTGCGTTGCTTGTTCCTGATTGCATATGGCCTCAAACCCGGAAACCAAGCTCCACGGCCCGGCACGCCAAGACCCCGAAACACACGTCCAAGGCTTCCTCGTCCGGCACCCGGAGGAAACCTGAGCGTCCATTGTCTTGTTGTCCTTGTTTTTCATGACTGATTAATATCAAGATTCTTGTTTGCAGTGTTGCTCTCGTCTCGAGTCGTATGCTCAAGACAGAACTAGTCACCGAATATATCATCAATGATGATGAATTGCCATCTGTCACTGTTACTGCAGCTTGGGTTGCTGTTCCAATTCATGGCTAGAACCTAGGATGTCAAGATGAGGTTCTTGACGAAAAACAGCGACGGGACCAGATGGAAAAGCATTCGGGGGCAACGAAAATTGTAGTGGTCTTTATAGCAATAGTACTATGAAAGCACACTTGATGGCACGAGTTGGGAGAACGAGTAAGGGACGGGGGTGCCTGTGCGGCCAATACGGTTAGGAGGTGCGAGGAGTAAGAATACTTAGAACTAGTTAAGAGTGCTACGACGTCTGTTGTCACCACCTCCAATCACTTACCTCTTACCCTTGTTTTGGCCGGTCCTTTCCAGCTTCTACCCACTACTTCCAACTACCAGTTGTTTACTCCTAAGCACTACTTCTTACTACTAACTACGACTACCTACTACTACGTGCTGCTTCTCACTACTACGAACTACCACTAACTACTCCTAACTGCCACTAACACTACTACGAACTACTAGCTGCTACTAGCTAACACGACTATTTAGTACGAACTGCTACTAGACCAACCACTACTAACTACGAACTTCAACCAGCTCTTCATTACTCATACGAAATGAAAGTACTACCGTAACCGTCCATAATCACTGACCATTAGCTACTACCAAAGACCTACTGCACTCTACCTACCAGCTGCTACCTGCTACCTGCCACCGACCACCTACGATCTACGACCTACGACTTACACCACACTACCTACTACCTACTACTTACCTGCTACCTGCTACCTGCTACCTACTGCCTATATACTACCTACTACCTACTACCACTTACTACTACCCACTACTTACTACCTACCACCTACTACGACTACTACGACCGCGACGAGGACGACGACGACCACGACGAGGACGACGACGACTACTTCTCGTACTAAAGTACTACTACTGCTACTGCTACCGCAACCACTTTGATCCAGGCTCCCTCATGGACCCTCCCCCACAACCACCCGGACCGTTCATCTTCTTGAGGACCATCCCCTCGTCCATTAATTCACAAAGTCAAAGCTTTCGCCAACTCAAACCAGTGGTACAAGAGTCCTGGAGTTGTGAATCGGAGCACCCACTGGTTTGCTCGAGCCCCTCCAAATCCTGAACATCAGCGATTCTGCCCCAAGCGGCCGCTGAAACGGAGCGGAAGGAAGATCAGGGCCGTCCTGGGAGCTGCGGGGGTTCTCATTGCTTATGACAGCTCTGAAGGCTAGCTCTGGGCTGGACAAGACGAGGCTCCAGAAGCCGGACCAGAGCGTGATCATGATGACCTCCAGAAGGTTCGCTGCGAAGCCGTCTCCGTTGGCACCCGACAGGCAGCCGGTGTCGCCCGCAACACATCCGAAGCCACTCCAGCCGTGATGAAAGTCGACGCCCTCGCCCCAATCGAAGAGCGCCGCCGCGATAACGCCCCATGCGCCGCAGGCACCATGCACCGCAAAGGCATCGATGGGGTCGTCAACCTTCACCAACTTCAACAGAGAGGAAGCACCTTGATAGACCAAGCCACCAATAATGGCAATGCCGAATGCACTGCCGCACTCCACGTTGCCACATGGAGCTGTGATCGAGACCAACCCTGCGAGGATGCCGTTGCAAAAGCCGCCGATGTCGTACTTACCACGAGTCATTCCCAGGCGCAGCAGGAAGACAACAAGTCCACCGGTGGCGGCAGCGATGGTGGTGTTCATGGCAACCTGCGCAGCCATGAAGCCCGAGGAAACACCGCTCATGCCCAATGTGGAGCCGCAGTTGAATCCATACCAGCCGAACCACAGGATGAAGGTGCCCAGGGTGATGAGGGGAAGACTGTGGGGTGCAAACTCATCTGGATTCGTGAAGCGGCCCGTGCGTGGCCCCGCAATGATGGCCCCCATCAATGCACCGACACCTCCAGTCATGTGCACAACTCCGCTGCCGGCAAAATCCATGAAGCCTTAGTACTGACGAGGCTGCTGACAACCTGACACAGGGTTAGTAGCAGCCGTGAAGCCCACGCTGTTGATCGATGCAAGCCATCCGTACCCCCAGGTCCATGCGACAATGACCGGGTACACAAAGGCCTTCCGAGACAAGGAAGGACAGCAAGGAACAATTGGTGTCGGCCTGTGCTGAGGCCGCAGCAGTCATCAGAAAGGAGTAGAGACAGTAACCACCGAAGTTAACCCGCTCGGCCACACCGCCGCTCACAATGGTGGAGGCTGCCGAGCCTGAGCGCCCGAAGAAGCACAGCCACAAGGCTCCTTACGGCTCCTTGGCTCGAGCCGAGGAGCAGAAGGCCCACCTGAGATGCCGAAAATCAGGAGGGTGCATCTTTTGGAAGAAGTCTGACTCATGTCTGCACTTCAACTTGGCCAACCTAGGCACTGAAAGAACCAATTGAGCATGCCCGTGGTGGGCTCGAACTTTCCTTGGCCGAGCAAACTATCGTGCGAGGGTTCCTTGCTTGGCCTCGGTTCTGCGTCTGAAACTCATGGGCTGCCTGTCGAGAAGCCATCCCCGGCATAGTTGACAAAGCCTCGGTGCGCATAAGCTCACAATCCCTGGGACTTCCCGAGCTACGCGCTACGCTCAAGGCTTCGGTTGCGGCTAAGGCACCAATGCCGAAGAACTGGTCGGTTCCTTGGCGGAGCGATGATCAGCTGATCAGGCGAGAGCCGGCATTACCAGGAAGGGCTTGCAAGTGCGGGCCGCAGTAAGGGCTGAGAGAATGAAAGGCAGCAAGGGCACCGATGAAGCCATTGTCCAAAAAGCCGTCAGCATTCCTGGGTTCGCGCTGAGCGGGCCCCCCTTGATGCCCTCTTGACACTTCGGGTGTAATCGGTGGCAACTGTCCAACAGCCTCGAAAGCCAAAAAACTACAGAGATTCGTCTCGGAATCAAAAGCGACTCCCTCGAGGCCCCAGAGGCCCCCAGACTCCTCGACCTCCAAAAGAAAGAAACCTCTCTTCTGCTGGGAGGCATTGGCCCGCCATAGGCGAAGGCCCAGCCCGAGATCCACCAGCCGATGGTGCCGATGCAAACCTGAGTCGCTCTCCGACTCCGAGGCCACAGGACGCCGACCGGGTCATCGCACGCTTTCTGTGATGATTGGGTCAGTGCATCGGTCAGGTTCTTCAGCAGGATGTTTTGCACCTCAGAGGCCGAAGGGTTTCGGGCTCTGGCTCTGGAAGCTTTGGGACGATGCATCCCAGTGGCGTTCTTGGCACGGCAGCAGCCTGACCTGACGACACGGCGGCTTGGAGCTGTCGGATGCGTGCCGTTCGAGACCCCTCAAACCCCCAAGGGAGCGACTCCACCATCGCGAAGCCGGCTTGCATGAACATCACCATGGCTCCACAGATGATGAGCCTCCAGAGAAGAGTAGCTGCCAAGATGCGTCGGAGCGGTAGAAGTTAGGCTCCGGGCCAGATGTGGTCCAAGTTGCTCTTGACCGCCTCCATGTCCTTAAAAAGGAATCTTTAGGCTTTGACTGCAGGACTGCACGAACTTCAACTCTGATGCAAGGGCGTGGGGCCCATCTGGCAGAGAAGCATGGAACATACATTTTGTCACGCTCAGCCACAGGGCCTCAGGGTGGGGTTCTGGTTTGTCGAAGCCTGGGGTGCTCCCGCCCTTGGCTCTTCCCACGCCTTCCCTAAAATCTCTTTGAGATTCAGCAAAACCCTCAAGACGACCACGAGCAGGGCGGCCTCATCACCTCGTGCTCAGGCGCGGACAGTGTAGGCACGAGTGTAGTTGCTGTACATTCCGTGGATGCTCGGCGTTACCTGCAGGCACCATGCCAGAGAAAAAAATGGTGGACTTGCAATTGAACCAGTTTGTTGCAAGTCGGCCGGAATCAACCCATCCCGAACGCTCATGTCCAGAATCCAAGGACAGAACACAATCAGCTCCCTCGTCCTAAGAATGCACACCCGATGTAATGCTTGCTGCTTGAGCTCGGGCCGCTAGGGCCTTTCGAGAAAGCCCTGCCAGGCCTCGGCAAGATGCCGGTATTCATTGGTCTGGGCCGAGAAAAGCTCCTGCTGCTCCTGAAGCATACCTCGAGATGCCAGGGGCAGTCTCGCGATCCGGCTTTTCCGCGTTTCCCCGGCGCCCCGGTAGTGCTTTCTGTATAGCAAGCCTCGGCCCTTGGCAGTTGAAGCTCCTACTCTGACGCAATTCTGAAGGTAGGCAAGCCACGCTCCAAAGCTTCGACACCTTGGACAAGCAGGATAGGTCACACAGCTCGTGTCTCCACGCTCTGATCACTGCACCTGGCATGGGAATGATGAATACGCCGCTCATGGCACTAGGCAGACACCACAATTACAAAACAAGTCGGAGCATTCTTGTCTGCACCAAAAGACCCAACAGCTAACAAACAGAAAGCAGCACGCGATGCCAACAGCATGCACTGCATGCACCTCAGTTTGGAGAAGTGCCTTTTCGGCCCAAACACGTAGCCGTAAATCTTCATCACCTTGTGCTGCCACACCCGCCACAGCCACGAAAACGCCCAGAAGTCGCATCATGATTCCTGCAGCAAGTGAGGTGAAAGACACATACGTACAGGGGGTGGTTGAAGCAATGTGAGTGCAGTGGTTCGGCGGAAAACCCTACCCCTCCTACCCCTGTGCCAAGAAACGATGGCGAAGGAATGCAACTGCTGAGCTTGCACAACTACTTTTCCAGCATGGGTCTTCCAATGCACTGCAGCCCAAGCCACGCTGCAGAAGAATTCTTTGGGGCCAGCTTTCGCGTCGGCTACGAATCTTCTTGCTGCAGATGGAGCCAAAAAGCAACAGTTGGAAAATTCCAAACACGGAAAGCAACAAGTAAGTGATGCCCAAAGGCGGCTTCCGCACAGTTGCCCACGCAATGCGAAACAAAAGGCTGATGTGGCAAATATCACACACCAAGCGAAAAGCCGGCCACTTTCCACCGCAATGGAATCTTGATTGTACCAGGAGGCAACGTGTCAATCGTAAACATTCGAAGCACCTTGGTGCGCGCGGTCTCGCAGTCTGGATGTAGCTTCTGAAAACGACCACTGTGTGGATAGAGAGTCTTTTGATGGGGAACATAAACGATTCGGAAAGCTTGATGCAACTAAAATATAATATCTTTTAAACATTGATGCGGCTTGCAAGCTGAACAGTGAGCAGTGTCGCAGAATTTCATTGATGTCCGAATTATCATACAAACATGATGCGTGAAGGTCCAGAGTCAAGTACATAGAGTCATAGTCATAGAGTCACAGAGTCAAAGTCAGAGTCCTAGTAAGTCATCTATGTGCTCGACTCTATGTACTTCACTCGATGCATCATCTATGTACTTCTCTTACCGGCTCCGCAAAAAAGAACCCTTCGCGATGCTTTCGGTAATACACAACAAAGAACTTGATTTTTTTTCGGCGCCGACTTGTTTTTTTTATGGCCTACTTGTGGCCGAAAAAAGGTCAAAGTCTTTTTCTGGACCGCAGTTGTAACAAAAAAAAAGATCGCGACGTGTGGAAAGACATCTCCGCGTTTGGAAAAAAAACCAGCTGAAATTTTTCGAGCTCTTACAGTTGAAAGCCGTTGAAGTGGACAATGCTGGCCGCCATCCTTTTGATGATGCTTTTGGATCGAATTAGAAGTTTCCTCCAAGCAGCTGATCAGCCGAATTGGGTGGTAAGCCTCCAGCTGGAAACGCCCTCTGAAAGGAACCAGGCTGCTACTGGAAACCGCCTGTGGCTGACCGCAAGAATCGGACTCCCTGTTTTTTGGTGGGCCTCGACCAAGGAAAAGGCAACAAGAGAGCAGGAAGAGTCCCCTGACTAAGCAAACCCTGTGGCCGGAAACGCCTTTCCGCGGGAAACGACTTCCGCCAGACAAAGTCCTCCACAGGGCGCACGTGACAGAAAGAGTCATGTTCAGGAGCATTTTCTTGATGACATCGGCGGGTGGCCGTTGCTGCCACGTTTGCAAACATTTTTTTTTGACTTGACTGGGCCTCGTCGACTACGGCTGTAGCACTCGGTCCCTACAAACAAGCGAAACTACAATCCAAGCATCAACTACAACAAAGCGGTGAAACAGCAAAGCGAAGCTCTACAAGGGCTGCGGCGCAGCTTCGCCGGTGTTAGCCGTTCAGCACAAACTACGGAGCCTCAGCGACCGGTCAGGAGCAACATAGAGCCGTCGCTCAGAGCTGTCTGAAACAACAGGTGGAGCCAAGTCCAGGCTCCGGTTGCCGTTCTAGTCTCGCCAGACAACGGACAACCTGTGTTTTGTTCCGTCACGATCGTGCACACCAAAATCCAGAAGTCCAAGGCCCACTGCAGCGTGGGCGGCTTCCTGATAAGAAGTGCGAAACCAGTGCCGCAGGCGATGCAACACTGGCAACCTGTGTGGGCCACACCCTCTCGGGCATACTGCCGGAGTCCTGCCAGTGACAAAGTTGCTCGAGCACGACACGCAAGTGCGCTGGCCGCCGCCGCCAGCAGAATCAAAACAATGTCCCGCCGTGAGCTGGACACTGGGTCAGCCGCTAAGACAGGCAGAGATCGCCAAGGCGGACATTGACGTGCCGGTCACACGCTTCCACAGCATCGTCAGACCGTTGTGGCGGCCATGGCAGCAATTGAAGACACCATTCGGAGGTGAACTAACACGATGGACAGGCGAACGTGACAACGACGGTTCGATGTCCGCCGAAGAGATCAATCCAACGGCCTGGACCACGGAAGCGTGGCTCAAACTGCGAAGCCTCAGCAGCCCCTGTGTATCGTTCCGTCTCGAACGTGCACACCAGAGCCCTGGTCCGAGCTCAAGGTCATGGTGCATCGTGGTATCGAGGGCATGAGTGACATGGAGAGTGAAATCGACTCAACGACGTATGTCGTCGGTCGCAACGGCTTCCACAGGGGGAAAGCGATCACAGACAGGATGAACCGCCTAATCCCATTGTTCCGTCACAACCAGGGCACCCAGTAGTGGCTACGACTAGTTTCGAGACATAGCCTAGAATTCCATACTTCGAAGGCCTTGTCGATTTTGCGGGCTGGAGGCTCTTCGCGATCTTAGGGCTCTAAAGTGCTTGCAAAACGGGCGCGCGCGGCATCGGAGGCGCTTTGGAGGCGCGCCGTCGTGCTCCGGAGCTGTTTGGGAGCGACGCGCGCTTACGCGCGCTCGTTCGGCGCGGAGGGCGTGGGAGCAGCTCGTGCGTTGCTCGTAGGCGGCCGGCGAGTGCTCGTGAGTTGCAAGCAAAGCAGCTTGTGAGTTGCGAGCAGCTCGTGAGCAGGACGCTCGAAGAATTTTCAGGGCTGTCAGTCAATTTGACGGACAGGTTGTTGCGAAATTTCCCGAGCGAGTGCTCTTAAGTTGCCAGCAAGTAGCTCGTGAGCTTTTGCGCAGGGCGCTCGAAGAATTTTCAGAGCCCAATTCCAAAGCCCACTGGCAAGCGTGGCCGGCTTCCAAACAGGGGTGCATCGACATTGTGGCGAGGCCTGCCAGCCCACGTCGTTTGAGCCCGACCTCGGCTAAGCACGCTGAAGCCGAGTAAAACCCAATTGTCGCTTGCTCGAGAGAGAGAAATAGACGCTGATGGAGACTGACTGTCAACTAGAAGAGCCAGCCGCCGCTGAGCGCGGCCAGCTGTCGAGTAAGCGCTGCATGTCACGACCGCTCGAAGAGAAATGACTCTCCCTTAAGAGATAGAGCGGCTGGTAATTTCCCTCACGATAGATTTCCGTCCCTTCGGAATGAGTATTGGTGAGTATCCGGGTCGGGGGCATGCAGATGTGGCAGTGGCATTAGATCGGTGGATACATGGAAATTGGAGGCCAGGTCCAAAGGCCCCCTTCCCTGTGGAACTCATCTGCCGCTGCCCTCCAGCTTTCCTGCGCCCAGGGATGCCCCAACCTGACCCAGGGACGCTCGCCACCCGGCAGCTCCTGCGCCTGATTCTCTTCCCGGGCGACCAACCGGTGAAGGAGGACCATCACTTTCGAGTATGCGTCGAAATGCGCGAAGCGCCATAAGCAGACTGGAAAGTAAAAGTCCTTCTTTTGTGGCCCACGTATCCAATAAGCCACTACCGCCCGGAGATCCCATCCATCAGAGGTAGCAGCAGCACGAAGGCGCCACAGTGCACTATTCAACAGGCCCGCGGCCTGAATCGAAAGAGAGGGCTGTGCTTGCAGACCCAGTGGGATGTCCGCAAGCGGAAAGAGCAGACGAAAAGTGCCCCGATACACTCCCGGATACGTTCTATCCGGGTGATTGACACCGATCGCCCAGTCTTCGGACTGCTGGAGTTTACTGCACCGCCACGTTTTGGTTTCCACCTTCTTCGAGAGCACAAGGGAGTGGGCGTGCCTCCTTCCAAAAGATTATACAGTGCGCTCCGTTCCATTCACTATCGGTCTTTAATCGGGGAGCACGTGTATTTCGATTCGCCTGCGACTGTGTGTCGAGGCCAAACCGACTCCGCGGGAATCGCTGGTGGCCGCTGTGCCCGCTTCGAATACTGTTAACACGACTCTGCTGGGGAGATTGCAGCGTTTCGTGTCGTCACAGGTGCGCCACTCTAGCTCCGCAACCGTTATGCTGCCACCGGTCGCTACTACGGGCCTACCACGTGCCCTCTACGATCCGACGGGAAAGGTTCGCCCGGACCCGGAGGCAGGCGTCCCTGCAAAGGAGGATCCTGCGTTGACCGCGGAGTTGCGCAGTCAAAGTTGCGCTGCCTCCGTGGCGGCCCTGTTGAATGCTGTGGAGACTCCGCCTAGTCGCTCAGTGCCTGGAGTTACAGCCATTGCTAGCCGGTGTGTACCGGCAGAAGACGAGGACGACTTCGAGAAGCAGCATGCATGATACTCTCCGCCGCTACCAAGCCCGGGGCAAGCAACAGCGGCCTGTCGAGGGAGTGGACTGCGCTAGTGCGCTACAACATTTACTACCTGACCCCACCGATTGCCTTACCTTGCTTTCCCTCCCCCTGTCCCTGCCTGCGTGTGAAGTCAAACTCAGTCCGCAGAATTTTGGGGTGAAGGTGGTTGATTTCGCTGACCGGGCACTCATGTTACGGCGCTGTACTGATGGCATTTCGCGTCTGTCTGACACCCATGCTGGCAGTGTCCGTCGCACTAGCACAGTTTTGCGACCCAGTTCTGCGCCTACCTGAAGGACGAGTTTTCGACCTGTCCTGGTATGAGCTCGCTCGGCCGGAGATTTGGTGGTGGCTGCTCTTGGATGAGCTTGCTGGGCTCAAAGGGTCGCTCCACTGTGCCTTGGAAGGACGGAAGTCCCCAGTTGGACGGCAGTTTGGTGCAAATGTCCTTGGCTCCCAAGCGAGGGCATCTGCCGGCAGGCAGCCGACGTGGCTCCGGATCCAGCCATCGGCACCCTACTGGGGATGGCGGCACGAGCCTTGACTCGAACCAAGGGACCCCTCTGCTTCACTGTGGTGTGTTATTGCCAGTGCAGCTGCTGCTTTATTTCACAAGGGCATTAGCAGACGACCCTGCGGCTGCTCCACTTTTGCAGCTCATCAACGTTCCTCCGACTCGTGACGGTCAGCACATTGAGGTGCGAGTCAGATGCGAGGTGCCGGCTACCCTGGTGGGCCAGCCCCAAATTGCCATTGCTGACCGGCTGATGGCGTGTTTCGAGAGTGGACTCCTTCCAGCCAGACGCGGCGAGTTCGACCCGCGAATGTTTACGGGCGTGCCGTGATGGATCGGCCACTAGGTCCGCTGTGCTCAAAGTCCATACCCCGTAGGAGTAGCTGGACCGAGTAGCCGTCCTTGCCGCAATGTGCAGCGCTGTAGCATCACAGAGCGGCGGAATGCAGTTCACCGACCACCGTTCCAGAGGACGTAGGTGTGATGGAGAGAGACATGAAGCTCAAAAGCGGCAACAATGCCCCACCAATGGGAAGAGGAGGCAATGATTAATGGGCCGCGTACTGCCTGCCGTGAGACGTTTGGTGGGCGTCCTCTCCAGACATGGTGAAGCGTCCAGCCTTGTCAATAAGGCAGATGTCAACCGCACGGGTGAGTTTGACTTCACAGGCAAGCAGAGACAGCGGGAGAGAGAAGCAGGGTCAGGCAGTCGGTGGGGTTGGGCAGCAATTATTGCAGTGCCCCAACACATTCTGTTCCATCGACAGGTTGCTGTAGTCGGCTCCGAGCTTGGTGGCGCCGAAGGGTGTCATGTTGTTCCTATTCGTCTTCGTCTTCAGCTGGTGCACACCGGCTGGCAATTGAGGAAACTCCCGGCACTAGACGAAGCGGCGGGGTCTCCACTGCGTCCAATAAGGTCGCTACTCGTTGGCTCCATGAAGCGTTAGGCGCACGGAGGGAGACAGCACAGCTTTGACTGCGCAGCTTTGCAGTTAGTGCCCGATCTTTGGCAGGCACTCCCATGTCCGGATCAGAGCGGACCTTTCCCGCAGGGTCATAGAGGGCACGTGGCAGTAGCAACCGGCGGCAGCAAGACCGTTTCAGGGCAAGAATGGTGTGCTAGCGACGAAACGAAGCGCTTCAGCCTCCCAAGCAGCTGTGCTGTCGACTTGAACCTTCTCTGTGGTGCCGCAGCAGCTGTTGATAAAGCTGCTTTTGAAGTTATCTATAGGGCACACTTTGCCCTTTTGGACAACGCCAAAACGAGACGGTACTATCGTCTCGTGCAATTTGGCTGGCGAGAAGTCTTCCAAAGACAGCCAGCCCTGCTGGCTTTCCTCCAGCACACACTGTGGTGGTGAAGAGATCAATAAAGGCGGACACACAAGAAAAGAATCTTTTTTTCCGGATTCCAATTGGACCGCGGATGTCGAACAAAAAAGCAAAAAAGATCTGGTCTGGAAAAAGACATTGGAGTTTGCAAAACCAACATGAGACGGAAAAGGACGTCTCTCGTGGCCATGCACCATGCTGAAAACTTCTCCATTCGCGAATGCGGAACCTGAGAGTGGAAGAACAAACGTTGTCCAAACTGGTTGAGAGAATCTTGTCAGGATCTGTTAGCAAAAAGATTCTTCCACTGCTTTCTGTCAGCCCATACTTGACTGTGAGTTCTCCCGTTGCAGAGTTTCTGCCGAAAGAGAGAAACTTGGCAAGGTGCATCCAGCTTTGGCTTCAAGGCGGTCAGCCAACAAACGTGGCAGCACCAAGGTTCGTTTGTCGAAGAAGCTGACTGAGAGAAAGAAAAGAATTAAGGCTTCGATCCAGACCACAGCCTCTAGAGAAACACAAATCGCGACAGCGAACAAAATGACCGTTCGAGCTTAAGCTCCAAAAAAAAGTCGTTTTTTAAAAAGCCTGTCAGCCGTCAAGCCCTTCTTGCCCGCTGCAACTCTCTTTTTGTGTCTATGCGCAATGGAAGAGCTCTTGAAAATACTGGGCAGGAGAACAGACGGTCACATCAGGACACTACCCTCACTACCTGACGCTTCTCTCCGCTGGATCCAAAGGAGCCATGCGGTTGCCTGCCGGGAGATGTACTCGCTTGGAAAGCCAGAAACATTTGCACGAGGGGATTCTGGAGTCTGGCAGCATGAGCTTCAATGCGAGGCGTTGTGGAAGCCTTCGCAAAATGCGGTCCCGCCAGCTTCCAAAACGTATGGACCGACGCCAAGACGCTGAGCTGCGTCTGCAAGCACGTCTTCTCCATTCAGGACGCAGGCCTGTTGAATAATGCACTGTGGCGCCTTCGTACTGCTGTTACCATGATGGGTGGGATCTCCAGGGGGTTGTATCGGATACGTGGACCCTCCAGACCGGTTGTGGCTTCGCGCATTTCGACGTCTTGGTTAGTGGCCCGGAAAGAGAATCAGTGCAGCTTCTTAGAAGCTGCCGGAAGCAAACGTCCCTGGAAAAGGCTGATGGATGCCATTGCGACTAACAACACACGTCGTTGAGTCTTCTTCTCCTTGTCACTGCCCTCGACAGCTTTTGATAATGCCGTCACCTGGTACTTGGAGCGTGGTGCACGTTCGAGTAGAAGGGTGTGTGCTTCTGAGCTTCGCCGCCTGTCCGTCTGCGCCGCTCGCCTCTCCATCAGTCTATTCCCGCGATTATTGCTTGATTTTGCCATGGCGGCCATAAACGTGCAGCAATGCTGTGGATGCGTGACCTGCACGTCAATGTCCACCTTGGCGATTTGCCTGCGTAGTAGCTGACCCAGTGTTCCAACTCACGGCATGCAACATTGGTTTTGCTTCTGCTGGCGGCGACGCCATGTGCACCAGAGTGCCCTAGTGGCACAACTTGTCACTAGTTGGACTCCGGCAGGTTTGCCTGCGGCACTGGTCTTGCACTCCTCCTCTGGAAGCCACTCACACTGCAGTGGGCCATGGACTTTTGGATTTTGGTGTGCACGATCGTGACGGAACAAAACACAGGGGTTGTCCGTTGTCTCGCAAGACTAGAACGGCAACCGGAGCCTGGACTTGGCTCCTGTTGTTTTGGGCAGCTCTGAGCCACGGCTCTTTGTTGCTCCTGACCGGTCGCTTCAGCTCCGTAGTTTGGTGCTTAACACCGGCAAAGCCTGTGCGCCGCAGCCCTTTGTGGAGCTTCGCTTTGCTGTCTCACCGCTTTGCTTTTGTTAGTTGTTTGTGTTAGTTTCGCTTGTTTGTAGGAACCGAGTGCTACAGCCGTAGTCGACGAGGCCCAGTCGCAGATGTTCATCCAAGGTGGGATTTTCACAAATATTATCGTGCGCTCCAAGGTCGGTAAACAGGACCGTGTACTGTGCATGTTTAGCAAGTCACGTTTCCGGGCGTTTGCAAGAGCACCTTTGAGCTTTTGCTTCCGCTTGGCTGCAAGCACCGCCCCTCTCCCATCCCATCCGCTGGGCTTTTGCTGGCCCGCTTCGACTTTGGAGCCCATGGAGTCGGAGCGTGCCCGGTAAGGAATTGGGTCGTTCGGTTAATTCCACTGTCCATGTCATGACATTCGACATACGTCGAAAGGGCTTAGGGCTTTTTCGCTGAGGACCCGTAGCAAGTGCTGAACGGTTAATCTCGGCAAAGCCTGGGCACCGTAGCAGCTCCGCTCTCTCCAATTAAGTTCCTTGTTTTACCGCTGTTTTTGTTATTTGGTAGTTTGTTTGTTTGTAGGGACCGAGTGCTACTGCCGTAGTCGACGAGGCCCGCACAAGCCAAAAAAGAACGGCGGCCGGAGCTGACTTGGACTCCACCGATGGTCTTAGACAGCTCTGGGCAACGGCCCATGTTGTAGATCGGTTGCGGAGGCATCGTAGCTTGTGCTGAACGGCCAACACCGGCAAAGTCTGTGTGTCGCAGCCAGTTGTCGACCTCTAGTAATTAGAGGCCGTGTTTTACCGCTGTTTTCGTTTTTTTGTTGGTTTGGCTGTTTGTAGGGACCGAGTGCTACAGCTGCAGTCGACGAGGCCCGCTCACGCCAAAAAAAACCAATCCGCTGGCCTTTTGCAGGCAGCCCTGATGCTTTTTTTTGGCTTGTGCGGACCTCGTCGTCAACTACGGCTGTACCGTAGCACTTGCAAACAAACAAACTACCAAACAACAAAAACAGCGGTGAAACAAGGAACTTCTCAGCGATCGTTCTACGACAACAGAGGGCCGTCGCCCAAAGTTGCCCAAGACTCAAGACCGTCAGTGGAGCCCAAGTCAAGGCTCCGGCCGCCGTTCTAGTTCCGTCGAACAACGGTCGACTCCGAGGTCTTGTTGTGTCCCGATCGTGCACGCCAAAATCCACAAGTCCAAAGTCCAGGGCATCGGTAGTGGAAAGACCCGTCGACGTATGTCGAAAGGTTGGACTTTGAGCGTTTCATGAGTCCAAGGTCATGTGCACTGGACAGGCTCCTAGGCAGGGGGCCATTCATCAAGCTTACGCTGCATGTCGTGGCCACTTGTTGGAAAATGGGATTCTCGCAGTAGGTACAGCAATTGAAACTGGCGCGCATCATACAAAGCTTTGAGGCGGTGAAAGCCGTACTGGAGGGTGTCCAGGTCCGGTTCATGAAGGTGAGGCATAAGATCGTTGGAAATGAACGGGATTTGGATGCCCGGGCCAAGTCCGCCCTGCTCGATGAAAGCATGGGCCGCTGCACGCCACTCGTCTTGTCCCCACGTGTGTCCGAGACGAAACCGCGGTTGGTTACCGTCGGGCAGAACCCCCTGATTAGCTTCCTGTGCCACTAAGTGATTGATCAGAACTTGAGCCCGAACGTCCCGTGCATCGAAGTGGGCATAGCGCCACAGGCGGACAGGGAAGTAGAAGTCCATTTTCCGAGGGCCGCGTAGCCAGAACACAACAACGGCACTGAGCTCCCAACCCCGGGTGGTGGCCGCCGTGCGGAGACGACACAATGCGGCGTGCAAAAGTCCAGCAGACTGGAGGGGAAGAGCGGGCTGCGCCCGCAATCCCAGGGAGGCATCATCAAGAGGAAGCAGGAGGCGAAACGTGCCTTTACAGTGTCCGGGGTAGGAAAACATCTGCGGATCGAAATCGCCGCGTCGTGCAGGGAAGTCCACGATGAAATCCTTCCATCATGCGGGCAGCAATCGCGATTTGGGGTTGGCCAACCAGAGAGGTCGGGACCTCCGCCTTGACTCGGAGCTCGACAAACTGCAGGCCATTAAGCTCGACTGGTTGCACGCAGCCCTGATGCGCCTCCGGGCGGCCACCGGCTGGAACCTCCGTGCAGTCGTGGTGTTTTGACTGAGGGCCCCAGAGAAAGGACTTTTACTTGTCAAAGCCAACGTCTTCTTCATCACCTCGTGGTTAAAGAACTACGGCTGTAGCACTCGTCCCAACGAGCTATGGGGCCTCGACCGATCTACAACAGCAGAAATCCGTCGCCCAAAGCTGTCCAAAACTACTGTACCAGTCGAGCGCCCAAAGTCAAAGCTCCGGCCGCCATTCTAATTCCGTCGAACAACGGTCACCCGGCGTCCTGTTGTGTCACGATCTTGCACACGGAGTCCAGAAATCCAGACCAATAGCCAGGAGCGAAGCAATTGACCCAATGACGTATGTCGGCGGTTGCAGTGCGCAGGCATGGCGCTAGTTAGGTCAGTTGCTTCGCTACAGGCTGCAGGTCTGGATTTGTGGACTTCGTGTGCACGATCGTGACACAACAGGACGCCGGGGCTGACCGGAGCTTTGACTTTGGGCTCCACCGGTAGTCTTGGACAGCTTTGGGCGACGGCCTTCTGCTGTTGTGGATCGGTCGCTGAGGCACCGTAGTTCGTGCCGAACGGCCAACACCGGCAAAGCCTGTGTGCCTGCTAATTGGTCCAGCGGTGCGATGAGAAGCGACATTTTGAGCAAGTGCGCGTGAAGATGAGGGAACCACGTGTGTTTGAATCTCCCCTCAAAGTTGACATTTTCCTATTCGGAATGGAAAGCAGCGCCTGTTGCTTTTCTGGTGGCCAAGTCCAACTCCAAGCCCATAACAAGGTCTTGTTGCCCAGACGCCTTCCAACAAAACCTCCTTCCAAGTGAAAAAGGTCTCATCGATGACCACCACCCGATTGAAATGCTGCTGAATAACAAGCCGATCTTGTCGCGGCTCTGGGTCCATTCTTCAGAGCAAGACCGGTTTCTTTGAGAACTAAGAGCATCCGAGGAAACAGGACAACATACAGACAGTCACACTCCGCGCTGCGGAAATTCGAGGAGGTTTTTTTTGTTTGGGTGTGCGATCGCAGCTACTCTTTTGAGAATCTGCACAGTCGACTTCCTTCCAAAAAGCTGCACAGTTGTTCGTTGTGGAGCATTCTCATATCCTGCGGCCAACCAAGAAAGTTTCCTGCATTTGGCAACTGTAGACTGTCACATGAGCGTTCTTTTCCATCTCGATGACATGTTTGCAGGCAATGCTTGCTCGTCTGGCGCATTGCGAGCCGCGTAGGTGTGGAGAGTGAGCCCGCTGGTTGCCGCTTTATCTGGTGCCAAACCGCATCTTTGACTCATCTGACTCAACTCGCACTGCGACTTGCCGGTGGCATGCACCCTGTGCAAGCGTTTCTTGCGTTGGTGATTGGGGACGTGTGTGCCATTGCGCGACGAAAACCGAACAGAAAATCTGTGCGCATTGGCAAGATTTTCCATGCATTTCTGTGTCTGTCAAACAGCTCAAAGTTGGTTGGTATATCGTGTTTGTGTCTTTATGTGTGTCATATGTGGTGTGTTGTGTTCTGTGCGTGTGTGCAAATGCGTGTGTGTGTGTGCGTGTGTGTGTGTGTGTGTGCGTGTGTGTATGGTCAAAAAGATGCGTCCATGTCGGTTTCTCTTCAAGTTTTGTTGGAAGAAAAGGTTTTTTAAAGCTTAAAAGCAGTCAAGCAAAGTTTTGTTTGCACCGAAGTTTTTGGCGCAAGTTGCAACGTGACTCACTTGCTTGGAAAGTTTGCTGGCCATGCCGAATTCTGAGGAATGCTCTGCAAAGTTGTGGAGTGAAACAACCGAGCTCTTTGGTTTGTGATTTGGTTGCAGCCATTGATTTTTCCACGATGCTGCTCAGGAGCCCAACAATCTCGGGACAGATGCCCCTTCTTTCCACAGTTCCAGCACTCCACATCCTTGTTTCCCTTAGCTCCACTCCTAGGAGCGCTCTGGCTTCGACCTTTCTTTCCTTTCTTACCCTTTCCTTTCTCATCCGTTTGGAAAGGATTCAACTTCGTACCAGGTCCTTCTGACCAAACGCGCTGTTGCACTTCATACTTCAAGGCAAGGCTTAAAACAAAAGCAGAAACACGAAAATTCAGAGACATACAAAAGGCGCATAAAAAAGTTCAGCGACCCGTCTTGAGCGGGCTGCGTCCCCTCCAACCCCCCTTCCAACCCAGTTGAAACTCAATTCAGGTTCATCTGGGTTCTCGAGGTTGGAATCTCGGATTCGATGTCTGGCAGCCTCAGAAAGCTTCAGCTCTGGAGAGTTGCAATTACCAAAAGTCGTGGCGAGACCATGGTGACTTGCCCGTTTGCATGCCCGCTTCAATGACGCCTTCGCAGTACCTTCGGACTCTGTCTGGAACTACTGACCCGTTTTGTGGAGAAATAGCAAAAGAAAGCAAGCTCTCCACTGGGTGTCATTACCCATTTTGCACAGCAATACAACATGACATGCCGAGTGTGCACGCTTACGGTGTTAAGTTGACATATTTCGACAGAAGATTCGAATTTCGAGATGGCAAACACAGTTGTGATGTCGAGATGGTCATTCATGTGCCTGTATTTTGGCACATCGGTTTTCCAGAATTTTCTTGTTGTTTTTGGACTCATCATAATTTTTGCATTTATTGCATGTACGCAGAATCTTGGACCAGTTTGAACAACAAAATTGATGAACACTTGTTTATTTGTTTTCTAGGATCCGTAAGGAATGGACCAGGGATCCGCAGGGAGCAGGTCCTTGCTGAACTTTAGCGAAGCTCCCGCAGCAAGGGAAACTGGGCATGACTATGTCTTGAATTCTGCTTGGAACCAAAGCCGAGTTGCGTGTGCCATGCTGCAAACAGCTTCTGATTGAGTCACACAAAAGCGCCATGGCATTGGGTGCATGCAAGTTGATTGTCATCTTGTTCGCATACCGACGTCGAGGTCCAGCATAAGGTTGCATGCCGTGTAGTTGGAGATATCCCAACTCCCAACGTTGCACTTGAGCTGCAGCGTTTTGGTTCGATGGCACTGCGTTGTCGTTAGGTTCCTTTTTGCCAAATCCAAGCCCCGTCTGCTTTCAGAGGGCGTCTTCATGCCATTTGGCCCGTTTTCTTCCAGCATCGGTGTTGGCCGAGCAGAACCGGAATGGGTGGGGTGCACATTGACCAATGCTTTGGTGAGCTATTGCGCTGTTTTCCGAATTCCATTCTTGTGAATGTGTGTGAACTGGAGGCTGCACTCAACAAAGTGCAAGATATCGTTGGCAAGGACGACAACGTGTCAGAGCATGGCAGTCATGCAATGGAATGCCGAAAGCGATGGGTCTTGCCGTTTGCAGGATCCAATTTTCGAGTCCGGTAACGTCTCGGAGGCATCTGCTCCGATTCACGCGTGAACACAACCATGTCGCCAACTCTTTCATGTTGTTCTGGTACTCTTCTTGCCAATGGGCTCCGGAGAAGCTTATACACCGATGCTGAGCTATGAGTGCCGAGACGAGACACGCCATCAACATTTCAGACTTTCACAGACTCTTCCGTCCCAGCGGCCAGGCTCCTTTGAAGCTGGAGGATACAATTTTGAGTGGAGTGGATTCCTCAGTCTCCAGCTTGGGGTTGAAGGGTTCTAGGATGTTTGTTTGGGTCAGCGGAGCGGGGCCCGGGCAGCACTAGCAGGTTTTGAGTCAAACACGACGGATTATCACGTCACGATGACGATGATGGTGACATCGATGTTGAGACTAGTGACAGTCACGACGACGATGTTTCGAACGAGGTATTGTGGCGCAGACAAGACGCATTCTCATGCTCTCATGCTGGCTTCTCTTGTAGCGCAGATCCCTCACCGGCTGTTAGGCATTTTGTTCGCTTGAATGCGGGACAGGTCTTGTGAGATATGCTAGTCTCAGCAGCTGTGATTTGGCTGTAAAGCGTCATCGTCTTGTGACAGAAGGTGCAAGCCCTGGCTGGGTGCAATTCAGTCCACCATGTCCCTCGAACTGAGAAAGCCACTTGATGTGGGCTAAACATGAGAGCGTCCTTGCTGTTTCTGGCAGTCGATTGGATGTAGACCTGGCGTGAACTCCCAGATAGAATGTCTATGGAGTAGCTGAGTAGTGCTGGTGTCGCAGCTTATGAAAGGACTGGGCCCCATCCGTACAGGATGTCAGCACGGCGCCGGAGTCGACCGACTTGCTCATCGTGGGAGCTGGGCTCTCTGGCCCGGTCCCCAAGTCCTCGCAGTGCAGGGTTTCTCGTCTTTATTTTGGTTGTGGGGAATGGGATCCATGTTTTTCAAGACTGCAGGGTTGATGGGAAATCCATTCTTTCTTGTAAGTCTGCTTGCAAAGCATGAAGCTCCCCGGAAGCCGTACAGCAATGTGAAGACACGAAGCAGACACTGCATGCCACCCTGGCAGCTTGTGAACAAGCCCATGGCTTTCACAAAGAACGCAACCCGAACTTTCCATCTTCAGACTCTCAAAGTCCCAAAGGTGCGGTCTTGGCCGAGCGTTGCAGCAAGGAGCTGGGCATGACTTCCTTGATCATCGACACAGCCCCAGCAGGGGATGTGGGGATTCGCTGTTTTGTTATCTCTGTGCTTTTGGTAGAAAACTTTGTTCCTTATACTCACTGAGCTCCAAAATCAGACGGCCCTCGGGCTCGAAACGGAGAGGCGCCCCAGTTGTTTCCGAGGATAAGAGAGATCACATCGGCGGCAACTGCAAGGGCCTCGGTCGTGACGAGCCTTGGGGGGCCTCGCCGGCATGCGGAGCTTGGGCGCTTTTTCATTTCGTCGCTGAGGCTACGACTATGAGCCGGGCTTAGCTGTTTGCACGTTGCAAGAGCGAGTCGAGTAATGGCTGCACCGAATCAGTGCAGCAAGTACCGCAGGAGTCGTCCGTGCTTCAGGTCGATTCGAACGGAATCCGCTGCTCCAAGTACGGTGCACACCTATTCCACACGCAGTTCGAGCGGGTTTGGGAATACGTGTCTTGGCGACAGTGCGTTGCTCTACAACTCTAAGACTGTCCGTGAAAAGTGTGGGTTCGGAGGGGCCAGCGGCCAAGGCACCGCCATGTCCAAGCAAGTCGTTCCATCCGAGGTGTCCAACTTTTCGGAGTGGATCCCCTTCGATCACCGTGTGAAGGGTTTGGTGGAAGACAAGGTGCGTGTGCGACACTGGGACAGTGAGGTGAGTACGCCGCTGGCATGAAGAGCTGCATGATCCGGGGGCTTGTGGGAGTTTGGGATGTTCCGTGTAGCGAGAGACAGAGAGGGGGCCTCCTATTCGAGCTCCATGCTGCGATCGGAAGGCCGGCGTCAAGCGACTGGTCCCTATTCCACCCACACAGGAGATGGCTGTAATTCATCTTGGGGTGCGTGGGACTCTTGGGGTTCTGAGCCTGCAGGCATCGGGACTTGGGAGATCGATTGTGCTTGCTTGGTGCTGCAGATGGGCATGACGGCACATGACAAAGCAGACCTTTACGTGCGCCTTGCGTGAGCGACCAGGAGACTGTAAATACCCTCTTCGAGGAGAGCGTGTGCAGCGAGGCTGACATGCAGGCCTGTGACGGGGTTTCGATTGCGTCAGTTGCTGCAGGGGTCAAGCGATATTGTGTTGGGTGCTTGTGGAATCTTGTGGCTTATGCAGGCGAGTTGACCCGAAGTGGCAGCCGTCCTTCGCCCTAAGTTTCGTAATCTTTTGAATTCCCCAATGCAAGGCCTGGTATGACAAGGAGCGGCTGCCTCCTCCGGGTGGCTTCGATTGCAAAGTACCCTCAACTTTGTGCCTTAAGGCCCCAGGGCCCTAGAGCCTTGAACAACACAGGCCCGGGGCCATCTAAGGCCCCAAATCCAGCTTTGAAAGCCCAGGTGGAGAGCCCAAAAATGGGGAGGAAGCTGCGCTCAGCCGTGTTGGGCCAAGGCATGGGAACCTGGCTTGGATGTCACGACATTGCTCAACAAAATGATGATGGTGAAGAAGAAGATGGTGATGATGACTGCGATGAACATTGCATTCTTTGGCATCAGAGGTGTCAATGCTCTGATGTTGTTATTATCAGATATCAAGGGCGATAGACGTGCTGTTCTGAGTTTGATTGCAGGTGCTTCTTCTGCTGCTGATGCCACTGCTACTCCCACCAGCAGTAACTAATGCTACACCATTACGACCACTACCGCTACCGCTACAGCTATCGCTACCGCTACCCGTACCCCTACCCACTACGACTTCGACTACGACTACAAACTACGACTACGAAAGTGACGAGAAGGAGGACGACGACGACTTCGACCACAACTATGCTCGCGACTACGAGTAGGGACGACAACTACGACTTCGTTGGCGTCAGTTTTGTTTTCGTTGATTTGTTTGTTGCCATCATCGGGCCATACTTCGGTAAACATCGTAAGCGCACAAAGCTTGAACCCTGGCAACCGTTCGGAACAAGTCTTCAGGAAGTTTTCACCCTTCTCCCGCACACCCTTCTCCCGCTCGCAGGCTCTTCGAGAAAGTGTTTAAGCACTACACCAAGAAGCAGTGGGACCGGTGCCTGGAAAGGGTGCCCCGAACTGATTTTCCCGAGTCTGCGTCGTACGTATGTTTTTCGTGGTTCTGCACATGCATGTTTATGCATAGAATGCCGCTACATACAGTACATGCTTGCCTGCCTGCCGTTCATACATCCTACATTGTCATGCATGCATGCCATGCTTACCAGCAGCATAGCAGCCGGAGGGCTTCCTTACGAGTTATTGAGGTTTCCCGAAGGATTCGGGGATGGGCGGTATCGATTCTACAATATGAGTTGCAGGAACACATGTTCGTATGAGTGCATAACGGTAAGTATGTGTGTGGTCAGGTAGCTGCTTGTTGAGCATGTCTGCATGGTGTAGAGACTAAGAGTAGTAGTGGTGGTTGTGATGGTGGTGGTGGTGGTGGTGGTGGTCGTAGTAGCAGTAGCAGCAGCAGCAGCAGCGGCAGCAGCAGCAGCGGCAGCAGCAGCGGCAGCGTCAGAGGCGGTAGCGGTAGCAGTAGCAGTTTCAGCAGTAGTAGTAGTAGTAGTAGTAGTAGTCGTAGTAGTCGTAGTAGTCGTAGTAGTGGTAGTAGTAGCAGTAGTAGTAGTAGTAGTAGTAGTAGTAGTAGAACTAGTAGTAGTAGTAGTAGTAGTAGTAGTAGTAGTAGTAGTAGCAGTAGTAGTCGTCGTCGTAGTGGTGCTAATACTAGTAGTAGTGCTACTGGTACCCGTAGCAACACACTGTAATGAAGCAGAACCATAAACGCCACGAGAGTCGTTCTGCTACCACAGTAGCAACAGCAAGCAGCACTTGTTACGGCAGAAACGACTGCCGTAGTGCCATAGTGTTCATGAGCATGACAGCAGCAGTTGCAATGGCGACTGCAACTGCAGGGGCAATCACAAAAGTCGTGCTACCTGGCTTCCGATGACAGAGCCATTACCCTCGCAGGACAAATACCCTGCTGAGCTGGACGCAAGCGTGCTGCTGCGGCTGCCGTGCAGAACTTCAACCGACGATCGGTACTTCCCCGACCCATGGCAGGCCCGGTTGCGGAGAGCTCCGTTGAACGAGACGAGAAATCAGCAGCAATTCGCTTGAGGTGCCTTAAAAAAACGCCGTTCCTGAGAAGAACCGAACATGACCCCAAGCCCTTGGCAATTTGGGCTTCTAGCAACACCGAAGCCACAAGGCGTTGCCACGGAGGGGCTACACGCGGATCTTCGAGAATATGTTGCCTCTTTTCTGCATGTCCGTCTTGCGAGTGCGAAGCCTCAGTAAATAGCCGTGGATGCTCTAGCTCCATGAAGCTGTCGAGAACGCAGAAGTTTCCAGTCGCTTTTCTCAGCTAAGGCTCAGGGATCCGAACATCAGCATCCGGCTGAACTGTGACTTCTTTCAGTTGAAGGCGTGCTGTCCGTGGGGCCCATCTCCAAACGAAACCTCAGCCTCTGATGTTTGAGCAGTTGGAGGTAGAGCTCGTTTCAGGCATCTCTGCTGACAGGTGTTCTGCTCAAATCTTGGAGTTGTCCGTTGCAGAGCTTGTTTAGCCAAAGTTCGACTGACAACCACTCCGCAGGAGGCCGGCAGACTGCCGAAGCACAAGCTGCTTGTGTACACAGGCTGGTCTTTGCGAAAGCTTCCTTCGGTTGGTTTGAGGTTGTTAATGTCGCGTTTAAGGGTTATAGTAAGTAGTTCTTTCGGCCTGCTGACCCAGAATCTACAGATGACGAGTTTGAGGGCAGTCTGTTACTTTCGGATGTCAGGTCAGATTGATAGCAGCTTGGCGGCAATGCGAAACTCTCCGAGCCCATGAAGTCACACCTGGCGGCCCAGCATCATTCTTTTCAAGCGGCTGCTTTTGTGCGGGAGGGGGGGGCGCGGGTTGCAAGCATCGGGCCCCTCAAGAAGACACCAACTGACGAAATATGCACACCCCCCATGCAAGTCAAAGAAAAGTCAAAGTCAGATTGTAGAGATACAGATGTACCAAGTTGCTCCGAGGTTACTACTCAGCGCTGGGAATGCCAAAGCTGGAATACCGATCCCTGCGCTTCGAGGTGCGGAAGCGGACAGCAGCCGTGAACTTCCTGCACCTCTCGGGCCTGTAGTGATAGCGTTTGGCTGAGTATCGCACATTGCGTACGCGTACGCCGTGCCGCATGTGCCATGGCAGATGGCATTTGATGGAAGCACCGCACCTTTTTTTCTCGCGCTAACGGCAGCCCGACTTCGTGGCCGAGGCGTATTCGTGGACAGCCGAGTAGCTGCAAGAAGCCCCCTTGACCCCTAAGCCCAAGGCCACTTCTGGGCTTCCTGGCCATACGTGTCGCGAGCTGCGCGGTTGAATCCAGGAGGAGTTCGTCCCTGAGCCGGACGGCGGCTTTTTCCAAGAGGCCGTCGAATGCAGAGGGGACAGTGACATCAATTCAATGCAAGTCTCCGGCAGTCGACAGCTCCTCGGAGTCGCAGACTCAGAGGATGGGGGCAGTGCCAGTGCTGCAGGCCATGGTGGTCAACCACCCCTCGCCGGACGTGCCCTTCACACGCATTGTAGAGCATCTTGGCCTGCATTACGACAGAGGCCTTGAGCTTCTCGCTGCAGTTCTCGACTCCGAGCCCTAAATCCTTGAACTTACCGCTCTGTAACCACACAGTCAGCGAGGGTCGGAAGAGAAGCCAATACAGGAACCTGATTAAGGAACCCTGATCCTATAGCCCCAAAGTGTTGAGATCCAAATTAATGAAGACCACCAAGAAAGACTCAAGGTTTCTCAATCAGATTCTTCAATATCACCCAGTATGATTCAGTACAGCAGAGGAGATTTTTCGCCATTAGGCAGTACCGTGCAGTATACTGCGATGAAAACCAGGCCACACGACAACACACTACGACAGAACAAAGTTTGTTGCGATGGAACACGGAGAAGAAAGAACTCGAGACGGCAGACTTGATCTGGGCATTCCGCAATGCCGGACGTTGTAGAGAGAGATGCAGTTCAGTTCAACACAACCGCACAGCATCCGATAGTTTTCTTGCGACTTCAGTCCCAACAGATCCATGCGAACTGCCCGTTCAATCGCAGCGGTGTAGGGAGCACCAGGCAGGCAAGATTGAATGAGAAGAGCGACGTCAAAAAAGACATGTCGAGACATTGGAAGGCGCATATCCGAAACCCGGCAGAAGTTCAAGTGAATGCAGCGGTTGAAACCGGTTTGCAGTTCAACAACCATGAACCAATCCAAGAATCCAAGTCCCGAAACCTCGACCTCGACACCTCTTCAAGAGGTGGACCGTTGAGCGGCTTTCGTTGCAACAAGCTGTTCAGAGTTCGGATCTTGTCCAGAATGCACAAGCCTGCCAAGACCAACCTTCGCGCGAGCAAGGTACAAACACGTCCCGAACCAGCCGCAGGAGGTGAAAGACGGCAAGGTCAAGGGGACTCTCATCGCCACAGCCTCGAATGGGTCCCTGGCCGCCTGCCTGTCAGAGCGTCTCATGTCTGTTTGCTGTTGTGAGGCCAGAGAATACTCCTCTGCAGAAGGGGAGCCGTACTACCCAGTGCCAAACCCTGCCAACAGGCTCCAAACACCGTTGCCTTTCAGCGGGATTGAAACATGCTGCTATAGAGTTCGAATCGCTCCTCATGCCACTGACAGCTACTCGTTCTTCTACCGTAGCTCACCTCGTTTGCTGCCAGGGCGCTCTATGAGAAATATGCAGACCTCGCGGCGCGCGAGGAGGCCAGAAGCTTTCAAAGGGTCACTTGTGAGCGTTCGGAGTTTTGGATGCGTTGACCCTCCGTGCTCTGCAAGGGGGTGGCATTTGTGGGACGCCTGGCGTCGTACAAGTACTTCAACATGGACCAGGCCTGTGCTCAGCTCCTGCGGCGGGCCTCGAGAATCTAAGCCAGGTGAGATTGCATTGGAGGAGCTTTGCCTAAAGGAGTTCATGAGTCATGTAAGAGGGTGCAGCTACACGCCGCCGGTCCCCCCCCCTTCTGCCTTGCTCGGTCCATTCCTGTACGACCTTGAAAGGCCATTCTGAATGCGCTGGAAATGTTTGACAATCTGAAGGACAGGGAACACGGACTGCAGGTAGCGCTTCGTAGCAGGCTCGGAGAAGGCACCACGCATGCCCTCTTGTGTGCCTGGACGTGAGAGAGTATACTGGGATGGCGCAGTTCAAAGCATGTGTACAGTCGCGTTAGTGTCCTGTCACACGACAGAGATATTTAGCATGATCCAAACAACGAACGTCGACACAGTAAGAGATGAGACTCCAACAACTTCATGAGCTCTCGTCTCCGAACAGGAGACCGGCAAGTTAGAGCCCAAGCGGAAACCTGAAGATTTCGGTCCGGGTGATGGCCCGAAGTAGAGGCGCGGGTCTGAGACTCTGGGGCTTTCGCGGGGGCTTTGGATCCGTAATTGGAGTGTTCAGCGATTCAGTATGATCGTATTCAGCGTCGAATTGTTTTTGTAGCCAGAATTGTCAGCATCCTCAACATTTCATCATTTTGGTGTTGTCATTATCATCTTCTTCATCCGTATCGTCGTCTGGACAGACCTGTTCCTCCTCCTCGTCATCGAAGTCTTCGTCATCAGCAACGGCATTATGATCATAGTCATCGGCATCATTCTCATCACACCATCATCATTATCATCATCACACCAGCTCCATCTCCGTCGACAGGATCATCGTCATCTTCACCATCATCAGCGTTGTCAGTAGGAACATCGTCAGCATCATCGTCATCAGCAACAACATCATCACTAGCATCATAACCCCATCATCATTATCTTCATCACGGTCATCATCAGGGTCATCACCATGGTCACCGTCAACAGCATCATCACCATGACCATCATCTTCATCTTCTTCTTCATCTCCATCATTGTTATCGTCATCGCCATCGTCGTCAGCATCATCATTATCATCATCACCGTCATCATGAGGGTCATCATCGTGGTCATCATCGTGGTCATCATGAGCTCAGTATCATCATCGTCGTCGTCGTCGTCATCATCATCATCATCGCCATCACGACCATTGAGAACACCATCATCATCGAATCACCGTCATAACCATCATAACCATCATCCCACCATCGTCGTCGTCTCCCACATCGACTTTAGTATCACCCTGGACCTTATTGTCGTTATCTTCTTGTTCATCACCACGACGCGTCATGAGCAGTTTCTGTATGATCATCCTCACACCAGCACCACCAGCACCACCAGCACTACCGGCACCACCGGCAGGCACCGGCAGGCACCGGCGGCACCACCGGCACCACCGGCATTAGCAGCACCGGCACCACCCCAACCAGCAGATCCCGATCATTACCGGTCCAAGAGTGCAGTGCATTCGATTGACGCGATGCTTTTTGTTGATTGATTTCGTCGTAGGGTCGACCCTCATCTGAGGCGCTGGAGGCACGTGTGGGATCCTTCTACTAGCTAGGTGTCGGAGCAGCTGCAAAGCAGCCACATGCCTACTTCGGTCGAGAGGATCTGACCGCACACTTTCCGGGCGAACAAAAGGTTGGCCAGGAATTTGTGGGTTTGGGTGAGGCCAGGGGTGACCTTCGGAATCGACGGAGAAACTTGGGCCAATCCATTCCATGGAGGCTCCCAGGTTGCATGCAGGAGTCTCGCGACATATTCCTGCCCCATGTGATCTTCTCGGCTGAATTCAGTGCATACTGAATGCCACGTGGAAGGAACGAAAAGGATGCAATGCAGGGAACTTTGAGGGATACATCTTCGGCCTTTGAGTAAATCTTCTGCATCACGTTGCTCGGTCTCGGCAGAATTCCTGGTTGCTGAAGGTCTGGCTAGTTTTGCGTAAGGAGGCCAGTTTGCCCAGAGCCTTTGGCTCAACAGGTGGGAGATTTGCCGCTGGGTGCCGTCCCAGGGTTGCACAAGCATGAGAAGGAAAGGTGGAGTGTTCTTAGCAGTGACTTCCTCGGATCCAAATCCTTGGGTGCAACAATCTGCAGCAATACGGCGAGTGTCAGCGATGGCTCCGCTTCCAGCGGTGCAGCAGTCCCTCGAATGAGTTCAAGAACTGTGTTTACAGTGTATGTCAGCTTCTGGATCTAAGCCCAAAGCTCTAGCACCACTGCAAGGAAGCATGTTTGTTGAGCCGCTCTAACTCTAACCCAACAAATCTGCTATTTCTCATCGATCTTCAACTTCGTGAGTTCTTTTCGGCGTCGGGGCTCCCTGGCTGTGCATGGCTTGGCTGTGTGGCAGGTACTCCGCCTTCCTGCAGGAAGCAGATGCCGTTGCGGCTTCGCTGGAGACCAATGTGACCACCTTCTCCAAAACTCTGCAAAATACCAGGCTCAGCCGAGCTCAGAGCCTCTCGGGAGATTCCGAGCTGCATGCTCCGTTGTCTCCGGTACTGCTACGACTTTTCCGACTCCTACTGCAGCTTGAGCGGCATTCACCTTCCCGCTTCTCTACCGCCCTGTCCAGCATGAGGTATTTTCGATTTCGATTTCCTCGCTTCGCTGCTGATGCCGTCAATCCGATGCCAAGAGCAATAAGAAAGTTACCATCGAGCTACTTCGTAGGACCAGTGTCACGGACCTGGTTTGGGTTCGTGCCTTGTCTGACTAGAAAGTTGATAAACCACAAATTGTGACAAAAGTTTAGACCAAAAGAGTCCGCTCTTGCTTTGCCTTCCAGGCGCCGAGCGCTGGCAGCTGCGCGGGGCGAGTTCCATTCCAGCCTGGAGGACTGGTCAGCGCAGGTCCAGGCGCAGGCAGGACATGGTGACAGGGTGGGCCTGCCAGCACCAGCACTGGCCCCGGCGCTGGCACCAGCACCTGAAAAAACGAAGAAGGACAAGGACCATAGCGCAGACAAGGGGTGTCAGCGATGATAGGTCCCAGGGACGAGAAGAATGATAACTATGTGTTGCTTCTGAGAAACCATTTTCATCACGCCACGCCCTCAGGCCCTCCAGCGCTCTAACCTGGAGAGTGCCGCTTTGCAAGCACGGAAGGCCGCCGGAACCCGAGACGTTTGCTGCATTCATGGAGTGTCGAAACGCGCAGAAGTCGGCGTCCTGACCAACCCTGGTGCCAATAGCCGTTCCAGACACTTTCACCTTGAGATTCGTACCTGTGAGCAGTTTTTGCTACTGTGTCTCCTGGGTCCAGCCGCCTTGATTTCTGATATGCGGTCCGGCAATGCTTCCGACGGTGCTTTAACTCTGCTTCACAGGAGCAGTGCCGGCAACCTAAACCCTCAAGGCCCTACGCCCTCATCCAACAGGACGTGAAGACTGAAACTTGAAATCTAAAGCCAGAAGTCGGCGGAAGCGCTTGGGAGGCCAGCTTCCGTTGGGACCAGCGCTTCAACCCGCTCAGCTCCCTGAAGGGGGAAGCTCAGGAAGCGTACCCTGACTCTACTATTGTCACGGTCATGTCGTGCATGTCATGTATCTCGACATGGTTGCAGCTAGTGTGTCTCGGAGTAAGCGGGCACTGCTCGGCACTGTCTGAGCTCTGGGCCTCCGTCATGGAAATTTCTTATGTTTGCGACCCGCGACTCAGCCTCAGGAAGGACATGGAGGAGCTGGTGAAGCAAAGCGGAATCCGGCTGGAGATCAGACTCCAGGGGCTGCCGCTTGGGCGCCCGAATGCGTTCCCCTTTCCCCTGGTCGGAATAACGCGTACGTCAGCACGAACCTATCCTCTTTTTGCAAGCAACAGGATCTGACAGAAAATTATCAGAATGATGCTTTTGATCCAGTACCGGGTTTAGCTTTCCGGAAATCCTACTTCAGAGACCCATGCATCCGAAGCACTACAGTGTACAATGCGAGAGAAGCTGAGTCTTGTTTCAGGACCAAAATAGGATATAATTGGGGATGATAAGTTTTAAGTTATAAGCATGCGGCATCGTGCTTCCGATTTCTCAAAAGATGCGGAGATGTCCCCCAAGTTCCTGAGCCCCCCTGGGGGCCTCCTCAGGCAGCGCGACCTCGCCCTCCTGAAGCAGAACCTCGTGTCCCTGGATCTCCCGCCCCTGTTGCCGGTCGTAACTCATGTTTCTCTTTGGGCCTGGCTGGGGCGAGGGCAGGTCTGCAAGCCCTCTGTGCCCAAGGACTCAAGGCTCGCTAGGCACCTCGAAATCGTAGCGTCTGCAGGGCAGAGAAGAAGAGACTTTCAACCTGACAGCCCAAACGCCCCAAGGGCTTAAACCGGACGAGTTGAATTTTGAGTTTTGGCTCTCTTGCCTCCCATCACGACTGCTCAAGGCTGATGCGGACGGGTGAGCCGGAACTGCTCAACGGAGAGGCGCCGGGCGTCAGATTTTTGAGCCTTCATATGCAGACGATTCAATCCAGAGCGTCGAGTCCCTAGCGAAGCCATCGGGGTTCTGCTGCCGTGCAGAAGGCTTCAGGAACTCAGCCCTTTGTCAGGTTTTGGTGCTGAAGCTGTAATTCTTTGGGGTAGCACCTCCTGGGTTCAACGAGACCCTCTCGATGCACAGGTGCTGGGCACGGTGACGGCTGCCATTGGGCAGTGGTCGGGTTTCAGCTTCAATTTCTCCGCCATCGCGGAGGGCAGATGCAAGGAGGACAGGGCACGCATACATAGTCGCACAGTCGCGCAGGCATGCACCCCCCGAGGCTGCATGTAGAGCTGAATCGAAGGAGTGCAGTTCCTTTGCCCAAGCCGGCTGCCTGCTGCAGCACCTTGCCTTCGTTTTCATCTTGCCCTTGAAATCCAAAGCCTGGTTTGGGCCTTAAGCTTCAGGGTTGAACATCTTTTCATTTTTGTGTCTGGTAGGGCTGCCCGTGGCCTCCTTCCGGATTACTGCTAACAATGCCAAAGCAGAAGCACATAACTGAGAACAATGTGTTACCTTCACGAGGAGGTCAGCTATCAGCTATGTAGCTCCCATGCAGGTTGAGTCGTAGTGCAAGCACCAGTGTATCTGTTTAACAAGCTTTGTCTGTTACTCGTTATAATTGTACATCCTTCCATCCCTTCCAGCTCCTTGTCACTCCGCATACTGAGTTCAGTCCCGATGCCATCATTATCACCATCATCATCACCAGCACCAGCACCAGCACGAGCGCGAGCACCAGCACCAGCACCAGCATCAGCATCAGCATCAGCATCAGCATCATCCTGACAGGTTTCGATCGCTGTGTTGTCTGAACCGTTACTTGAAGGTGTTGGCGGGGGTTGCATAGATAGCCCCGGGCAGAGGCAGAGAGCGCAGCAGCTCGGCGCCGACGCGGTGGTGGGTGTTCGCTGGCTGCAGTGTGACTCCTTCCAGATCAAGGAGGACGGCTCTCCTGTGACTCGCATTGTCTGTTGATGATTAGACCTTCGATGCATGACAACGGTTCAGTATGGTGTGTGCTCATCAACAATGATCGTCCGTCTTCCGCATCCACTCGCCGTGTTCTGTTGGCTGCGGTGTCACGCGTTGTCACTGGACATGCAGGACCAGAGACAGTGGAAGTAGATCTGCAACAGCTCTGATGAAATTCACTTGGCTCTTAAGAGTCCCGCACCTGTGGACTGGGGCCGGAAAACGCTTCATCTCCCCTGGTGAGGAGAAGAAGGAGAACGGGCCAACGACCTACCGTCGCGTGCAGCGGCACAAGACTCATGGCTTCTACTGAAGGATCCAGGGTTCAGGGTTTCGGGGTCTTTCAGCTTAGCTGTTTCAGTATGGGTTCTTGTTTTGGGATCCAGAGTAATATGCGACGTCACTCGTAGAATGTAAGAAGTGGACGCTGGCTGGATCTGATCGGACTCCAACTCGGGGAAGGCCCCCCTGGCCCCCCTCGAATTCGCGTGTCGATGACTGGCTTTCTGCTCAGGACCACTGAGGCGATGCTTTGTGGAACCGCCGTGCGGACGCTGCCAGAGAAGGCTGGGGCATCCTGGGGCCGTTTTTGCCGGAGGATGCGAAGAGTTCCGGAAGTGAGGCTTCTTTTCTCATCCCATGGCCCGAACCCTACACTGAGGGGACTTTTCCGACTTCCGTACTCCTGCCATCCACAGTGCCAGGTGCTAGTTGCTTCCAGCTTTGAACTACAGTAGCTCCCTTACTCGAACCTGTCCGCGGCCAACTGCAACACCAGAGACAAAGCCCTGACTCGCAAAATTCCAGGAGGTTGGATCCGATCTTCTGCCTTACACCGGGCCGCTGTTTGCCTCGACCGACTCTCGGCTAAAAGTGGCAGACGCCACAACCGAAAGAGAAGGTCGCAAGAGCAAAGACCAATTACGAGACTTGCGGCACTCATCATCGAGATGACCTTTTCAGAGCCACATTTCCAGACAACTCGTAACAGACAGCTACAAAGCAGGAACTTAAGCGCTTGTGCTTGTAGTGTCTCAAACATGCATGGACAGGTGCGCGAGCCTCCGCATGGCACCCGAGTGGAAGAGACGCTCGGAATTGTCCAAGGCTTGCCCAGTGATGACGGGCTGAAGCTCTCGTGCTTCAGAAAGCTTGGGATTGGGATAAAGTTAAGTGCGGCCTGCCAAAAACAGATTTTACGATGAAGCCTCGCGTGCCAGGGGTTGGCGCCAATGCCAACTGGAGCTTGGGTGTGCTCTTGAGCTGCAGATCACAAGACTTCTGGAATAGTGAATAGTGCGTGGTGTGTGTCTGGCACGGATTGGCTGTTGTGCCCTGGTGCCCACTGAAACATGCAGCCGTGGGTTGCTGCAGTGGTAGACAAGTGCAGCAGATACTCCGACAGCTTGTGCTTGATCGCACTTCAGAGCCCAATGTTCGTTGCACCTAACGGCAAAGGACCGACCTGGCCAATCGCGAGGCGATCGGCTTGTTGAGACTCCTTCCAGTTCGGAGCTGCGAGCTTCTGCACGGTGAAGTGAAGATACATGAAGCGTCGAAGTGAATGCGTACACCTCGACACAAGGGTTTTGGAATGCCTCCATCGACATGGAGACTTCTTAAGAATCGGTGCTGAACCCCGTACCAGGCCGCTGCCTTCCAGCAAGCCGCATGGCTGGACACCCCAAGCTCGGAAATGATGGCTGCTTCCTGCCAGCTCCCAAAGAAGGGGTTCCCGAATCCTGAGCTCTTTAGGCTAGAGTGACTACAACTGCCACAATGGTTACGCTAAGTACCGTCTACTACTACTACTACTACTACTACTACTACTACTACTACTGCTGCTACTTTTTCTACTACTGCTGCTGCCGCCACTAGTACTACTAGTACTACTACTACTACTACTACTACTACTACTACTGCTACTGCTACTGCTACTACTACTGCTGCTGCTGCTACTACTACTACTACTACTACTACTACTACGACGATTCCGCCAGTTTTGAGCAACGTTGGCCGGACCCGGGGCCACTTTAGTGATCACTTCATCATGTTTATCAAGAGTCATCATGCCTGTAGAACGAAAACAAGCCCTAAAGCACAGGGATGCAGACCTCGTCTTAGAGTAGCCACAATCCCTATAACATAGTCCCAGGGGATAGCTGGATAACCTTTAGTACCCATAGAATACTGGACAAGTAGAGAACCGGAGTCGTGGCATTGTTCTCTTCTGAGGCAAGGCAGCGGCTCCTTCAGGCCGCTGCCGCGCTCGGCGCCAACGCAGTGCTAGGTGTCCCCTTGCGGATCATGAGGGTAGTAGTAGTAGTAGTAGTAGTAGTAGTAGTAGTAGTAGTAGTAGTAGTAGTAGTAGTAGTAGTAGTAGTGGTGGTAGCAGTGGTAGCAGTGGTAGAACTGGTAGTAGTGGCAGTAGCATAGGATGGCTAAAGGCTGAAGATACAGACGACTAGAGAGAGCCCATCATGTAGGGAGGTTGGTAGCAAGGTCGGTTTTAGCATGAGTTTCTCTGGTAGCAATAGTTCAAAGCCGCAAAACTGCTGTGGCAGTGCTATGCGCAAGCACTCGCCTACCGAAATCGTTGTCATGAAGCCGTAGGCCGTAGGAACCGTTGCACAAATTCGTGCATTTTGTGTCGGGATTGTCAGGATGGGTTGGCATGTCAGGGTTTGTAGATCCTGCCGTGTGAATGGAAGCCATGATGCCACCATCGCTTGATAGCGACGGATGCTGAGCCACAGTGCCCATAACCCCGAACTAAACCCCAACCGTTGAGGCCAGCTTCTTCACCGCAGTTTTTCAGTCCCCACGAACCTATGCATGTAAACCACCCTAGAACCCGGCAAGCCCTGCCCTATAATCCTGGACTATGACTATGGCAGGCGTGAAACCGGAGGAGCCATTTCAGGCAATGTGCGTGCCGCACGGCGGGCATTCAGGATGTTGGATTCAAAGTAGCACCAGCAGCAGCACCTGTGCAAGGAATGCGTGACTGTGCATGACTACTTAGACCACGACGATAGTGAGTGCTAGGATCATCGAATACAGTAGTAATGTGACGATAATGGCAGTGGTATTGTGAAGAAGTGATGGTAATTATACTACAGGGGCAAGAACAATGAAACTAGTCATACGTAGGAATTGCCCAAAGCGGTATGAAAGCCTAAACATGAAACTGTGCCCGTCACAGCTTTGCATCGCAGGCTCCGTGGCACGGCTGTTCGCCTGGCCATGGAGGCTTTTGCCTCGGAAGTCTGCCAGAAGTTTGAAGTTTTCAGTGTTTACGGCCTAGGGTTTGGAGTTTCAGGGTGAGGGGTCCGGAGTTCAGGGTATAGCGTTTGACGGTCTAAGGTTTAGCCATTTCTTCATCTGCTGTAAGAACCGGCTTGGCACTGCCTTAGTTGCTTTAAGCTTGGATGCTGAGTATTGGTATCCTGAGCCAGGGAGGGGATAGTGGCACGTCCTGGAATCATGTAGAATCCAGAACCCTAAGCCATAACTTGAACTAATGCATCCTAAGCGAAACCCGACTCACAAAACCCCAAAGCCTCAACTCCACCTCCTAGCCGCTACTAGCGCCACCAACAACAAAGAGAAGCCAAACTCCTACGGCACCGGCACCAGGCTGACGTGAATCCGCTGGAGGTGCTTCCAGGCATTTGCGTGGGTGCTGAAGGGGTGAACTTTTTGTTCTGTGGAGGAAAGAGGAAATGGGGAACGCAAGCGTAAGAACATGTTCGAGTAGAAAACCCAAGCATAGTAAGAACTCGAGTGCTAGCTGGCTGACAGCAATGGTGAACACGACCGCCAGCCGAACCCCTATCATCATCATTATCATCATCATCATCAATCCCTTTCTCTTCCTGGCTAGCTATGACTATCATCGTCGTCATTGCCGCAGGAAAGTTATTAGGAAAGGTGGTGCTTGCGCTGCCTCCACTTGCGAAGTTCTGTGCCACGCTTCAAGCCGTTCGTCCCCCGAACCAAAAACGCTGGAAGCTTTTGGCCTTCGTTTGACGCAGAAGTCCCAAATCAAACAACGCCATACCCTGACATACATCTTATGCTCATTCAAACTGAAGCCGTGAACCCGGAGCCCTCACTGCAAGCCCATGCAGTCTGCCTGCCACCCTCGACCCTCCAGGCGCGAATGGCGCGGGGTTCGAGCTTTGAGTCTTTGGAGTTTGAAAGCCGTTCATCATCTTTTCTAGTCTGACCACCTCTCACCATCATGAAGGCCAGTTCCGGTCTTGTCGCAAATCGGCTATGCAGGCCCTGAGCTCGGAAAGCTTGAAGTCTTGAAAACCCCTTCACTTCAAGACCACACCAAGAAGCCCAAAAGCTGAAGCGGCAACAGGCATCAGCCTTCGAGCAAGCCAAACCCTAGCAGTTCCAAGAGTACAGGCGCCTCCAGCTTCGATGCAGGTGGGCGAGGTCAAAGGCGGGGACTCTGGGTTTGCAGATTTTGGGCTCTTTTCAGTGCGTTGTGATGGTCAGTGTTGTCTGTCTGCGGTTGATTCGAAGGCTCCGACATGTCGCACCGCGCGAGATCCGAATTAGATAAAGTTGAAATCTAAGGCTTGAAGCTGGAGCGTAGTATGTGAGGCAGGATCGTTACGCCTGTCTCCGCCTTCGTCTTCTCCGTTTCTCCATCCGAAGGCCTCGTCTGTTGCATCGCTGCGCGGCCCGTCCGGTGGTTCACCTGGGAGGTGGCTTGGTGTTTGGGGTTCTCCCGAAGCCTCGGAGTCGTTGGTGGACTGGGCTGAGAGTCGAGAGTTTCGTGTACGCGTGGGTTCACCTCCAGGCTCTCAGAACATCCGACACTTGTATTCATTCGATCTGCCAGGTCAAGCAACACTGATTGCAATGCACATGGCAATCACACAAGACATGTTGATCGCACGAAAGAAGAGAATTTCAACGCCAGCTATCAGCATGCCTCGCTGTGAAATGACATAGGGCACCGCCCTGGCCTGGTTCGAAGGTTCGGCTTTGTCCGGAAGGTGTGTTTCGGGCCGAAACAAGGCCCCTGGACCCCGAACCAAAATATGCAGTGAAACATAGGCAGCCTTCACAGCACACACCGTTCACTCTATGCTTGGCCGATTGGCAGGAGGCCAGCGGCCAGCAAAAGTGCACAAGTGATCGGCCCCCAAGACCCTGTAAAGCAGCAGCCCAGGCGACCCAAACCGAGCCCTTGAATCGCATCAGCCCCAAACCCCGATGAAACCAAACCTTCAACCCCAAACCCAGCCAGAAAAGCCCTTCAACCCAAGGCCCAAGGCCCTAAACCCTAAACAACCCTAAACCCCCTCCCAAATTCCCCACTTTCTTGGGCTTTTCGAAGCTTTCGGGGGCCCCCAGGATCCCTCCGAGACCGAGGCGCAAACCTTCGGAGCCTCGGAGCACTGAGCCGTAAAGACTAGGAAGGGGTGTTTTCAATTACTATAGAGGGGACCGGTCCATGTCTTTTTGGTGGGGCGCTTCAGGGTTTAGGGTTTTTCGGATTTCTGGGCTCGGAGTTAGTATTAGGGGGTTCTTCTTTTTGTAAGTTTGGGAGCTCTTGAGTTGAAGATTCAGAGTGTCTGAGCTGCCAGTGGCCCTGACAGGCTTCTTGATGCTAGGGGATCTCCCCAAGCTTCCTTGTCTGGTCATGCAGTCATGACAGCACCTGCATTACGGAAATTTACAGATCCCAAACTGAAGTCCGAAAGCTTCAGGCCTGCATGTTTCGTGACACTTAGGTGAGGCCGTGCGTGGATTGATGGCACAGGCCCAGGCAGCAGCGGGCAGGGAAGATGATCTCCAAATGCAAACCCTAAGCCCTAAACCCCTAGGGACGGCAGCAAACAAGGCAGAAAAGGGCGCTCAAAAAAAGCCCCAAACCCCAAAAACATCGCCGCAAGAGCCAGTGCAACTGACACAGGCCATGGGAGCGAATGGAGTCCTGGGCGCCGCGGAGATGCAATGGATCAGACCTGCTTAAAGGTGTAGGTGATGGTGCCCGTGCCCGGAAGGCTAGACGCCTGATCATACACATATTTGTTCGTGTATATTTACATACCGAGGTACATACATACATTCATAGACGCCGTGCTTGAAACCGGCGGCACGGAGCTGGAGAACCGTAGCACGAGCAGTGCAACACACCCAAAATCGGAAGCTATGTCGTAGCAATGCAATCGCATGGCTCTTCACGACACTGTCCCTGCCGCATATCACATGGCACGGTCTGGCAGGTTTGGTTTTTGCTGGACAGGGTATCGCTTTGGACAAGGGTTTCTGTTGGACAGGGCCTTCTTCCTCCAGATCTGATTCTGCCTTGGACACTCCTTCACACTCCGCCCCTGGCCAGACCGTACAAAGGTTAGTACTGGGAGCCGAGGTGAAATGGATGCACGACGACAATCGATTTGTCTCCCAAGCGGTGGGCACTGCGGCCGTTTCGGCCGCGTTTGGTTGAGGATGTCTTTTTTTTGTTTAAAGTGTCTTTGTTGTTTTATAGTGCAGGGGGCTTGCTGTCATCTCCAAGGGCTTGTTGTGCTTGCGAGGAAAAGACCGGGAGCCCTAAACTCAGCAAGTGAGACATCCGGGGTTTAGGGTTTGGGGTTTGGGGTTTCGCGTTTGGGGTTTAGGGTTTTCGACTGCCTTTGCAGCGAGGTTGTTCTTGGCAAGGAGCCCGGCAGCAGGACCCGGGCCGGCCTCCAGGGTGCATGGAACCCTCACCTCGTGGCCATGTCTCGGAGCAGAGAATCGAATTTCTGCTGGGAGGCTTTGGGTGTACCGCTGGTGAACGGAGATGTCCATTGATCATGATGTGGGACATGAAAACGGGATCGGTGCTATTGCAGGGCTGGGCGCCGCATCATGGCTCCAGCCTCAAACCCCAAATCCCAGGGCCCAGGCTGGGGTCCCAGCCTAGAGCTCCCAAGCTCAGTGCACCCTGGAACCCACGTCGACCCGACCCCCCAGATTGCAAGATGCTCATAGCTACACCCCCAGATCCCGAACCCTGACCAGGCAACCTGGAGCCAGAAACCTAAGCCATTACACCCTAAGCTTCTATACATGCCTTGATCCCTAAACGACAACTTCAAAGTTCAATGCAGCTTGCAACAAGCATCCTCAAACAGTTTGCAGCACCCCGAAAGAAGCATGCAAGAGAAAAGATAACCCTGAAGAAGACCCACTATGGGGGCCTTAATTCCCCATACTATGTTGGGGGTTTCCTATTATGACTATAGCATAAGATGGACCCTATATTAATTATAACGGCCCCTACATGACCCAATCCTGCGAGGATCTTCGCCGAGCTTCCGCCTCCGGTGCCGGCCGTGTGCTCCACGCTGCGGAGCCGTCGTTTCTTCGGATTTGCTTTGGACTCACATCTGGTCTCGGGTTTCAGGTTTTAGAGTTTGGTGCCTCGGATTTGGGATATGGGCTTCGGTGCTTCAGAGCGTGTTGCTGCAACAGCTGCAAGGTCAAAAAGGGAAATGGCTGCGGTCTGGAATGCTCGTTCAGTAATGAACTGTCTTCACAACGCCACGCCCAGAAGCCCAAAAGCGCCGTCGCCAGCTCGAAAAAAGCACACATACCAGGCTTAAATTCAAACAGGCCTAGCACCCTGCTAAGTTCCGCGAGGTCCCAAGCCCGAAGCCCTCAGAACAAAGCCACCCCCTATGAAGCCACAAAGCCTGAGCCGCGAAAGCCCTCAAAGTCGGATCGGATTGCAAGGAGCGCTCCTGAAGGCTTCGCCATCTCTTCGGTGTTGGGTCGGGCGCCCGATTGCTGGGTTTTCTCAGCCCAGTGTATGCGTTCGCGAATACACAGACTTTGGAATGTAGGGTTAAGGGTTTCGGATTTAAGGATGGGACGTCGGGTGTACCGGTGGTTTTCTTGCTGCAGCGGTTCTTAGGAAACCCACAGCCGAGAAACCACCCACATCAATGGCATTCTGCAGACTTGTGGAGTTCGATAACGGAAGGGCTCCATTTTGCATCACCAGTCATACGACGAGACCCGAAACCCCAAAGGAAGAAAATGGGAGAAGCGAAGCGACTAGTGCTGTAGCGATCAGAGGCTGAAGGCTTTGATTGCATCAGTCTTCATCAATCAGCGGCTAGTCAGTTGTGTCCGTGCGTGAAGATGTTGCACTTGGCCCATGCAGCCTGGAAACCCATCAGCCGGGCTGACCTCAGGGTCGTGTAGCGTCTGGCCACGACATGGTATCAACAGAACGTGAGGGAAAGGACCCAAGCAAACTCGTGATAGTGCTAAATATCCGGCAGCTTTCTGTATCTACACGTTAGGCACCTGATCTTAATGACCGAAAGCATCTTGAGCACCCGAAAAAACATTGAGCCTAGCCTCGAATCGTCCAAGGCGTCGTGGCCGCGGCTGCCCTGAGTCCGTACCGCGACTACGGCCGTGGGGGTTACTCGCGGTTGAACCAGAGGAGCTTTCTTGCTAGTGCTGCATCTTCGTTTTCGCCACCGAGCGTCATCGTCGTCCTCCTCCTCCTCTTCCTTCCCTGCTGGTCTCTATCCTGCAGCATCCTCATCGTCATGCCATGGCCGTTGGGGTCACCGCCATCATCGTCGTCAGCATGATCAGTCTTGGCATCATCACTCTTACCATCATCGTCGCGACGTGATAATCTGATTATCATTATCACCTCATGGATTGGTCACACCTATGGCATCAGTTCTGGCATCTAGTCTGCAACAAGAACTGAAGACATTCCTGCAGAGCAACGACAAAGTGACAATGCAAGACAGCAATCGTGTTAGGACTGCCATGGGTGAGCTGGCTGCCCTTCAGCAGGCGATGGCCAAACTGCAGGCGAGGTTCGCATCCGAATCGAGTTCGGGGTTACGGACTGACGAACTTTTTCGATGTGTCAGTCGCCGGCTCCGAATCAGAATGGCTGCAAAACCCCAAAGCTACGAAGTCATGCAACACCAAAATTCTCAAGCCTTCCCTGTGAACCCCTGTTGCAAGGCTGCCGCCAGCTCCTTGGGAGCCCATGGCGTCCTGGGTGTGAAGATCGAGGCTGTCGTCTACATGGGTTAGCCAGTGAGGGTACCTCGAGCTGTTGCGGGAGGGTCATGTCTGCGGAGGTTCCCGGGAAAGGCGGCACAAGAGGCACTCACTGCGTCCATCCGTCCGTGCATCCATCCATGGATCTGTCCCATCCCATCCCACCCCACCCCATCCCACTCGTCCTTGATGGGTTCATAGGCTATCGGAGTGTGTACAGCCTGCGTTCTCTTCGGCTTGGCTTGGAGCTTGATGGGTACTTAGTTTCCTGGGGAGGCCGTCAGCTATGCAGCTTGAGCTTCAAGAAGTTTAAAAACCTCAAGTGACGCCTCTGTTTGTCATCGTCAAACTCCTGGGGCTGCCACGAAAGCTCCTCGTAGATGTGCCATTTGCCTCAGAGCCTGTGAAGGCCCTGAGCGTTTCGAACTGCTCCCGTTTCATGTGTGTGCTGAAGGCCCGCTTTCAACGAGTCCTTCAGGGGATGGCTTCCGGAATCCTAGCGATGGGTTCAAGGATTAAGTTTCAAGGTTTTGTCGTTCATCCCTAACTTCAGGAGGCGGACCCTGGCCTTTGCCGTGGGCTTTGCTAGTTTTGCTAGTGTGCCCGTTACCATGAAGCGATTGCAGTGGTCTTCATCCGTGTCTCGAACTGCTGGGGCCGCTGGGGCTGGAGGAAGTTCGAGCCCAGATGAGGTTTGGTAAAAGAGTGCCAGCGAGGAGCGAGAGGGATTACAAGCATGCAATGGATCAAGCTATCTGTGACTTTCAAGCATGGCCCTCGAGCTTCAAGCCTCGAAGCCGTTCTGATTGTTCTCATCAGTGCTCCCTCTACTGTTGCCAGTTCTTTTTCTTGTTAGCAATCACGATTCATGATCGCTTTTGACGGAGATGACCTTCAAGTTTTTCTTTCATGTTTATCCACATGATACCCGTATTCTACTTTGTATGCAACCAGTAGTGTATGTATGTACCTACATTTGCACCCTCTTGCTAGCATGACATAGTATGTGCTTTCTTGCTGAGCCTTTCTGACTATCTGCTGTATCCTATGCTGTTACGGTTTTCTCTGACGTAAGCTTCCACAAAACACACGCAGTGGGTTTCCGGACGCCTGAAAGCTATGTTCAGAAGAAGATTTGCTGATTTTGCCGGGCAGGGCACCGCTGTCCGCCTCTCGCAGTTCCAGGAGGCGGTGGATCAAATCCCGCTTCTTGGCCTTCGTTTGGGTCATGCTTGGGCCTCGGTTGCCTCTAGACTCTGGCAGCGAGCCCTGGAGGCAGGAAGGGTCTTCTGCATCGAAGCTTCCAGAAAGTGTCACCTGTGATGTTGACTGTGGGCATGGCATGTTGTAAGATGATTCATACACGCTGCTTCACACCCAGAAATGGTTGGGAATTGGACCAGTCACTCTTGCAAGGCAAAGGGTGAACCAAAACAGTCCGCAGCTGGCTATGACCGCTAAACGTTACGACACGACCAGGTATCATCACTCCCGGGTCGAGGTGTCGGCGATGCGACTGGCCGGCAAGATTTTCTGTTCGACAACCTTTGGTGCAGTCATTATTTGTGCGATTGTTGTCCTCATTGCCTCTACAGTGTTGTCGTCTTGCTGACAGCCGGGTCTGATCGTCATCCCACATCTCAGCTCTGTCAGGCAAAGTCCGGCGAAGCACCTCTGCGTACTTTGGCGAGAGAGGGGAAGGTTGGATGGGCTTGGGAACGTTTGCAGATTTGCCCTCTTTCCTTCTGGTAGTTCGAGACATGCCGCTACAAGAGTTTGATAGACGTCCTGACATCCAGGCTTTTTTTGTGATCGTGGACGTAGTTAGTCCAGTCGTGGCATTTACCAGGGCAAAGTTTTCCATTGCTGTCACTCGCAGGATCGTGACGTGTGAATTGCATCGCAAGCACTTTCATTAGCCACTGATCGTTATGACGTAGCCGATGAGATGTCCAGTATCCTCCTGTAGCCAATGTCAGAGTTGATCTCGAGGTTCGAACACATCTCACTGCCAAAGTGGTTGAACTTGCACTGTCTTGCAGCTTGTGAATGCAGTTGAATGCAGCAGGGTCGCATGCGACTGTGTCCGAGCCTCTCGCTCCAGCCGCGAGGCTAGAGACCAGCAGCTGTGTTCTGAAGCTTCTTAGAACGAAAGGCTTGGCCTCGCCTAGGCCTAGGCTTCGGGGCTTGTGAGAACACCCCTGAGTCTGATGTAGCCCTCATTCCTGAAACCGAAACCCGACCCAGTCTCCAAGCCCGAAGCCCTAAGCAGAATCCTCGCAGCTGCTTCCTTTCCGAGGTCTCATCAGTGCTTGGACTGGTGTGCAGTGTGGGCTACAGGCGAGGGCTTCGGGGATTGGGCTTGGCTTTTGGGAATGCTAGGGCCCAAGCATCGAGGGCAGTGTGTTGAGTCTTGGGTGAGAGTTTTCCGGTTTGCGCTTTCGGGCTTGGCGAGGGGTCCGGTAAAGCCCGTCGGTTTAGCACCGATCGGCATACTTGTTGCGACACTGCAAAGAGCTTGCGACCACAAAGGACACCTGTTGCATGCTCGCTTTCAGCGTGATTGGACTGAGCGATGCTGCTTTTGAACTTGCGGTTTGGAGTTTTGTGCCGGAACGTGCCGCGCGCGAAAGCGCAACAAACCGCAGGGCACTTTGGAACGCACTCATGATCATGCAACAGCAAACAGTAACCTAGGGCAGCACAATAATAAGCGAAGCTAAGTACCCAATCGGACATGCGCTTGCATGCGGTCAAGAATAGAGTCTAGCCGACCTTTATGTACGATGTAGCAACCCACGTCTGGAGTCTTGTGACCAGATGAGAGCCCAAGTTGTGGGTCTCCAGCTTCAGCTTCAAGGTAGGTTCGGGGCTTTCAAGGGTTTTCGGCCTCGGGATTCAGTTGAACCCGCTTCGGCCAGAGATGCAAGCTTCAGGCTTCCACCTCGAGCCTGCTTAAGGAAGACCACCGTCTTGTCAGACCATGTCGGCCTGAAGAAATCAACCCTAATCCTCAAAGCCTCAACCCCCAAACCAGGCCCCAAGCCCTGTTTGAACCTTTCCGGGCAGGCAGTGGAGATGGGCAGGCTTCGGCGTGCTTGCCAACAAGCGACGAGATGCCGAGGGTGAGCCTTTGCTGCCCAGGCACTGTTCTAGCAGGAGCAGCAGCAACAGTGGTAGCAGGGACGATGCTAGCAAGCATAGCCACCGCAACATGATGGACGATGACAATGATGCTGTGTTCATATCAGTCAAGCATCATGAATCATGACTGTTGCCAGATGAACAGGTCGCAATGGCGAACGGCAGTACTGCTATTGACATGGTAGATGAGGTTTGCTTTGGGTACCTAGCTCGTTATACTCATCTTTAAGTGCCATGCTTCCAGAGCTAGGATCGGTCGAGCCGCATGAGATTTAGCACGTGGCGGAGGTAGGCTCGGACCGGAGCTGCAATCCTCAATCCGAGGAGCAGGAGACCTTCTCCACTGCTGTGAACAGCCTGATAGTACAGGCAAGTCTGTGTGTCTGTTCTGGACAGTTCTGGCCCCCTCGTTGTGGATGATAGTTGTATTATATGCAGAAACCGTTTCCAATGCAATAGCAGAAGAGGGAGGAGTAGTGGTAGCGTATTTTCCGCTCGACGATTCATTCGTTCATTCGCTCAGTCTTCATGCATACATGACGTCACGGTCGTTCGTTGTCGTGACCTTCGTCACTTTTAAGCTGTAGCAACTTCAAGTTTCCATCTTCACCATCGACATCCTCATCCTCATCTTCATCCTCATCTTCATCCTCAAAGCATCATCGTCTTCGTCATCATTATCATCATCATTAGCATCATTACGTCATCGCTACTATCGTCATCATAGATATCAGCGTCATCGCAGCTGTACATGCTTGGCGTCGTCCGCCTCGGCCTGGGGCCGGACTCACTGAAGAGGAGAGGAAAGAGTTGTTCCAGAAGGGATACGTAAGTTGTCCCACATAGTGTGTATTTTCGATATTGCAGTGGTGCTTCACACCCGGACTGGTTTGTGGACTAGTCCCAGAGTCTGCTTGGAATCCTAACGGCTGTTGCTTGCGAGGCGCAGCAGATGGGTGCCAACGGGGTCATGGGCATCAAGTGGACACATGATGACGCCTTGTCTTGGCAGCCATGTTTGTCTGCTTTTGTTCTTCCTGGTGTGATCCTGAGCCGGGCTCGGTATCGATTTGGGAAACCCAAGGTCGAGCTCGCACACGAGTTCACATGCTTGTCAATCTTTAGGCTCCCCCGCCTCAGATCCTGGAGATTCCTGGAGAACCCTTCAATCTCCAGGTACATGCGCACATTTTCGTAAGATGTAGTACCATAGAATGCTGCATGAAAAAGAACAGTGGACGAACACCATTCTCTCGTGCATACCCTGAATAGCCTACCCTGCATGTTAGGATCCGCTTCAATAAAGCATCCCTATGAAGTCTTTCCGACGGCCACGGTAGCAAAGTCCCAAGGACGACCACCGAAGCAGCTGCCTCGTCGGCACCGCCGTCGTCTTGTCCCAGAAGCCAGGAGCCGATATCTATTAATAGCATGAATAACCATAAGGCCATAAGGATAGTCATCGAAACTGTCATAGTAATAATCATAGGAATAGTCACAGTCATAGTCGTAGTAATGATGATAGTGAAAGTGATTGCTATAGTTACAGCCATAGTAACAGTCATAGTAACAGTACCAGTAATAGTAACAGTAGTAGTAACCGTAATAGTAATAGTAATAATCATGGTAGTAGCAACATGAATAGCAATAGGAACAGGGCTAGCAATAGTGACAGAAACAGTAAGAGTAAGAGTAGTAAGATTAGCAAGACTAGTAAGATTAGCAAGAGTAGCAAGCACAGTAAGAGTAGCAAGCATAGTAAGATAAGAAGAGCAGAAAGAGCAGTAATTATAGTAATTGTAGTAGTAGTAGTAGTAGTAGTAGTAGTAGTAGTAGTAGTAGTAGTAGTAGTAGTAGTAGTAGTAGTAATCGCAACAGCCGCCACGGCTCAGACGTTTTGGAAGTTTCGCGCTGGCTTTCGAACAGGCTCTGGATTCCAACCTTGCGTTGCTAGAGGTCTCAAACAGGCCTCTCTCCGAACGACTAAGGGTTGGTTCCTCACGTTGAGCCATGTGCCATGTGCCAACAGTTTGCGTCTGAGCCGCCAGGTCCCAATTCCTGGACCCAGTACCCTGTCTTAACACGGGCCCACTGGGCAGGCGGTAGGGTTTCCACTAACCGCGTGGTGGAGGGAGTCACTCGGCTTGCCTTGTGACGAAATAGCGGATGGCGCTGCTCCCAGTGCACTCACAAAATTATTCTCAGATCAGGAAGAATTCGTTCAAGCATGTTTGCAGAAAGGTGGTTGCAAGCCAGCAACCCGTTTCCTACCGAGGTCAGGTCATGACCCCTGCTCTTCTCAGGCGCATGGGCAACTGCCCACCGCGGCCAGGTTCCACTCAGTCTTTCGCACCACGGTCTAGAGCAGGACAGGCCACCAGGCCCCTCCGTGTACTGTCTTGGAATGCAGGCCACCTTGGCCAGCAGCAATGGTCGGAAGTCAAATCATGGCTTTCCACTGAGGCACGTCACACCTGTGATGTTCTTGTGCTGCAGGAGACCCACTGGCAGGCTACGGCTGAATTTAGTGTTGCAGGCTGGTACTGCATCTCGTCTGCCTCTGCTGCAGATCCGAAAGCCTCAAGACGCAAACAACGCGGGGGCAAGGCCCACATACAGCCACCTGCAGAGGCAATGCCTAATGACGACAAGACCCATCCGCCCCGCAAGGAACCCTCGACAACCCGCGCGGACGGAGTAATGGTCTTTCTGTCCCCACACATACAACCTAAAGGTGTGAGATGGCAGGAACATGTCATAGGCAGAACCCTGGAAGTCAGGTTTGACTGGCACGGGGCTCGCATACACCTGATTGCTGTATACCAACATGTTTGGTCACCGGCCAAGCAGGTGCAGAACAATCGTCAGGACAGGGCACAGGTCCTAAAAGCTCTTGGCAGATGTGTGCAAAGGGTGCCACACCGAGACACGCTTATCATCGCAGGTGATTTCAATAGCTCCTTGCAAAAACAGCCTAGGCTGGTCGGTCCAGAGCTCATAAGCCCACAGGAACCGCGACCTGATGAACCAGAGCTCACCAACTTCCTGTTGAGTCACCGCTTGGTGGCCCTCAACACGTGGCGACCTCAGCCATCATTTACGTACCAACAGGGGGACACACGCACACAAATTGATTTCGTGCTTACGCGAGAGGTGTCAGCCGGAGGCACTGCCAAGGCCTCCACGCCACTGGCGGCTTTTCCGCTGGGCAGTTGGAAGAAAAGCGGGCACCTGCCCATCAGTGCGACTGTCAAGCCAGTACGCCACTGGAATCTGCCGCCTCCTCAGATACAGACACATCAGTTTGACGCTGCTGCCCTGCAAGCGGCTGTGAGGGATAACACGCTGCCAGCTCAGCAAATGCTGGAGTGGGTTACAACCCGTCTTACTCCGGACATGCAGCCGGCGTCATGGGATCGCCTTCTGGGCGAAGCCTCCTCCAGGTTTTTCCCTAAGACCCCGGTGGCAATGCCAGAAAGTCCGGAGACGTGCATTGCCAGAAGAATGTGGCGCTCTGCACGAGGGAGCAATGCTCACACCAGTGCTGCATCAGCTACAGACGCAGCTGCCCGTCAACTGCTATACGACCAGCACAAACTGGCGGTCAAGCAGTCTCGCAAAGATCAAACCAAGCGGTTCCTTGCCGAGGTAGACCAGGCTCTCAATCAGGGAGACCAACACCTAGCATACCAAACTCTCAAGCATCTTCGCCCGTGGAAACCGGCTCTGAAGGCTCAGCTCAAGGATTCGAACGGTTTCCTACTCAGCCCTGCTAACGAACTTGCAGAGTTGGGCAAGTACGCCACCAAGGTCTTTGCAGCGCACCCTCCGCTTCCTTCTGACGCGGGACTTCTGCCCCTACTGCCGCAGACTAAGCTGGCGAAACACATAGCTTCGATAAAACCTGGAAAGGCAGTTCCGAAAGGAGCAGCACCAGCCGCAGCCTGGAAGCTCTGCGCACAGCCGGTATCCGAGGCGCTCTCACATTACTGTTCTGCTCTGACACAGGACCAGCCACTAGACGATGATTTGACACGAGCGGATCTCTGCTTGATCCCCAAACCGGGCAAGCCGGCTGACAAGCCTTCCCAGCTCAGACCGCTGGGAATACTCAGGCCGGATGCTAAAGGCCTGGCGGGAACGGCTAAGGAACTCCTGGAACCTCTCACGCTGCCATACATGAAGCCTCTCCCTCAGTTTGCATACCTCCCGGGCCGGGGTCTCTCCGACGCTCAGAGTCGAGTGGTACAGCACCTGAGAGAGGCTCGGCAACTGTGCCGCACTGCGAACCTTACCAGAGCGGATCAGCAGCGGGGACAATGTCCTGTCGGTCTAGTAGGCGGCATTACCTTTGCACTAGACCTATCACAGGCATTCGACACTGTATCCCGCAGCGAAATCTTGTCTCTGCTTGACGAACTAGGCGCAGACCCCCCCCTACAAAAACTGATACATGGCCTGCATCATCGATCCAAGTACAGGCTCCATTCACAAGGGGCGCACCAGGATGTGGAAACCACCACTGGCATCAAACAAGGCTGCAAGCTGGCCCCCACATTGTTTTCCGTTCTAACAGGCCGTCTTCTGCGCCGGCTGATAGACACATTTGGCTGGGACAATGTCCGCAGATACTTCACTGGGTATGCCGATGACTTTACCATGCATCGCACAATCCGTAGCAAAGCGGACGTGGACGCAGCTCACAAAATGATCCTACAGCTTTTGTCGGAGGTAGAGAAACTAGGCCTGCGAGTCAATCCAACCAAATGTGCCATTCTAGTCAAACTCAGTGGCAGAGAGGCAGAGGCCACGCTCCAGAAGCACACCTGTTGGCTTCCCGACCAAGACGGCAAACTCCAGCGTCACTGGCGACTAGGCAAACACAAGTCCTTCCCAGCCTACAAGCTTGAAACACAAATCAAGTACCTGGGCATTCAAATCTCTTATGGGAATTTCGAAATGCAAACGCTGCGCTTCCGTATAGCGGAAGCTGCCAAAAAGCTCCAGCAGGTCAAGCGATTTGTTTACAACCGCAGAACTGCAGGGCCAATGGCCAGGTTGAAGGTTTGGTTCACCACCGTATGGGCCACTCTGGTCACAGGACTTCCTGAAGTCGGCCTCACGGAGGAAACAGCCCGGCATCTCCGAGGTTGGTATGCACACAAGCTACGCTCCGTGCTTAACCAGCCTGTCCATGTCAGCCGCATCTCCACAGCTGACCTATATCAGCTGCATTCGATTCAGGACCCGGTGGCAAAAATCCGAGCTCGGATGGCTTCGCGACTAAAAAGACTGAGCAAACGACCCGACATCCCTACCCCCGAGGCTGACACTTCTGTCCAGCGGATGACTACTTCCAGTGCACCTACGGTGCAGCTGGGCCCGTGGGCCAGACTGCGTCCTGACGCGCCGGCCTCGGCCACAGGCTCGAACCCTACCGTCATGGCAGCGTACGGTGATGTCACGTGTCTGGGACATGTCCTACAGGACCTACAGGACATACTACGCGAGGTGGACAATCTTCCGGCGAGCACCGAGGCCTCGCAGCAGCGGTTGCACGACTGTCCTCACTGTGCGTCTGGCTTCGTCTCTGCGCATGGTCTACATATGCACATCACAAGGATGCATCGTGATCAAGTAAAGAGGTACATTCCTCCTACCTTTGATCGTAGTCGACACTCCAGGGACGGTCTACCAGTATGTTCCGCATGCGACAAGGCCTTCCATCAATGGAAGGGCCTACGCGACCACTTGTTGTCGGGAGCCTGTACGCAACCGGAACGCCTACGACAACTATCTCTCACCACCGAGGAACAGCTGCAAGGCCAAGCTCTCAGAGGCTTAGCCGCCCTTCGGGCTACGGTGCAGAGTTCGCCAAAAGACAAGCTCAGCAGCATAGCCTCCCGACCGGAAGCTCTAGAACTCAAGCACAGGTGCATCTTGTGCGGATTCTGGACCCCCGATCATACCAAGATGAAAAATCATCAACGACAGGCTCATGCACAGGTCTGGCAACGAGATGGTCCGGCGGCACTCAAGCTTTGCCAGGCCTACACAGTGCAGATGATCAAAGGACACCCATGTCCCTTCTGCAAACTGCAGGTCTACGACAAACGCAAGCACCCAGAGCAGTGCATAGTTCTGTTCCAGGTCCTGTTCGGATGGCACAAGGTCCAGGGTAAGGACAAAACGCGGGAACAATGTTCCAAGCCTCAACCAAAGACCGCGGTGACAATGTCCCTAAGTGGCTTCTTCGGGACGGCGGACCGCTCTGCTACTCTCGCTGCCGCTGCCTCCACCACGGTCCCCACGGCGACGGCGAGCACCGCCGCGGGACATCTCCCACCAGGCCTGTACTCACGCATGCGACGCATGATGAACTCAGGCAACACCTGCTATGTCAATGCGACCATACAAGCCCTCCTAGCCGCGCTTGACTCTGCGTCCAACATAGCAGAACTGGGACCACTGGTCGAACATTGCATTAGCCCAGAGGCGGATCCAATGGACACTAGGCTTATCAACCCCCCAAGCCTTTTCGCCCTCCGGTCGTTAGTGCCTAGATGGCGCTTTGATGGCAGACAACACGACACCTCTGAATTTGTCACGAGTCTGCTAGAACATCACACCGGAACCCTACAACCCGTGCGCTGGGAGGGACGTACAAATGGACTGCCAGAAAGAGAAGACGATGGCCTTACGCCGCTGCTGCTACCTCTTTCCTCGGACTGTCGTTCACTGCAGCAGGCCTGCATGGCATGGTACAACCACATGTTCCAACGCGCCCTGGCATGGGCCCCAGACATCCTGCCCGTCACAGTTGCTCGATGGATGGACGGCACCAAACGACGCACCCCGATCGATCTGCGCAGGCAAGTCTCACTGCCGACTTGGACGGAAGGTCAGGACCGCCAGTGGCACCACTTTTCAGTCATTTCGGGGGTTTTTCATGTAGGAGCGGAAATCCACTCAGGCCATTACCGGTCTTTCTGGATCCATCCGCATGGAGGTGCGCTATACGTTGGCGATGACGCCACCAACCCACATCTCGCCTCGACCTCAGAACGCAAACATGTTTTGGAAGATTGTTATCTCCTTTTCTTGAGAAGACAGGAGTGACTCTGACTCACCCTCAAGGGGTGAGTGCTGGCCCTCCCAGTCCAGGAATGCGTGCACCACTAGGGTGCCTGTGCGTGGGAAGGCCGGACCCCACAATAGGTGGGCATGGCCCCCCCCACGTCAAGGCCAAGCATGCTTTAGGCATGCGCAGGCTTACCCGCAGCTTTTCAGGCTGACCCAGCATGGCTGACAAGATCCACAGCCCAGACCACAAACGTGGTCGCACCACATCTCCCCTTGCTTCAGATTCACTGATGGGCGAACCGTCAGAGTCTTTTGGTGTCGATGCTCGACGCCAAGCGACCGGCAGCGGCAAGCAGCGGCCAGGCAGGGCCCTGCACGCCCTTTCCAACGCCGAGCTCACTCAAGGCTTCCTACTACATGAAGAACAGCTTGCCCTACTACAACTCCAGGCCTCGCTGGTGTACAAGCTACCCACGGACGCCCCCCTAGCACAGGCCCTAGCAAAGGCCGTGGCCGCGTGGCAGAAGGGCCACACGCCAGGGAAAGCGCACCCACTGGGTTCATGTGCACACTTCACAGCGGGAGCAATGCTCGTCCAGCTGGCCCAGTCTCAACAAAAGCCACCAGGCATTGACACTGCACAGTTCAAGGCCTTCATCAAGCTGGTCGAGGACTTCGGCGAATCGCCGCATGAGGCTGTGATTCATCTGGTCGCGCACTGCTCGGCTCGACAGAACGCTCTCAAGACGCACCTTATCTTGGACTTCCGACCGGTTCTCCACTCCCCGCTTGCGCAGTACACCTCGCTGATTGCGGCCCTCCTGGACTCCTATGAAGGAGAACGCCTCGGAAAAAAGGCCCCGGGTGGCCTGGCTCGTAAGGCGAGGGGCAAAGCTGGTTGAAGGAGAGGTGCCAATGGCAGCAGCTGGACACGGCCTGGCTCAATTAGAACAATCTCTATCTTTCGCAGGAGCAATGCTCGCCTCTGCTTGTTCCTGGAGTGCACTGTCAGCCATAAGCTGTATCACTCCTGTACACAATGACAAGCAACCAGGCAACCACGCCTGTGGCAAAAGCACTGATCTTGCGCCTGTGTTCCCATCTTTGCAGCGATCTGCCATTGCTAGGCAAGTGCTAGGCAGCGTCTAATTTTGTGCCACGCAGCCTTTCCAATTGCCAGATCGCATTCTGAGTCCCTTCCAGCCTCGTTGCCGCCCAACATGCCAGGGCTGCAGAGTCACATTGATCTCGACTACTACGTTGCCCAATGGGACAAAATCCGCGAGCTCGGCCTGGACAAATCTACCACAACAGTGGCGACCTCGGCAACCTCAGGCGACAAGGAACGGGCCATGCAGACCAAAGAGCCCACTGCTACATCATTGCCGTCGGGCCGTCAACGCCCACCTACGCCACCTCGCTCACCGAAGAAGCGCCAGAACATGGTGAACAAGATCCACAAATAGCGACAATGCCATTCTGAGACTCGGGTGCGCACAATGAGCGGCCCTCACCCTGAAGGTGGTCAATGACCTCCTGCACCACGCTGCTAGGATAGAAAAAGTTTCGCAACTTACAGGATCGCTCATAAATAATGCAAGCTGAGGGCAGTCAGATCCTCCATAATTCGCTAGCGTGCATGAGACTAAACACAGAAGGATCAAGTCAAAGGCCCGGCGCTCTGCCGCTCCATTCCGCTTCGCACATGGCGGCTCCTTCTGACACTACGGCCCTGGACAGCCTTCACATCCGATTGGGTCTAGACCAGGACCCCCATCGCATGGCCACGGCTATTGTGGCAGCAATGACGGACCACGCACAAACCGTGCAACGGGTCCCTACCCCCTGCACCTTAGCAGGACCCACGTCGGCCGCTTGCATCAGTCTCCTGAAGGGCACGGTCGGCAAGACAGTGGGCAGAGGCTACACGAGCACCGTCCACCTGTCTCATGAGGACCCCAACTTTGTCATCAAACAGGTCAAGGTGGAGCACGAGGCAGACTTTCGGAAGGAATTGCATCGAGTTACAAGACTTCCGCCTCTCTCCGTGATCAACACCATCTACGCGGCAGACGGCCCCCGGGCACTCATGCCGCGCCTTTGGTCAGCTCCTCGTCCTCTCACCGGGGACACAGTCCAGCGACTTAAATTCGACATCGCGGCTGCACTGCAGATGCTGCATTCAGCCCAAATCGTTCATGGGGACGTGCACGCGGACAACATCATGGTCCGGCACCAACCGGCCAGTTTCGTACTGATTGACTATGGCGGCTGCTCGGGCGAGGCCATATACCCCTTGAGTAATGGCTACGGCGCCAAGGGATATGGAGGTGATCTACATCGTCCACCAACCCTAGAAGCTCCACCTGCTCCAGTCCGGACGGCGTATGGGGATTTCTATCGGCTGAGCCAAACGATCCTCAAACAGTTCCTGTCGGATGAGGAGCCTACCAAACGACGCAAGGGCAGCGGCGTCAATGACGGAGTCAGCAGAGGAATTCCTAGCCACATGAAGCGCGAATTGCAGCTATGGCTAGAGCGGGACCAATGGCCACAGCCCATCTATCCCAGCTCCCCCTTCCCTGCTGGCTCCTGGACGGACTCAGCCTTTAACCCCGCGGTCACCGTGCATGCTGGCCTGTGGAGAGCCAACGGGGAACTCCGGTCAGATACCGCCACCTTTGTCAGATCAGACGACAAGTTTGGCAACAACAACGGCTCACTGGTTCCGGAAAAGCCGGATCCGTCAGATCTCTCACCTGGTCTTGGCTCCTGGGAAAAGTCTGCTGTTTGGGCCAAGTTCTACCTTTCTACGGAATTGAGGACCTGTGGCCGACATCTCCGGTATGTATACCAAGAGATCTTTCCCTGGGAATCCTACTCCAACCAGGACGGCTACTTGGTGCTGGACAAGCCCCCTCCTCCGCCTCCGATCAAGCCAATCGAGCCGAAGGAAGAGGCGGTGTCACTGACAACCCCAGCATCCCAAAGCGGGGGCAAGGCCCACTCTGCTCTGACCCAGGCATCGCCTCCATCCCCCACCTCTCCTGTGAGCAAATCCACCATGGAAGCTGTTCCATCTGCTCCAGGGTCAGTGAATTCGCAGCGGGACCCCCCAAGTGCTGCTACTGTGCTGCCGGGCATCTGGGGAGAACCTCCCGCCCTCCCTGCGGCGGACCCAAATCCCTCGCAGACCTTTGCTGCTCCACGCCAGCCCCCGCCCCAGCCCATGCCGGCTACCTTGGACCCACCGGAATCAGCGCCTCCTTTTAACATTGTCATGAAGGAAGCTCCGGTCTATGACCCGAACGCCAGATTCCGAGCGATGGCAGCCTCAGGAGGCAGCGATGTCCCCTTCGACACCAAGGGCCACATGCTCCAGTCTGGCGATGCTTTCGTGGCTCGAGATCTCGCAAGGACACCCAAACCAGGATCTCGCAAAACCACCATCGAGGATTGGTCTCGAAGCCTTCACACCGCCGCGGACTTGCTGCGTGGCGTCGCGGGGGATATGCAGGCATACCCAGAACGCTTCCTGGAAGAGTGCCCCTTCCCGACACCCCCACCGCCCTAATGCAGCTGGGACAATGTCCGCACATGTCATCCTGATGGCGACACTGTCGTGCTAAAGCTGTATCGGCCGGTACTCAACTCTTTTCTCCTTTCTTCACGAGCCTGTCGGCTCACACGCCGCTGTACATCATCACGGCCTCTTTCTCTTTCAGATGATGCTGCTGCACATGTTGCAGTTCGGATTGAAACAGAGCGACGGTTTGAGAGTGCTGCTTTCGCCAATGCCGCATCAGCTGGAATCCACCACCGGATACTAGGCTATCAACCTCTCATACCATCATTCCTGCTCACACCTGTCGGCTCTCAGACCCAGATAGATGGTCTGGACGCTCAGGCCAACCAGCTGCCCCTAGCGATGTGGAGGCTCCGTAGCAGCTCGGGATGTATCCCCATGGACCTAGATGAATCTGACGAGGAGGCCCCCGAACCGGCACGCAAATGCCGTCGCCCGACACTCACGATGCCAACGGCTCAAAGCATCCTTCGGTCGACCTCTCCAACGACTGACGAGGACGCGGCACAAGAGGAGGAACGACAGGGCTCCATCTTTTCAGCCCTGAGCCTATACGCTCCACAGGCGCAGGCACCAGGAATATGCCTACATCTCCCTCCTGACATGGATGAAATGGAGCACAAATTCACCCTTTGCGCAGTCGAACAGGCCGCGGCGGACTACCTACATCGCAGGTGGGTCACCTTCGAGCAACTGGATGCCCTGCTGGACATTATGCCTACCACCTCTGCCTGTCGCCATGCATCGGTGGCACTGCCACAGTCTGCTGACCAGCGGATTGTCACATTCGGCGCCTACCAGCAGGGGCCAATGGCCGGTCTGAGGACACCAACGCATCGGTTTCCGATGGCGACGTGTCTCCTCAACACGGTCGTGCACACCATGGCTGGACGCCATCCACGCACGACACTGTTTCTGGCACGAAATATGGCCTCTGGCTTGCATATCGACAACAATAAACAAGGGGTGAACAACATCCTGATCCCTCTCTCCAGATTCGAGGGCGGACACCTCTTCGTGGAGGACAGCGCCGGGGACTACCTGTTGGACTCCGACGGACCCAGAGGACAAGTTCTCCCCGTGACCTTGCCCTACCTTAGTTTTGATGCCTCACACCGACACCTGGTACTGCCATGGACGGGACGCCGACTCATACTCGGTACTTACCACATCCGAGATGCGGACAAGCTCTCCGCGCATTCCGCTCTGTACCTGAAGTACACAGGCTTCGAGGCATGTTGCACAGCTACAAGCTCCTCCAGCTTTCAACGGCAGCACAGCTGACGTATAGCGCTGCGCTGGCATGGGGGCAATGCCCAGCAGGTTTTCAGCTCACAATACGGAAGCTGTTGCACGCCCTCTCTGAGCAGGACTGAAACACGTCCACTAGCTAAATCAATTTTGACCAACAGCCTCAGCTGCCGACACCCCCCTGGCGGCTTGGTGACTTGAAAAGACAGCAGACACACACTGCTCTTATCTGTCAGCGCGAGACACACGGATCGCTCATGTCTATTGCTACTGCTGCCGGCATCTCGCTCTGAGGTCCGACGATGCTCTCAGGCGGCCCCTGCCGACGCCGACCTTCTGGCATGGCCGGACCAGTGCCCCTGCCCACTCGCACAAGCTAAGCTCACTCTGCAGCGTTGCCTCAGCGTGAATGCACTTGCAGCTTTCCTGCTGCGCTGCCGGGCTCAAGATCACTGCAGGCATCAAGCATAACAATATGCAAAGCAGAAGGCTCAGGGCCCAGAATTTCGACTATTACAGCTTGCTCTGCCCTAGGCTACAGTTCTGACATTCCTGCGCAGCTCCTCACAGCCTCAACTTCCCCTAGCCTGGTAAGTGTGCGGTGCTCAAAGAGCACAGGCAACCGGGCATGGCAGCCACACCTACCACGCCGAAGCCCTTCTTGGTGCTTAGTGACAGCACCTTGCAACACTTGCTCTGGAAGGGGGCCAATGGCCAATCCTACGGAATCATTGACATGGTTCGGGGTGCAATGCACGGCTATGTCATCTCCTGCCCGGGTACCACTCTCACAGCAGAGTACGCGGGTGCGCAGCCACCCAACCCAGCGGTGTTGGAGGTACTGGCCTGGCAATTCATCCGCGTCCTTGGAGAAACGCGACCTTTCCCGGCGGGAAGCCCTGCATTGATCAATTTTCTCCGGGATCATTACTATGACGAAGTTAGTGTGCGCCTGATCCCCATCAGACAAAGCTTATTACCCCATAAGCAGACGAACTACGACTGGATCGCGGAGCTCAGGGACCAGTATGGCCTGGGACGGTACGAGCTCAGCGATGAGACCATCATGAGCCTCCAAGGCCCTCCTCCCCTGGTTGACCAAATATACAACCAAAACAACTGTCACTTTCGACCGACGGTGGCGGATCAGGTCATTGGCTTACTGGTATCCCGCTCAATTCAAACGATGCGGCGACTGAAGCCAAATGCGATCCATGTTCTGGTTGTGTGCTCATGGAATTGCCAGGGGGACAATGTCCACAAGGAGATGAACGCCACATTTGACCTGTGCTGCTCGGAGACACTGTCTGAGGTGGGTGCGGTGGCTGCTCGACACACGGGCAAGGCATGGGCCCTCAGGCCCTTCCTGGAACCCTACGTCAGTCGCCGGCCGATGCCCCGCACTCTTTTTCAGACATACATGCACGATGACCACCCAGGTCCCAAAAGCATGTGCCAGGAATTCCTGGCTGACTTCGAGCGCTCCTTCTGCAATGACGAGGTTTTGCTCGAGACCCTTCAGGTGCACGCTGGAGACGCCGGAGAACACTTGATCAAAAGCTTGAGGCAGCCTGCTCACAAGGCTGATGTCTTCAGATACGTCTACCACTATTTTCATGGTGGCCTGTACCTTGATATCAAGATGGCGCTGAGAATGCCCTTCGATCAAATTTTAGGGCTCATCGCTTCAGAATGGGACAATGTCCAAGTTCGCAAAAGCAAAGAGCTGGGGCAATGCCCAAATGGAGTGGAGGGGGTTCTGCCCAAGGAGTACATGATCATGGGCATTGGGGTCAAAAATGACCACATTTTCCAGGGCATCATCTATGGACAACCGCGCCATCCCCTCATGCTCTGCGCTATCAATCACGCTTTCAGCAGGCAAATACTTGCCTCGGTCGCCAACCTGGACTACATGATCTTCTGCAAGGAACTTTGGAAGCTCCTCACGCACGACATGGGCCACACCCCAGTGCCAGGATGGAACCAGACCCGACAGTTCGGACCGGTGTATTTGCTCCGCGAGCGACACTCAACTCAGCTCACCAAGTCCAAAGAGCTTGAGTCCGATGGTCACTACTTTGAGACCCGCGGTCAGGTTCGAGTAGCATTCACCCGCTGCTGGAGCTGGCGAAAAGGCTTCAAGGGCGACCCCAGGGCAGCTCAAAGAAATGAAAACTCTCTCATGCAGAGCGTGCCCCAAATCGTTTCGGAGGTCATTGAAGCCGGTGGCGCTGCCTCTGCAGCACCCCATCCAGCACGAGCGGGAGCAATGCTCACCAATGCAGGCGTCAGAGTTGTCGGCGAGACCGTGCTCAGCAGCCTCGAACGGGGTGATTTCGACGCGATTATGGCGGCGGTCGAAAAGGAGCCGCAGTACCACGGCATTTCGGCCGAGGCTGTCCTTCGCAACATCCCCCGGGGCCTCTGCCTTCACCCTGAAGATCCTGACTGGCTTTCCTGCCGCTACTGCGAGCGCGGCGGCCGACGCTTGAAGTTCCCAAATGAGTTGGGAGTCACACACCACTTCATGCAATCCCGGCACGACCGATCAGTGCCCGAGCCACCAGGCCCCCCGCCTCGCAATAGTATGTGGTCGCAGCGCCCGGCCGAGCCTGCAAACCCTCCCTCAGCTGCAGCCATTGCAGCGTCAGGCCAGACTCCACCACCACCAGAACCCACGGCGGACCGTCCGCCCCAGTGGAGACCCACAGCGTCGGTGTCTAAGGCACGCTTTGGGCTCGGTCTCCCTCCCATTCCGCCAGGTCCTACCCCACAAGCGCAGGGCCACCGGCCTCTTGCAGCGAAAGAAGAACAGGGGGTCAATGACCAACCGGCGGACATCAAGGATGAGACACATGTCACTGCTGATCCCACGTTGGGATGGGCGGAAGACACTGTGGGCACGCCAGACACTCCGATGCTGCCGGCGGGCACACCGCAGTCACACAAGTCTGCTGGCCCTGGCCAGACCAGCGATCGGCCTTTCAACGCATTCTCAACCCAGAATGTGACTCCGACAGCTGCCCCCACCGAGGAGACCGTCCCACAGACCCCAGGCCCGGCTGACATCACAGCCTCATCCCCTGTGGATGCCCCCTCTACGCGTGCAGAGGTCAAATACCAGGGACCGGTCACCACGACCAAGCTGGTGGAGTACAGTGTCAACCCCTCTCCAGAGCAAGAGGCAAATCAACTGCCAAAGAGAGATCAGATTATTCACATCTGCCAGTCTGACCAGATGCTGGAGTGGGTCCATGCCTTTGCGACCATTTCCATTATGAAGGAGCAGGCTATCGTGGGTGGCCTCACAGCCTCTGAGCAGGTCTACCTTTGGACCAATAGGTTTCGAGCACTGGGCAAGGTGCCGTGGATCTTCGCCCCGATCAAGAAGGTCGCCACCGACAAGGATGCCAACTGGCTTGACATCACGCAAGCGCGGCTTATGGTCGGGGCCAATGGCCAATTCACACTATCCATTGGCCAAGATGATCGCTACACCGAGCTCAAGTCCACCACGACCTACTATGGCATAGTGCATGCCCTTTTTCAGAAAATGTGGGATCATCCGGACATGAGCGCATTGCTCGAAACGGATGACAACTTCGAGATCGTGGCCTCCACATTCAAGTGCATCTATGACCAGTCCTCCAGGAAAAGTGGGGGTCAAAATCGCGCCATCTTCTACCAGCCTCGGGAAGGACACGTTGTCCGCAAGCTCCGCATCGAACACAACAAGGGCGACACGCCCACATACCAATGGCATCGCCAACGCGAGCTACGGGAGCAGCGGGAACAGCGAGACAAGCGCTCTGGTGAAGAGACACAGTCTCACACAGATAAGCGCTACAGAGACGGCGATGCCTGGACCCGAGGAGGGTGGTGGAATCGTGGCACGGACTCAGGGGCCAGTGACAGCCGCTCCTGGCACCAGTGAGCCCCAACTTTGATAACCGGTGCCAATGGCAACCTATACAGCGAAAAAACGGAGGCCATGCCTGCACTCATACTTCGTTTCTTCCGGCATGTACTGACGGCCTTTCTGCTGATCGCCGCCGCTGTCAGAGAAAAACACGCCTTGCCTTCTGCCAGTCGCAGAACTGTGCCTCTGCAATCAGTGCTGCATAATCACTATCCTCGCGCAGGTACATACAACACTCTGAAGCTTGTAGCCTGGCCGCCTACCAACTTGCTTCGGCTGACCACTGCCAGTTAGCCTGACGCCGGTAGGCCGCCAACACCCAAAGGTCTTTGACCAGGGCTGTTCAGCTATAGGGTCTGAGTCAGTTTCACACCATGTGAGTGCACCGCGGCAATCGCCCGCTATGTGCTGAGCCCGCTCGCACAGCGTTCAATTGAAAAATAGTAATCGCAACAATCCTAGTATTCGTAGCAATGGTAGTAATCGTAGTAATAGTCATAGTAGCAATAGAAATAGTCATAGTAGTAGTGGTAGTAGTAGTTGTCGTCGTAGTAGTAGTAGTAGTGGTGGTGGTGGTGGTGGTAGTAGTGGTAGTAGTAGTGGTAGTAGTAGTGGTAGTAGTAGTGGTAGTCGTAGGGGTAGTAGTAGTGGTGGTAGTAGTGGTGGTAGTAGTAGTAGTAGTAGTAGTAGTAGTAATGAGAAGGTTTCCGGAGTTTACTGGGGTTGAATCGGTTGACTCGAGGATTTTTTGGTGGGTTCTCAGGGCCCAAGATGTAACATTTTTCTGCTTGGTCTGAACATTTCGGCTTAAGGTTTCGGGGCTCACGGTTCAGGCTTTGGATCTCAAGCTTTGGGGCTTGGGGCTTCTCGGTTTTGGAGTCTTCGGATTCTCCGTCACGCGCTTCTAAGGCTTAAGCCCTCCGAAAGCCTGACACCACAAGTTCAGAGCACTGGAGGCCCCTCAAGCCGTCGATCACGCAAGCCCCGTAGGGCCTCAGGGTTCCAACCACGTCAACCCAGGTTTCACCTCCTGCCTAAAAGCCTTCAACCGCCCTGGGGCCCTGAGCCCTTGAGCTTTAAGCGAAACCTCTAAAGCCCTGAACCGAACAAAAACAAGCGCCCAAGCAGGAGCCCCTCCTCCCTCGAGTCTCGGCTCGGGCCGCGGCTTCTTCCTCTCGAACTCTCGGGCACCACCCGCAGGACGCGGGGGCGGATTAGGCCTTGAGCCCTAGGTCTGAGATGATCTGAGGGCCTTCAGACCCCGTGTGCCGGGCGATGTTCCTGAGGCTTTGGAACTTGATGGGGTGCAGCCTTTGCTTTGCTTGGAGGTTCTAGCTTGGAGGCGTTCCTGAGTCTAGGCCAGGCTTCAGAAGCTGAGGTCCGGGATTTTGGAAATGGTGGCTTGACCGCGAGAAGTGCAGTCATGCCTCCTTTTCGGTGTTTGTTTGATGCCTGATGGGCCTTTCACTGGCATTTATCAACCGGCTGTGTTGTCGAGATGTGGTAATCGACGGTGGGGGTTTCCTGGAGGTCGTCACCAGAAGGCTTGAATTGAAAGCAACCGTCTTCTGGCTTGTGGAGGATACGCAGTGGCGCATACGATCGGAGTCTTCTCAGGCACTCCTTCGGAATTCTAGACTGTTGCCATGCCTTTGTTCCGAGTTGCATCATGGTCTCTGTGTTCTTCGGTCCTATGCTTCCTCAGGGAAGCTGGAAGTAAGCAGATTGTGCAGTGTGTATATGCGTTCAAGCAGGAGTCCAGACTGGCCGAGACGTTCCGAATCAAAAGGTAGACTGCCCCACCCTGTGACGGGCAGGAGTTGTCAGAAACAAGCAATGAGCGCTTGCATTGCAAGTTGAGTCGGCCCCATGCATGCCAGGCGCTGGCATCAGCTCCAGGATAACCGCCTTCAGTGTCCAGGCGTCGGGGAAGCAGGGGAATCCGAGGTAGGCGTCCATAACCACGTACCCGTACCCAAGCTCCGCGAAATCCCGAGGCATAAAATCCGAGCACACATCCCAGGCGGCGGCCTCCATAGACCATGAAGCGCTCGAGGCAGTCCCTGGCTGCAGCTTAGAGTGGGATTGAAGGTTGGGCTTTAGGGGCTTGAGCTTGGGGGCTCCGTGGCTGCGGCTTAGGGGCTCAGGACCTGATGGGTTTCCGTTTTGTATTCGTATGCAGCAGGTCATCGGCAAAGCTCCAGGCGGTGTCATGTCATGGAGAAGAGGAGGGTCCTGCTCATTTTATGCCAGGCTGACTTTCATTTCACTTGTGTGACCATGGCATACAACCCCAGACTGTACAACACAATAGCTCAAGTTGAAAGGAGGTGCACTTGAAGGGTCGCGCACCCAAATTTCAGAAACGATCGCAGCCCACAAAATAGCTCAAGCTTAAAGGAAGTGCGATTGAAGGCCAAATTTCAGCAACGATAGCAGCAGCCCAAACACAGACTCGTACAGACTGCCAAGGCCCGTGCCTGCCTCGAAGCACAAGCTGCCAACGCCGGCTGCGATGCCGTCCTGGGGGCAATTTGGCTGGGATTCTACGGCTCAAGGTTCAGGGTAACACCCTCCACATCACTGCTACAAACGGACGTGGCATCCCTAGCATGGGCTTCTGCTGAGTCCCGGTCTGTCCCAGTCATGCTTTGGGAGGACTAGAGTCTTTAAGCTGTTTGTATCAGAATCGTGAGGCACCACACAAACTTTACTCCGTCTGCTGATCCTTGGTCCTGAGAAAGCCTGGCTACTTACTCCGGTTTCTGGCGCCCGTCTCCCCTGACTGAGGTCAAGTTGGAGTCACCAGAGACAGGGCTTGTGCTTCTGAGGGGCACCGGGGTTCAGTTGACGAAGGTCGAAGCCTAAACATGGCTTGCGGTTCAATTGTTGGACTTCGAGTTGAAGCCCATGCTTCAACGTAGTTCAGGTACGAGGGTACCTGCAAATGACGGCAAGTCGTGGGGCGTGTGCCACTTGGGCATGAGAGCCTTGTGAGATCTTGCCACCAATCCAGCCTGCCTGAGGGAGCGGCTTTGTACAGTCACGTCTTCGAAGAGGACAGCCCCTGCTCTCCTGGGCCTCGGGGCCCCAAGTGCAAGCCTCGCCTGAATGGCGAGTGACTGCTGTTATGCTGTTAAGCTTATGCTTGAAATAGTTCGGCAGCATAGACGACACATGACCGGATGGACACCCATCACGGGTCGTGCAAGATCCCAGAGGTCTTGCGGTGCCACGGAAATGATGCTACAGTCGGCAGCAGTGCATTGTGTCCACGATGGCGGAGACCTTAGGGTCATGAAGCGGCTCGCTCTGCTAGATCATGGACAGCAGTCATGAGCGATGGGTGTTTGTTGCGATGTTATTATGTTATTTTGACATCGCCCCTTTTCTCGGCTCACGCCTGCCTCGCTGTTGTGAACGACGGACCTTCGCTGCAAAAGCCGGCGGCCTATGCACGAGGGGTCATGAGGGCCTCCGGCTTTAAAATTTGCTGCGGGGTGCATTTCTGTCCGTGATCGCATTTACCATCGTCGCTGATTCTTTCTCTGGTAAGGTCAAGCCAGAATTCCGAAGCCTTCAACTTGGAGCCTTTTTAAGATTAGGCGTCAAAGCTTTTGTAATATGTGTATATATATATATATGTATATAAGTATAATGTAGATTTACATGTTTTCAGGACCATGCGAAAATCGCTCCACTTTGCTTAATTGCCCAATCGGTCACTGGCTGGACTTCGGGCATGTTTTGGGTATTCAGTCTTTACCATCTTGGGTATCGAGTGTTTACCCTCCTGCATCCGGACTGTCGATGGCCGAATCCCGACTCTCCGCACTGGGCACTCTATACGACATGCGTCTTATTCCTGGTGGCCCAGTAGTCTTCAAGCAGACCATGACGGTGATGATGATGTTGATGATGAGGCTGATTGTGATGAGGTAAGTTTGAAGGGTTAGTGTTGAACCCTAACCCCAACCCGGTTCCAGCCCTTCAACTCCCTCCTTAACATGTGTTACACTCCGACGAACAAGAAGGAGACACTTTGCGTCTTCGCTTTCGAGCAGTGAACCCCACCACTATGATCATGGGCATGGTTGCGCAAACGACTCGACGAAACAGGAGAAGAAACTTGTGAGTGGCTGATGATGGTAGTGATGACCACGAGAGCGACGACGATGAAAGCGGTGGTGGTTGTGATCATGAGGATGGCGACGACTCAGCAAAGATGATCACGGAAGCAAGGGATTCGCCACCAACTCGAGGCTTTGTGCAATGGGCCGGCAAAGTCATACCCTGCCGCCGGGCGCGGGACTTTGCAGTGTTGTCTTTTTCCTGATGCAGGCGGGTCGGTTTGTCGGTTTCACTGCAGCAGAATACGGTAGTGGCCAGGGGATCCAGCGCAAGAGCAAGTACACCTCGCCACCAAGGTCGAATGGCGGGCAGGCCGCGTCAGTGCTGCGAAGTTCAGTCAAGCACCCGAAGCCCCAAAGCCTAGATGCCCAAGCCTAGAAACCCGAAACCACAATCGCTGCGCCCCAAGTTCTCAAGCCTGAGCAAAGCCATCCAGAATCCAGAAGTTGTCTGAAGCTTTTTTGAACCGCCGCTGCGAAGGCGCCGCTCTGACTGGTCGAGGAGGTTTGGCGCAGGCCTTCCAAACCCCAAGCCCTCATCCCATCTGAGTACCGTGCTGCAACGTGCAGGAGCAATGGTAGTGAGAGTTTACCGAGGTATTGACATCGTCTCGGAGATGATAGATAATGCATCTGGTTTAGTCATAGGTTGAGAATGGTTGGTGATAATTCTGGTAACATGGGGGCAACAGCACTGCTACATAGTTGTCGTAAATTGTACCCTAGTTTATCCTGGCCCTGCAGCCAGGAGTCGCAGCGGCGGTTGGGGTGGCCTCTGTCTACTCCCCAGTAATCGCTCTTTTGATGATGTCGATGTCAGGAATTTCCAATGATGTCGATGTCAGGATTCCAAGGTTCCAGGGTTGAGAGTTCTGGGTTGTAGGGTGTCAACTCCTCGGGGGAGCGTCCCAGTGCAGGGGCTTTCAGCTTGTCGTGAATGCCACACCTCGTTTCCTTCTCGTTTGTAAGGGTAGTAGAGGTGCTTCAGGCTGCCCCGTTGCCGAAACTCGTCACCTTTGAGTGTGAGAGCTTCAGAGCAGCACGCCCCCGGCAATCCCCTCACCTGCAGGCACAAAACCTACTGCCACGACAGCTCATTGAGCGGTACCTGTCTTGGTCTTGGGATGGTGAACGACTATGACGGCTATGGCAAGTATGGTACTTCTTGCGGTTATGTTGGTTGTCATCATCGTCTTTCCTCATGACGGGGGCCAGGGGCGTGCCTTGACAATGATGAAATGATAGCTGATGGTCGATGATGGACGATGGTGGCGACTACCATGATCATCATGATGCCAGTTTGCCAATCGATGCCCGTGAGAACGGTCACCGACCTGTCTGTCATAAGGATGATGGCCATGGTCACACTTGTTCCTCTGCTTTTGCTTCCCTTTGATGGTGGTCCTTCTCATCTACTCAGAATCTGCTCTTTTGCTCCTAC
>CAJNDT010005844.1:500057-528086 GCA_905221615.1 Symbiodinium sp. CCMP2592 | reverse complement strand
GGGACGAGGAGGTCTGGGCGGCATGCTGGGGCGAGGCAATGTTCTGCAAAGCCTGCAGACTGCTTGAAGCAGCCAGGCTGCTGGGCACAGTGCCTTTGCTTTGCATGCTTGTGTTTGCTTGCACACCTTGCATACCGGATGCTATGGGGCATGGCTCCTGCAACGCTCCCAAGCTGCCATTCCTTGCCGGCTGCACTGCATTGAAATTGTTCATGCCCGTGCCGCCGACCGTCTGCTGCAAGAACCTGTGCATGAGGGCTTGCAGTTGCAAGGCATCGTCACCAGCAGCATCCTTGCCCTTCTTCTTGTTCTTCTTCTCTTGATTCCACGACAACAAACTGGACGTGCTTCGCACCGGTGTCTCATTCACCACCCGGGCTACAAGACCTGGGAGGTCTCTCGGCTCCGGTGGGTCCTCTGGATCATAAGCATCCTTCATGAAGCCCGGTCCGAGCTCTGATGGGTGCAAAGGATAGACTGTCACTCCTGCTGCTTTTCGTGGAACTTGCACACTGAGGAAGACTTTGTGCAATTGCTCTGCGAGTCTGTAGATGTCGTCGTACGATGGAGCAATGCCGAGTCTTTCTATCTGACAAGTGACGATGATGCCGGTTGCATACTTTTTCGTCTCTTCTTTGAGACTCGTGAGCCCGAGCCTCCGGAGCCTCTCGCTGACGACCACTGTAGCATCCCAGCTGCTCGAAGTAGACAACTTCGCCCAATCTGACTTGGAGAGGTAGTTGCAGAGTTGCACGAGGGTCTGGGGTTTGCTAGTGAGTCGTACCTGGGACTGACCAGCGATTGTGGGGCCTGCAGCATCATCCAAGGCTTTGAGCAAGCCATCTTTGCTGTTGCCGGACAAGCTAGATTCGCCCACTGCTTCCATCATTTTGCACAGCTGATCCGCCGTCCATCCCGGGTGATGGGCCATGCGATCTTGCAGTGCCTGCACGAGCTTAGGCTCCATGTCGGTGCCGGGCCTCATGCCCACCAGCCTCTGGATGGAGTTCATCTCCTGCACGAAGTCCTCGGCGGTCCACCGAGCCATGGTCTCTGACTGGTCTCTGGACCCGGCAGAGCACCACAAGTGAAACAGAAGTCGCCTAAAGCAACAATGGCGACAAGTGTTCATGCTAGGAAAGCACAGAAAGTCGTGCATGGTTGTCAGGAAGCAGGATCACTGCTGCATGTAAACAACGAAAAGCTTTATCTGCAACTGCAAACAAAACTACATAGAAGCACAAAGCTGCATGGTTTTTCAAGAAGCAGGATCACTGCTGCATGGTTTTCAAGAAGCAGGAACACTGCCGCATGGACCAGACAATAACTTGCATGTGCACAGCAACAAGAGAGAAGCACACATGATTAGTGCTGCATCACCAAAAACAGAACTGGCACACCAGGCACCTTTAAAAAACCTTGTGTATGGAGGGGTGTGGGGAGGGCGGGGGGGGGGACAGCTGGGTGGAGGGCGACGGGGGGAGAGGTCCGGCGATTGGGGTTTGGGTTGGTGGTGTGGGGTCGACCTTGGTGCTTGTGCTTTTGTCCGACTGAGTATGGGGGTGCCAAGCATATCATGCTTCACAACCAAAGCACAAGCAGAACTTGTGCTGCATGGGAAAAGCACATCATGCATGCATCACAACCAAAGCACAAGCAAAACTTGTGCTGCATGGGAAAAGCACATCAAAGAGTGCTGCATGCATTGTTCCAGGACAAGGGGAAAGGCTTCTTGTGGGAGCTCGGGCAAGAACTGAAACTATGCTGTTGGGTGGAGGAGAATGCAGCTTCAAAGGTGCAATGGCTGATCCCGTGAAGGCTTTCTAAAGGGCTTGGCAAGGGCTGCTTCCAAACAATGTTTACGATACCACCAAAACACACAAGTTGCTCATGAACAACTTTGTTTCCAAACCCCTGAAACCAAGATGCTTATGAGCAACTGTGATCCCATAAGTCTGATTCAGAGATGCTCCAGAGCAACTGTCCGGGATAGGGTTTATATAAATTATAAGGGTGGGATCCCCAAGATGTCTATGAGCAACTCTGAAATTAAAGTTTATTCCCAAAGATGCTCATGAGCAACTTGTTGCTCCCCTCGCAAAGCTGTCTTTTTTGCTCTGGCCGCCTAATAATCATACTGAGGGTCAGCACCAAACTGGTCCACATACCGCATGTGCTCCTCCAGGCGGCTCCGGAACGTCGGGTCCCCTCTGAATGCACTCGTGAGGTGGTCCATGCGCCCGAAGTCTTTCGAGAGCCAAGCCGCCGTCATGGCAATGGCTCTCGCCTGCCAGCCGCTCTGAAGCTTTGTGCTCCGTCTCGAGTCCATCCAGGGCCTTGGCAGGGCACTGCTCGAGGATGTCGCCGCCTGACCCTGCTCCCTCATAGCTGGTGCTGGAGGAGGTCTGTTAACCCCCAGCTTCCTGAACTCGTCCTCGGCAGCCACGGCCTCTGCCTTTCTCTTTTTTGGCGGTGGGCCCTTCCACAGCGGTGCTTGCATCGCCTCCACAGGCTCTAAGACAGGAGCCGCCGTCGCCGCCGCCCGGGCGGTCGAAAAAACCTCTGTCTTCCCTCCTGCATCCTCCTGCTTCATCTCGCGGCCAGGCCCCTGAGTGTCTGGACCGCCCACAAAGCCAGGACCCATTTGCACAGCAATCGGAATAACACCAGCTGGTGTGCCCAGCTGCACCTGCTGTGCCCATTGCCTGCAAGCCAGCTGCACCTGCTGTGCCCATTGTCTGCAAGCCAGCACCTGCTGTGGCCATCGTCTGCAAGCCAGCACCTGCTGTGGTCATAGGAGCACCAGTCGGCACAGCCCAAGGGAAGCCATAGCCAGCAAACTCAGGCATAACCATGCCAGGCACCAACGGTGCACATACCGGTGCCACCGGTGCCACCGGTGCCGCCGCCATCCCAGGTGCAGGTGGAAACGGCGCTTTTGAAGCCGTTGCCATTGCTGCCTCAGACTTAAGGGTTCGTGCAGGGTCGGTTTCTGTTGTGCTTTACTACATAACAGAAAAGCTTTCAACTTCTGCTACACCAAACAAGAGTCTGGGCCCACTCCTGCCCACACAGGATCCTCCACACCCAAGGGAGCATTGGCAGTCTCCGCCGCCTGCTTCTCCTTGGGCTGCTCTGATCCTGCAGGGCTCCATGCAGCAAAGGCTGCTCTTCAAGTAATGCACAAAAGCCCTGCCGCACATGAAACGAATCCAAAGCCCCCCCAGTCCTCCTTGCATTGCCTTGTCATCAAACTCGTGAGGGTACGTGGCAGCAGCCCTTTCCCACCACTCTTGGTCCTGCTCGGACAAGGTAGCAAACCAGGATCGCCACTCGGCCTTGCTCCATCCTCGCACCTGCTCGCGGACCCATGCGAGCTCGCCGTCCGTCAAGTCAAGCGGCTCATAGTACTTGACCTCCGCATCCTCTTCCTCCTCCTCCTCGTCCTTCTTTGTCGACGGCTCAGTTGCCATGATCGCGAGGCACGAGTGGCTCCAAACCTATTTAAATGGTTTGGAGCTTGTAGTTTGACATGGAGATTCCACATGCATGGTCAGAGCTCGGCATGACCAGAGATTCTTCTGTCTCACACACAACATGGATTGCATCTCTGGGAACCTACTATTATGCAGGCTGCAGGAGCTCAACCACAACATGTGAAAGTGTTTCCCACAATCGTCTGGTGTTTCCCACATGCATGGAATGGTTCATGCATCTTCTGCTGCATGCTTCTACTGCTTACCTGCCTTGGGGCGGCACGGGTGCACAGAATCATTGACATGCTCCTCATTGCACAATTCAAGTGTCTCTTGCTCGCAAACCGACATGCATCATGAAGCCCTGTCAAGCAGGACTGCATGCAAGATCACATGCAAGGTCTGAGGGAACATGAAAAGCCCTTCGAGAGGACTGCATGCAGAAACACAAAGCAATACATCATCAAGCACCATCCATTCTAGCACATGTACCCTGCTCACGAACCCTACAAGGAAACTGACTTTGTTTCCTTTTCTATGGTATACCAGCGAGACACACCTCCAGCTCAATGAGAATCCTCCTCCTTCTCTTCAGAGGAACATTGCCGTCCAGCTCTACGTCTCCGGTAAACCCGCCTCTCGTCGGGATCCGCATCCTGCAAAGAAGCTTGGCAGTTACCTAGCACCAAAAATAACAGACACATTCATGCAGCTATTACATTGCTAAGAGTCCTCAGTGATCTTGGCGAAAACCATTTCCAAGCTCTCTGACTCCAACAGGATCAACAAATCCATGGTGGACTTGTGCTTGGCTTGAACCCCGATCTGAATGCCGTCCACCATCACATATTCAACATTCGGCTGCACTTTCTGTTTTTTCTTCTTCGATTCCGGAAAGAGTTCATCCGCCCCCGATCCCTTGCCCTCGCTTTTCAAGGAAGTTCTGGATTGCCTCCTCCCTGCCCTCTTTCAGTTTTTGCAAACCTGGAGAAGCAGTCAGACTTGCTTGCCTAGAACCCAGGAGTAACTTCATCAGCACCCTGTTCGAGGGCTGGATCTTCAGGTACTTGACACCGGAAATCTCGACGATCAAATCGTTGGGCACCACGACCTCACGAGCTTGCCATGTAATCGTCGTGCAAGTGCCGATGCTGACCATCGTGCTTCCAGCAGCAACAAAAGCGCTCAGCTCAAAAGAACAGCTTGAACCCAACAACTGAGTTGTGGTAGATCAAAGCAACAAGTCAGCAAAACACGAGAAATGCAAAAGCTCGGAGGAGCTGCATGACCGAACATGCTTGCTTCAAGCATGCATTCTGCATCACAACTACAACCAACACGAAGCAACAGGCTGGCTGTTGCTGCATGATGCACAAACACATGTTTCCTACAGATAACAACCAAAACCAAGCAACAGGCTGGCTGTTGCTGCATGATGCACCAACACATCTATTCTGCAGAGACAACCAACCCTTCACAGCAGCTGCCGGCAAAAACCCTGGTGGCATGCCAGGTGTATCAAAGTCCTGCAGCCGACGTGGCATGGTGCTAGATCGATCAGGTAGCCTTCCTCTTCAAGGAACCCTTCTCCTTCTCCTGCTTCTGCAGCAGCTCCTTCGAGGCTTGCATGAGCATCGTGTGCTTGGCCACCTTCTTGTTGTTGACGAGCATGGGCAATTTCATGCCGGCGACGGTTTTCCACTGCACAACCATGTTGACCTCTTCCTCCGAGGACGTGGTCTTGATCCAGTAGAAGGGCACGATGGTATCAGTCTTCTTCGGCCTTATAAGACATGCATAGCTTTATGATTTAGGCGAAAGCCTCTAAATCCTATTTTTCTTTGCAGTCGGGCTGCTCCCCGAAATCCTTCAACTGCGGAAAAGGAGACAACTGGTACTTGTTGCCATTCCATTCGACCCATAGACTGAGCTTCTGCCCTTCTTTGGCTCTCGTCATGTTCGCCAGAGGAATGAGGCGAAGCTTCTCCTCGCAAAGCTCTCCGAGGTGTATACCGCCGTAGGGTGGATGAAATGCAAGCATGAAGAATCGCCGGTGTTCTGGTCTGCGAAGATCTGGAAAAGCTGCTGCTGCCCATCCGCCAAGATCTTCGCATCGTTCAAGACAGCACTGCCACCGTAGGTGAACTTAACGGATTCGTCCGCAGCCAACACACTCGGCACTGGGAGGCGAGTGACCTTCCACTTCTTGAAGTGCTCTGGCGATGTCATAACGATGTCGGGTGAGGCAAACAAGGGGGTGTGCACGAACTTGGCCTCGTCATTCTCGAGCCCAGCGAAAACAAAGATCTTGTCTGGGTAGTCCGCATGCACGTACTTCCCATCCTTCTTCAAGTGCGGGTTCTGCAGCAAAGCTTGCTCCCCTACACTCATGCCACCCAAGAGATTCAGGGGCCGGTCCTCCTCCCGATTCTCATCCGCTTCGCTCCCGCCAGCAGAGCTAGCACCCGATGGGTTCGTGTTCAAAGCTTCGGTAGCGAAGAGCTGGGCCACCTTCTCCTGAGACTCATACATAACCTTCTCACGACCATACTTCTCCTTCTTAGTGAGGAGGAGAGAAAGTCGCACCATCATCCGGCCGAGTGCTCGCTGCACTGCTGGGGTTTCACCTGCATCTCGATAGACCTGGTATCCGTGCTCCAGAATCTGCTCAGCTTGAAGGAGGGCCTGTCGGTGCTGGGCGCTTTTGAGGCGGTCCAGATCCTGCTTGACAAGCAGACGGGCTGTGCCGTCGACAACTTTCGGGCTTGTGAGCTGACAAGCTAAGAGGGCGGCTCGCAGCAATGGGAACTGAGTCGAGGGCTCCTGCAGATCCCAAGCCGTAATGGCCTTAAAAGTTTCCTCTCCTACTGCAACAGTAAGGGCCAAATCCTTGGCAAAACTTGCCAAGAATGAAATCAAAGGAAAGGGGCTGCCGCCTCCAAATTTCTGGACATAAACTCCTACATGCTCCATATAGTCTTCGCATGCAGGTTTGGATGCCTTGACTGAGTTCACGGCATCCTTCACCGTGGAGCCAGACGTGCACATCAAAGCAACTTGCTGTGCAGCTTCGATTTCTTGGCAGGCTAGGCCTACCGAATGAACCGAATTCAAAACCATCTGGACGAAGGCTGGGAGGTTGGGGGCCATGGCCTCTGCCCGCCAAGAAATGAGGAGCCAGGGCCACCCCTGATTCACTGCATCTCGCATGCACTCATCCTCCAGGCTGAGGCTGCCTCCCGAGTTGGGTCGCTTGCATTTCATCAAGGATGCCTTTAAATAGGCGGTGGTGTGACTGGAGCTCACCGTCATGGCTCTTTCCGACCCCAAGACCGGTGACAACAGCCCGTTGGACCTCTCACTCAAGTCCGTGTTCGCCCGGATTTGCTCGTTCCGCTTGTCTTCTAGGGGAGAAAGTTCGATCGCGATCGAGTCCGTGAGCAGCGAAGGTCTGAAACCAAGATCCAAAAGCTTTTGTCCTTTGCTATTAAAACATCCAGCGGATTGAGCATGCTGCCTCCGCGATTGTGAGGATGAACCAGTAGCTCTGCTGGCCTCAAGGTGGTGGTGTAGGCCAGCTGCGATTCTTTCAAGAAGTTGACAAGCCTGTCGAGCTTTCTGTTGGGCTGGACCTCCGTGTTGTCCATGATTCGGGCGATCTCTGCGGCGAGTTTCTCCTCCATGGCCGGGCCTGGGGTCCTTTGAATTTTTCGCCTTGCAAGGGGCCTCCTGATCTGCAAATATGTGCTTTGGATGCACCTATACACAGCCACACTTGATTCCAAGCACATCAAGCTATGCACCGAGGACCCTCCTGGTTTTCTTTTTCATAAACTGCCCGCATGATGCCCATCTAATCCATGCCGTTCAAATCAATCCCTTGCCCCTGGCCCTGGCCCTGGGAAAGATTCTGCAAGGCCATGCGGTTCTGCCGAACCGTACAGGACGGCTTGTGCACCCCTAGCCCTGACTTGCACCAGCTACAGCACCAATGGTGGGGACTCGTCGTCATCCTGTCGCACTGTGGCGAGCCTTGACAAGGAACGTTCGTGCCAGGTGGCAGCTCGCTACTGCGATGCACTTCAACATCCTCACATCTCCGAGAATGGTTGCCATAGTTCTTGCGACAATTGGAGCAGCAATAATTCTTCGAAGCTCGGCATAATCTCTGGCACCCGGGAGTAGCACAGGCATGCCATCCAACCAAATCCATTATTCACAGGAACAAAGCTGGAAGTCAGGAGGGAACTCGGGCAGAAAACTCTATATAGTCCACACAACATCCATGCAATCAAGACCATGCACGAACAAGAAAACAACAACAAGAAGCCATGGAGGCTGAATGCAAGATTTGCTTAGCCAACAAGCATTGCCATGGAAACCTGCATGCAGGTTGCATGAAAAACACTGCATGACATACATGTTCAAAGCCCCAAGGGCTGCCATGCCAAAAGCCCGGACGGGCTGCATGTCATGCATGAAGCCAGGAAGAAGCATGATCAAATACATACATTGCCCTTATCAAAAATTAAAAACACAAGCTGCTAAAATTATGCTAAAATTAACATGAAATTAACATGATCCTAATTTTACTCTAACAGTTAGCATTTCATCTATTCATTTAGAACAGTTATAACCCTTTACACTGCACTTAGAACATGGTTACACCATTGTTAGTGTATACTTACTAACAGCGGCAACCTCGCTAAATCAGTAGCTAACCCACAGCCCATCAAAGTATAGGGTCTAGGTAAGGGACTGCCCCACTCTGTAACAGTTGGAGACTATGTACAAGATGACGACTATGTACGGCCCATGATATGACCCCTAATATAGACTGTTACTGTTGCAGGGTGTGGCAGTTCCCAAGGTCTAGGGTTTAGTCACCAGGAATAGTGGGTATTTGGTGGATATTAGGGGCTACTTCGGGGGTCTAGGAAGACCCCGAACCCTGAACCCTAAATCCTAAACTTGGGCCTGGAACCCTAAACCCACAACCCCGAACCCAAAGCCCTCAACGCGGCCTTGCTCTCTGTCTTGCTTTCCGCCTTGGAGGCGGCCTTGCCAGACGCCTGCCAGGGCCGAGAGCAAGCCGAATAAAGGAGCCTTCATAGCTGGGATAGGGTGCTACTTAACGGATCATGGGACTTAGTAACTAGGGTTAGAATTAGGGTAACTATACTTAAAGCCACTTATAACCCCCATTAAGGTACTTATAACCTTACTTACTAAGTCCCCTGATCCTCCAAGTACTGTTGATGATACAAGCCCTGCACTACCCATAATGAGGAATGGAATAACAATGCTCATAGTCTAGGGTCATTAAGGTAATGCAAGATTTATATAGAATAGGAGATCATGGTTCCTTGAGGTAGGGTGCCTTAAAAGAAGGTTCTATACTGAGGGATACGATAAGGGCTCTATGATAGAGGGCTAGAAAAAATTGGAATAGGGTCACTGGGTGCTTTATATCACAATCCTATTAAGGAACCCTCACGGATATTGTTGGTAGCTAACTAGCTAACCACAGTAGTGAGTTTGCTGGAATAATTCCCTGAGAGCCCATGTACCCATATTGCGGTATATACGTGCATATACTTTTGGTCTTGCAGTGTTGCCCAAGACTACGCCTTACACACTTTGGCCGCGAACTACAGACATAGGGACAAACAAATACTTGGGCGCATGTATATTGCAAGTGAGTGCTTGGGCCCATAAGGTTAGGGTGTGGGGTTCAAGATTTTTCGTCATCGTCATGGGACCCATTTTTTGTCAGTTAACCACAGCATGTGCTCCAGCCGATCATATCCATAAAGCATAATCAGAACAAGACTTTGGCATAAAGACGTTCTACGGTGACCATCCGAAGGGCCACGAGGGAGTCGCGTGGTTTCGTGGTTAAGTTTTCAACGCACTATGTTACCGTAATAAACCGATGCGAAGACACTATTAAAATTAAAACTCGCTATGAGTGAACTGCACTGCAAGAAAGACCCTGTATCCAAGCCCTTCTGAAAGCACTGGCAAAGCCTGTAAAACCAAAGAAAGCCACCCTAGGCCCTACCTGGGACCATAAAAACCTACTTTTCCTAAGGAGTATACATAAGGAGCCCTACAAAAGGATGATTTTTCGGCTACGGGTAAGCACTATACTCCACCCTAAACCCTAAACGCTAAGACCACGAGGAATGCTGCCTTTGCTTCCAAGCTGGGCGCGCGGACCGCTGGTGCAGGTGTGCGGTCTTGGATCAGGCTTAGGCTGGGGGCTATAGGATCCCAGAGGGTCCTATGGGTTCCTTTAAAGGGTTCCTTTGAAGGGCATTAAGGGTACCACAAGGGTTTAGGGTATAAGGGTCCATATACCCAAAGAGTACATACCTTGGCTCCAATGTGCTTACATAGGGACTACTTTAAGGCTAATGCATAGACTATGTGAGCACGTGGACCCTTAGGCGGAGCTTACGGGGTTCCTTCTTTAAGCGGCTATAAGGACTTCATAAGGTTCCTTCAGAGGGCTTACAACGGTTCCTTCCTTCAAGCGGCTATAAGGAGGCTTATAGGTTTCTTTACCGGCTCTTTTGAAGCCTTCGGGTAGGCTTAGGCCGAGCATGTCGAGTGTCGTGTCGCAGTCTACTTGCAATGGAGTTTTGCGGCCGCTCGCGCGGACAGCTTCGACATCACGTTGTGGGCCTCATCTTCAGCCGCAGTCTTGAGTGCCTTCCAAACATACTGCGCAAGGCTTTCAAGACGCTGAAGCTGAGGACGGTCCTGTGCCGAGTCGTCCTCTGCAGCTTCCTTCAAAGGGGAAAAGGAGGGACCCTTAATGGGGACCCCTCTATATAATGGGTATATATTGGCTATATTAAGGGTATATACCTAGGGTCCTTATTAAGGGTCCCTCCTTTTACCTGTGGATCCCTGATCGCCTCCACGTGACGTTGCTATACCTGGCCCTTTCCCGAGCGTCCATCCTGCCTATAGTCTCCATTGTAGTTCCTTTTTTTGGTTAACCAAAATCTCTATTATAGGATCCTAACCATAAAACTGGTTAACCAAAAAAAGGAACTACAATGGAGACTATAGGTGTGGTCCATGCTGGGCACATCTCAAACGAACCACGATCGATGTCTTCCGCTTCATATGGGTGGTTGTCAAAATTAGGGTCCCTTTCAAGGGCTCTATAAGGGTTACTATAAGGGATACTACGAGGGATACCATAAGGGATACTATAAGGGTATATACTATAATATGGGTGGTTGTCAAAATTATGGTCCCTTTTTAGGTCCCCATTAAAATACGGCACCTAATATTCAAGGTACCCCAAAAGGGACCCTAGTTTTGACAACTACCCATATGGGGATTTATAGGGCTGCTTGCACGGTTCAGGGTGTAGGGATTAGGCCTAGGACGCGGCATATAGACCCAGAGGGTCCAAAGTACCTGTATAGTAGAATGTAGGGTTTCTGTATTAGGTATTACTCGTATGACTTGGGGAAGTATCCCCCGTAAGAGTACCTGGGACCCTTTAGGAGATGCACCAACGACATGCAAAACTATAGACAGTCACACAAACGTAAGTATGCACGATGATATGCCCTTGAAGATGCCAAACGTAGATATCATTAGTACCCTATTATGAACCCGTTTTGAACCTCAAACCCGAATATAAACCCCATCGCAAAATTTGAAACCGTTGTATGAAAGCGTATAACCCTCACACCGCATTATAAGTACCACTATAAACCCCCAAACCCGATTCTGCACTTGACCCCCTGCCACCCCCAAGTTTAATGTTGCATTGATGCAGGGATTAAACCCAACGCCTGTGCGAATGCCCAAAATCCTGCATGACCCCACGGTGGTGCAACGTTGACATTAGGGGGTGCGGGGAAACGGACAGCGCGATGCGAGATATGTGCGATGATCTAGCTCATGCAGGAGTTTTGGGCATCAGCAGCATTAAGGACCATAAGGGCTCCGTTAAAGGGCCACTGGGGAGTCCTGGTTATAGACCAAAAACCCCAGAGTGCGAGTGTTGGGTTTGGCGCCAGGTGGAGGACCGGCTGGGCGGAAGCCAGTGCTCGTCCTGTCCGCACCGGGATTAGGGTTTAGGGGATTAGGGTTGAGGGTTTACCTTGGGATCCCAAACCCTACTGTTTTGAGGGTTTTCCCTTGTGTTTAGAGATCAGGACGTACTGTTTTGTAGGGTTTCGGGTTGAGGGTTTTATACCGTTCTAGGGTATGGGTTTGAGGGTTTAGAGGTCAGGGTTAAGAGTTTCAGGTTTACAGAAAAGGGTTTAGGCTCAAGGTTTGGAGAATGCTCTGGGCTGAGTCTATGTATACATGGTGTAGGCACGAAGATTTAAGGCATGCCAGGTAGTCTTACGGTTCAGGAATAAACAAACTCATTCTGCTGCCCAGTGCTGGTAGTACCTTCAAAGTGAACTACAATGCCCTGAACAACTCCAAACTGACCCAAAGGGTCCTAGGTACCGCTATGGGTGATACTTTCCTAAATCAGCAGAATGACTCCTAATCTGGAAGCCCTACATTCTACCATAATATGACCCTCTCGGTACGATTACTGCAGTACGCTCAATGCCAGCGCACATGGGTTTAGCCTTTAAGGCAGGGTCTCAGGGATTAAGCTGGATCGGGTTTAGGGTTCGGGGTTTTAGGGGTTTGGGGTTTAGGGTTTGAGGTTTGGATGGGGTTTAGGATAGCATGACCCCTGCAAGCCCTGTCCGTCTGTTCCTGCAGAACCTGTATCGATCTTTGACGAGAACTTGAACCAACAAAATTTCCTTCAAGGTTGCTGGGTAGCTATGGTAGGGCTACAACAGCCTCAATGCAGAATATAACTAAATCCATCTGTGGCTACACTGTTTATGGCCCTACAGATGTAAGCCCTGAGCACAACCAGGGCCCCAAACTGAACATCCAAAACTAGAAGCCCTGATGTAGACCCCTGATGAACCAGCTTAAAGCAAAGGGGTCTGCTTGCCAGAGGCCTTCATTACGGAAAACAAACTGCCCAAGTGGACCGCCATGAAAGAATCTCCAAATGACTGGCTTCTTGGGAAGGAACACATTTTTTAGTTACCAAGGTAGGGACCTATGGTGAGCAAGATGGCTTCATTACTAAGATTGACTTCATTTTTATTGTTGCTATTGCTACGACTATGAATATCATTGTTATTCCCGTTGCCGTTCATGTGAGCACGAGTATTGTTAATGCAAAGCGCACTGAGCCCGCAGACTCCACACCTGAACCCGAAAAACCGGCAACTTAGGGTTGAGGGTTAGGATTCAGAGTCTAAAACAAAAGCTCTGGTTGAACACCTCAAAGTCTATAAACCCTCAACACAGAAACTCTGGAACATACAATCAGCCAGGTTTCGTTACTCTAGACTCCCCATAGTACGAAAACCCACATTTTACAATCGCCACAGTCAAGGCCAACCATGCATGCACTCACCAAAATCAGCACAAACAGCAATATTGACCCTAAACCCACACAAGTCGTTATAGAGCCTCACAAGCAAAACAACAACAAACACAGCAACTGCACCTCGCTGAAGAAGCACCGGGTGTATTGGCACCTTCAGGACAGAAAAAGCCGGTTTTGGCGTTCCAGACCGAGGCGTTGCCTATTCGAACCGGATTGCATGGGAACTTTCACATGCGCTCAGAAATGGAACATAGCTTCGGGTCTTGTAGTATGAATATGCAAGACGATCGTGGGAGACTATACGACTTTGTCTTACCCCTAGAGCAGAGACTTCAGGGTAGTTAGGTGCATTACACTGTATTCCGAGAGCCACCAAAGCGGACAGCTTACCCAGGAAACAGTGTGTCCAAGGATACCGTCATCTCCGTCGTGCAATCGTCAGGTACATTTGTGGTTTTGTGTCTGGGGCTTTCACGTTTAAGTTGCAGGGTTTAAGGGCTGGGATTTGTATTACTCTGCTGCCTCGTGGATCCGCATCTGAAATGCTGGCAACTTCGGAAGATCTGCCCGCATTTAGGTGGGGTCCTGGGAACCCAAGGGGGCCAAAGTACCTATTTCGTAGAATTTAGGGTCTCTAGATTAGGAACTACTAGTATGATTTGGGGAAGTATCCCCCACAACAGTACCATAAGGAACCCTTAAATGGACCCTTAAAGGAACCCTACCCTACCCTTTGAAAAGCCCTCCTTCAACCTGCCTGGCGGTCTGGATGCAGTGCCTGTCCCAGCGGCTGGCGGCCTCGAACTTAAGCCAAGGTGCCGAAGTAGTGCTTACTTGGAGGGTTGGGGGGACCTAGTAAGTAGTTGTCTTAAAGACTTATAAGTATCAGAATCATAACCCCAATTAGGACCCTTTTCGGAGGCTTATAAAGTCTACTTATCACCTACTTACTAAGTCCCTTGGCCCTGCAAGTACGCACTCTTGTTGCTAATGAGAAGTACCATTGGGTAATGCAGGGCTACCATAGCGACGGCAGCAACAACCCAGGTTTGCTGCGAATGTGGAATGAAGGGTCTTCGCGTGCACGGCTGCAATATTCGAATCCCGACTATAATCCTGGTTCAGTGAGGGGTCTACTAATCAGGGGTGTACATTAAGGTGCTCATTTCCAAGGTATAGAAAGCTTCGGAGGACCACTGCATGAGAGACATTCTCAGCACCTCCTCTTTCGGGATTAGGACCAACATAAACGGGCCAATTACCCATGCTACTACTTAAAGGCTTAGGCTTCCTTATGAAACCATATCGTTATATCCCGCTAATCCCTATTCTAGGTAATTATTGTGCTCGTGGTACTGGGGTATACGATTTTCTTCAAGTTCGGGCCTGATTCATTGGCATCGCAGTGCAACTTCGAAGTTGAGCTGGCTCTCAGAACGGACACCGTTGGCTTGAGTTGGAGCAGGAAATTACAGGGCGTACATTGAAACCTAGTCGGTGTGTTTATGGTTATGCGTGTGGGGTTTCGGTGCCATAGAACTGCGAGTTGGTTATCAATCGTCCCGGCTTTGCACGGGACAATCCCCAAATATCACCTGAAAGAGTAAGCCCGAAAGTGCCTCACAGACAGCCGCTTGAAGGAACCATCTAAAGGACCCTAACCTAGTACCTTGGGATCCAAAAACCTAATGTTTTGAGGGTCACTACCCTCCTATTTGGGGGTCATGACCTACCATTTCGTAGGGTTTGGGGGTACAGCTAAAGCTTTGAAAGCTCGGTGTTTTCGTTGGCGCCTTGCACCCGCTGGCGCAGCGGGACCAGCCTGGCAGAATAGAGCAACATAATATAGGGGCCTAATCATGAGAAAAGGGGTTCCTGTTTGACGGGGTCTACAAGGGTACTATAGTATAGGGCCTTTGTAATTACTAGTAGAATAGTCCGCTTAAAGGGCTCCTTTAAAGGGGTCTATAGGGGGTCCATAATGCGGTTCTAGAAGATAGGGGCCTTAATAATTGAAACATGGTTTTGAGGGCCAGTTATAATAAGGAATTTGCAAGATAGTATTGGCAACTATTCAGGCCCCTATATTAGACAGTCCAAAACCGCTTTGGTGAAGGGCTTTTAGAAGATGCAAAACTCAAAAGGAATGGGCGTTAACTCTGGGGGGTCATACGCCTGTAGCACGAAGCTGGCCTGTCTCAGGCCCCCCTCAAGTGGTCCCCAGTCCTGTGGTGGAGGGTTAGCTGGAGCCGGAGCCGGAGCAGCTGGAGCTGGAGCTGGAGCGGCGCCCTCGTTGCTTGCCTCGGCACCATGGCTCGCCATGGTCTCAGGTCGGTCTCGCGCCCTCCTTACTCGTTCACAGCGCACCAAAACGGCTGCGGGTACAAACATTCGCGCAACAAAGACCACATGCTGCAATTGCACTGAGAGCACAGCCCTTGCCTCGAGATTGCATGGGTGCTACGGTACCTGGCTGGAGGCCTACCTACACCCCAAGCCGACCCACGCAGGACAAGTGAGCTAACCGAGAAAGAATCTGTTTCCTCAGCCCTAAACGCTCTGGAGGCGCCGCACATTGTGTGGAGAGGGCGCCGTAGGCACCCACGGAAAAAGCAGGCCCCCGCACCTTGCCGGACGAACCGAACAGGCAGAAAGGTGGGTCTTACGCACCTGTCGCAATGCAACCTGGCGTTCTTAGGGCTTTCGGGGCAGAAAAAGCTTCTACACGCTTCCAAGCGGGATTAGGGGTTTAGAGGCCCACCTACACTCCTGTTCGGGCCAGGCAGAGAGGCTCTACAGCACAACGCTCGCTGTTCTGACCCCTGCAGGCTTTTGCCTTTGGCCAGATGCGGCGAGCAATTGAGCAAACTTCAAAAACCAAGACGAACTCTGATTACCAATTACTTTAGATTAGCACCAGAAGTTTGCTCACTTGCTCTCGTCCGTTTTCGCAATGGCTTCCCTAAACCCACCCCTGCAGACCCCTCCTTCAACCCTGTTCCCCTGCAGATCCTCCCCTAAACCCTCTTGTAGATCCTTCCCTAAACCCACCTTGCAATTTCTTCGCAGACCCCCTTGCAGATCCTGCCCTGACCCCTCCCTTGCAGACCTCTCCCTCAACTCCCTCGCTGCAGATGCTACCCTAAACCCTCCCTCGCAGATCCCTCCCTCAACTTCCTCGCTGCAGATCGTCCCCTAAACCCTCCCTTGCAAATCCTCCTAAACCCCGTCCCGGCGGAAAGCAAGCATCTAGTGCCAGCTACAACAAGCAAATTTTTCTGACAGCGCAGCCTCGCAGACCTAGACCCACGCTTAACAATCTCAAAACCGGAAACCCTGAGACCCTGCAGAATAAAGCTCTGAGGCAGCCCGCATTTCGCGCTCCGCATGGGGCATGTCATCCACAACCTCACAGGCGCAACACTTGCAACTTGCTAAGACTTGCAAGTACTGCGCACTTCCCGCACTGACAGAAGCACCAACTGCCAATACCGTTCTTCTTCTCCAAATCGGTTCAACTAGTGGAAAAGGTATGGAAAACAGTATAATATTTCCGAAAACTGCTATTCTAACCAATAATGCCCGAATGACAAGTCCGACTGCGTCCACTCTCACGAGCTTCGCAGCCAATGGCCAGTGAAAAACCTACAAACCTACTACAGTCTCCAAGCTGCCAGAGGCCCATGGCAGACTGTGGTCACCACCAGCTGCCAGCAAGGCCCAGGTGCATGACCTTTCATCTCACACCTACTTCAAGTCTCCAAGCTGCCAAAGGCCCATGGCAGACTGCGGACTCCACCAGCTGTCCCCAGGACCCAGGTGCAAGACCGTGGTGCTACACCCTAAAGCCTAGTGGTGCAGTCTGCTCCAAACGATCCACAGGAGGAACCACCCTCCCCCTCACCCCCTCAAACAATGATGCCGAAACAAAGCTTAAGAGCAACAGAGGCAAGGTCTGAATCTTTGATACTTGCGAATTGCGGAAGCACGCCCGCGAAGTACATCTTTGTTGCGGTGGGGCAAGGGGAGGGTACTACAATTGATGGACAAAATCCTGCATGACCCTAAGGACCCTAAACTATGGGAATTATATGGTATATTCCTTATAATGGATAATGCAGGATTTTGTCCATCAGCCGTACGAACAGCGTCTGTCCCTGAATCTTGAACCCTGCACTAGCCCACGTTGTAATCGCTCAAGCATGCTTCGCAGTGGGGCCCCAGCCTGCTTTACACTGTGGCTGGTATCAGCACGACAGACCTTGGGAAGAGCCGATTTCGTGCAGGTTTGTTGAGCCCTACTTTAAGGTTTTGAAGGTTTAGGGTTTGATACTTTAGGTCTGACAAGCCGACAGGCTTTGAGGCTTTGCGATTTGCACTGGAAAACGCTACCCAAATCAACCAAGCCCGCAAAACAGCGCCAAATAGATAGAACACGTGATAACCTATTTTTTTTTACGAGCGCACTGCCGCTGGTACTACTGTTGATGGACAAAATCCTGCATGACCCTAAGGACCCTAAACTATGGGAATTATATGGTAGATTCCTTATACTGGATAATGCAGGATTTTGTCCATCAACCGTAGGAACAGCGTCTGTCCCTGAATCTTGAACCCTGCACTTTAACCCACGTCGTAATCGCTCAAGCATGCTTCGCAGTGGGGCCCCAGCCTGCTTTACACCGTGAGCACGACAGACCTTGGGAAGGGCCGATTTCGTGCAGGTTTGTTGAGCCCTACTTTAAGGTTTTGAAGGTTTAGGGTTTGATACTTTAGGTCTGACAAGCCGACAGGCTTTGAAGCTTTGCGATTTGCATTGGAAAACGCTGCCCAAATCAACCAAGCCCGCAAAACAGCGCCAAATAGATAGAACACGTGATAACCTATTTTTTTTTACGAGCGCACTGCCGCTGGTACTACTGTTGATGGACAAAATCCTGCATGACCCTAAGGACCCTAAACTATGGGAATTATATGGTATATTCCTTATACTGGATAATGCAGGATTTTGTCCATCAACCGTAGGAACAGCGTCTGTCCCTGAATCTTGAACCCTGCACTTTAACCCACGTCGTAATCGCTCAAGCATGCTTCGCAGTGAGGCCCCAGCCTGCTTTACACCGTGAGCACGACAGACCTTGGGAAGGGCCGATGCACTCTCAACGCTCACAGTTGGGCACGAAGTACCGCCGTCTCCAAGCTTAACTCTGAGCTGGCGCGCCTTTCGAAGGGCAACCAGAATGCCCACTTCCATCTTCCATACCGGTCCATACCTGGTGTAGAAGCGAAGTGCAGTCGAATGGCCTGACCTACCTGTGTGCCTCTGCACTCTCAACGCTCACAGTTGGGCACGAAGTACGGCAGTCTCCAAGCTTAACTCTCAGAGATGGCGCGCCTTTCGAAGGGCATCAAGAATGCCCACTTCCATCTTCCATACCTGGTGTAGAAGCAAAGTGCAGTCGAATGGGCAAGTGGAGCGTTCGTTCTCTGAGTCCTTGGCAGGCTGGCGGCCTGCGGCCGAAAACTGCAGCACCCAAAATTGTTTCGGGATCTGTAAATGCACTCCTAGCAGCACCTCACAGGGATTCGGTATTGGACGCTTGCAAAACTGCATGCCGGCCAATTTTGCTGCTTGCAGAAACAAATTTGGTCATGAAGACCCACAACCTCGCCTTTACATCTGCTTTAGCTGCACTTTTTAACTGGCAGTGTAGAAGATCGCAGGCGAAAGCCGCAGCACCTCTACATCTGCCTTGGCCGTTGCCCAGTGTAGAGGATCGCAGGCAAAAGCCGCAGCACCTCTACATCTGCCTTGGCCTTGGCCGTTGCACAGTGTAGAGGATCGCAGGCAAAGGCCGCAGCACCTCTACATCTGCCTTGGCCCTTGCACTTTTTTAACTGGCAGTGTAGAGGATCGCAGGCGAAAGCCGCAGCACCTCTACATCTGCCTTGGTCCTGGCACTTTCTAACTGGCAGTAAAAGGCTCGCAGGCAAACGCCGCAGCACCTCTACACTTGCCTTTTTCTTATCTGAATGCACACATCTGGAGCATGGATCGGACTTTTTCTGTCACTTCGAGAGTACTTCGAGCTTGGAGAACTTCAGACCACACGCAGGGATATGTTTCCCCTGCAAATGATCTTACGGGGCCGCTAGACGGGCCGCTGCAGATCTGCAAACGATCTTAGGGGGCCGCTTGGCGGGCCGCTAGGATGATTTCCAAGTCTCTCACTGAGAGAGCCTTCGTCTTCTTTACAAGTTTCGCCTTGCGCTTCTGCACAGCGCGCAAAGCCTTCTGGTGCTCTCTGCAGGCCTTTTTGGCGTCCAGCTTCCTTGCCTTGAGCATGCGAATCTGGGCGTCGAGGTCCTACAAGGAGAAGGATGCTAATTGAGGGCGTCGAGGTCCTATTAAGAGTTCCCAGATTCAGGGGTTTTTTCACTACCAAAACAGACGAATCTGGGCGTCGAGGTTCAGGGGGTCTACTTAGCAGCAAAACGTAACCACAACCCTCCAGCCCCCTACAGTAGAGCCTGGCACTGACGATTAAGCCGACTGACGTATGTCAGAGGGAGAGTCTGTGGCAACACCAGTAGGAACAGAAAGCGCTACTCAAGACAGCACAAACTTGGGAGCTAGTGAGGCTACGACTACGAAATCCGCAGCGGCTTGCCCTGCAGCGGCTTACACAGCCAATCCATGCGATTAATCTTGCGCTTGCGAGGCAACAAGAGTTGAAAGTCTGCTTCGTTCAGGCAGCCGTCGCTTGGTCTGTACAAACCAATTCGATCAAACACTGGTTTCCAAGCATACTGCCGTAAAAAACTTGGACCTGCCTTGCTCAGGATTTCCAACCAAGCAAAACGTGACAAACCTTCACCATCCTTCGTCATGCACGTCTGACACAAATCCAGCACATGACGCTTGTACCGTCCCAAAATGCCAACGTCCAAGGGTTGACAAGTACCAGTGGTGCCTGGAGGAACAGGGCACACCCAAATGTCCGCGCTGGCAGCTGTTCTCAGAACTTCACGTGCCAAATGTGGACTTGCCGTGTCCATCAAAACAATGACTTGGTAGGATTTGAATGCCACAGTTGCAGCTCTCAAACGCTTCAGGAAAAGACACGTCAAACGACTGTTGGTCCATGCTGATTTCTCACGGAACAAGCTGGACCCGCGGGGCTTTTTGGCACGAACTGCTTTGAACTGTTTTGCCGTCACAGTACGACAGTTGGTTATGGTGAACTGCGGTAAATGCGGCTGCACTTCCGTTTGGTCACAAGCAGCAAGCACTTGTGTGACACACAACCTCTTATCCTGCTTGGTGCAAGGGCCATGACAGCTTGAACTTTGCACGACGTTGCCATGAGCTTCAAACCCGTATTTCATCGACGTCTCGTCAAAGTTAACCAGTAAGGGCTTCTTGTGAGCGGGCACTTGAGCACGAAGCCATGCCACATGGCGACGAAATGCTGTGGCCTAGTGGATGGAGAACTCTCCGAAAAGGGCGTTTTTTTTGGCTCGAAAAGCGGGACCCATTTGGGACTCCAATAAGGACCCCCGAAAAAGACCCACCCGATCTGCCGGCCTTTTCCAGCCCCGAAACTGGACCCCCAAACTGGTACCCCAAACAGGAACCCAACAGTGGAGCCCCAAGTCCTCCCCATTGGCTCCCCCAAGACTTGACCCCAAGCCCAAGTCGACATGTTCTCTTCTTCAAGTGTTGACACCCTAAAGAGTTCAGGGGCTGTACATCACAGCAGGACGCCAACATAGAAACGAAATGTTTGCTCAATCAAAACAAGGTTCTTTTGCAGCCTCCTCTTCCACGCTCAGTTTAGGCTTAGCGCGAAGGAACCCGATTTTTATGCCCCAGCGTCTTCGAAAACCAGCACACCATCGCCGAAACCAGCGCCCATGCTGTTTCTGAATCACGCTGTTGTACGCAGATCGCCTCAAGCCAGATAGCAGATCACTGCCGCCTACTTCATCCAAGCCAGCACAGAAACCAGCACATACCTGTCGGGAGCTGGGTGCCGCCCCTTTCAAATTTGATCTGGCCACAAAAGCAGCAGCCTGATGCTCACTTACAAATTTCTGCGCCACACTACGAATCCGCTGGATCTTGGGACATGCTTCATCGGACGGGCTTTCTAACGCCACCAACCAGTCAATCTTGGCTTCCAAATACCGCTCCTCGACAAATAGCCTTGGGTCCAGAACTTCTGTTTGTTGGCGGCGCCGCTGTGCATGCGCTGCGCTTAGGTATGCCACAGCAACATCTGTCACATGCCCCGACAAAACAAAGACACAGAGCAGAACGTTCAATTGGAACTGTGTCAGTCCACCGCGTTCACCATCACAGCGTGCTCTGTACTTTGCCATGTTTGCAGCTTTGAGCTCACGCTTCAGTTGTTTCAACTGCTCCTAGACGCGAGCAAACCAAAAACAGAAGTGCCTAACACAACAGCAAAAATAGCAACAGCGCTCTGTCTGCATAAATTGACCCACCAGATACCCCTTACAAAACTGAACACAGATTGATTGCTTCGGGTTTGCGAAGTACCACTAGGACTTGACTTGGAGCGCGCAAGGTGGAACTCTGGGGGGTCATACGCCTGTAGCACGAAGCTGGCCTGTCTCAGGCCCCCCTCAAGTGGTCCCCAGTCCTGTGGTGGAGGGTTAGCTGGAGCCGGAGCCGGAGCAGCTGGAGCTGGAGCTGGAGCGGCGCCCTCGTTGCTTGCCTCGGCACCATGGCTCGCCATGGTCTCAGGTCGGTCTCGCGCCCTCCTTACTCGTTCACAGTGCACCAAAACGGCTGCGGGTACAAACATTCGCTCAACAAAGACCACATGCTGCAATTGCACTGAGAGCACAGCCCTTGCCTCGAGATTGCATGGGTGCTACGGTACCTGGCTGGAGGCCTACCTACACCCCAAGCCGACCCACGCAGGACAAGTGAGCTAACCGAGAAAGAATCTGTTTCCTCAGCCCTAAACGCTCTGGAGGCGCCGCACATTGTGTGGAGAGGGCGCCGTAGGCACCCACGGAAAAAGCAGGCCCCCGCACCTTGCCGGACGAACCGAACAGGCAGAAAGGTGGGTCTTACGCACCTGTCGCAATGCAACCTGGCGTTCTTAGGGCTTTCGGGGCAGAAAAAGCTTCTACACGCTTCCAAGCGGGATTAGGGGTTTAGAGGCCCACCTACACTCCTGTTCGGGCCAGGCAGAGAGGCTCTACAGCACAACGCTCGCTGTTCTGACCCCTGCAGGCTTTTGCCTTTGGCCAGATGCGGCGAGCAATTGAGCAAACTTCAAAAACCAAGACGAACTCTGATTACCAATTACTTTAGATTAGCACCAGAAGTTTGCTCACTTGCTCTCGTCCGTTTTCGCAATGGCTTCCCTAAACCCACCCCTGCAGACCCCTCCTTCAACCCTGTTCCCCTGCAGATCCTCCCCTAAACCCTCTTGTAGATCCTTCCCTAAACCCACCTTGCAATTTCTTCGCAGACCCCCTTGCAGATCCTGCCCTGAACCCTCCCTTGCAGACCTCTCCCTCAACTCCCTCGCTGCAGATGCTACCCTAAACCCTCCCTCGCAGATCCCTCCCTCAACTTCCTCGCTGCAGATCGTCCCCTAAACCCTCCCTTGCAAATCCTCCTAAACCCCGTCCCGGCGGAAAGCAAGCATCTAGTGCCAGCTACAACAAGCAAATTTTTCTGACAGCGCAGCCTCGCAGACCTAGACCCACGCTTAACAATCTCAAAACCGGAAACCCTGAGACCCTGCAGAATAAAGCTCTGAGGCAGCCCGCATTTCGCGCTCCGCATGGGGCATGTCATCCACAACCTCACAGGCGCAACACTTGCAACTTGCTAAGACTTGCAAGTACTGCGCACTTCCCGCACTGACAGAAGCACCAACTGCCAATACCGTTCTTCTTCTCCAAATCGGTTCAACTAGTGGAAAAGGTATGGAAAACAGTATAATATTTCCGAAAACTGCTATTCTAACCAATAATGCCCGAATGACAAGTCCGACTGCGTCCACTCTCACGAGCTTCGCAGCCAATGGCCAGTGAAAAACCTACAAACCTACTACAGTCTCCAAGCTGCCAGAGGCCCATGGCAGACTGTGGTCACCACCAGCTGCCAGCAAGGCCCAGGTGCATGACCTTTCAGCTCACACCTACTTCAAGTCTCCAAGCTGCCAGAGGCCCATGGCAGACTGCGGACTCCACCAGCTGTCCCCAGGACCCAGGTGCAAGACCGTGGTGCTACACCCTAAAGCCTAGTGGTGCAGTCTGCTCCAAACGATCCACAGGAGGAACCACCCTCCCCCTCACCCCCTCAAACAATGATGCCGAAACAAAGCTTAAGAGCAACAGAGGCAAGGTCTGAATCTTTGATACTTGCGAATTGCGGAAGCACGCCCGCGAAGTACATCTTTGTTGCGGTGGGGCAAGGGGAGGGTACTACAATTGATGGACAAAATCCTGCATGACCCTAAGGACCCTAAACTATGGGAATTATATGGTATATTCCTTATAATGGATAATGCAGGATTTTGTCCATCAGCCGTACGAACAGCGTCTGTCCCTGAATCTTGAACCCTGCACTAGCCCACGTTGTAATCGCTCAAGCATGCTTCGCAGTGGGGCCCCAGCCTGCTTTACACTGTGGCTGGTATCAGCACGACAGACCTTGGGAAGAGCCGATTTCGTGCAGGTTTGTTGAGCCCTACTTTAAGGTTTTGAAGGTTTAGGGTTTGATACTTTAGGTCTGACAAGCCGACAGGCTTTGAGGCTTTGCGATTTGCACTGGAAAACGCTACCCAAATCAACCAAGCCCGCAAAACAGCGCCAAATAGATAGAACACGTGATAACCTATTTTTTTTTACGAGCGCACTGCCGCTGGTACTACTGTTGATGGACAAAATCCTGCATGACCCTAAGGACCCTAAACTATGGGAATTATATGGTAGATTCCTTATACTGGATAATGCAGGATTTTGTCCATCAACCGTAGGAACAGCGTCTGTCCCTGAATCTTGAACCCTGCACTTTAACCCACGTCGTAATCGCTCAAGCATGCTTCGAGCGTGGGGCCCCAGCCTGCTTTACACCGTGAGCACGACAGACCTTGGGAAGGGCCGATTTCGTGCAGGTTTGTTGAGCCCTACTTTAAGGTTTTGAAGGTTTAGGGTTTGATACTTTAGGTCTGACAAGCCGACAGGCTTTGAGGCTTTGCGATTTGCACTGGAAAACGCTACCCAAATCAACCAAGCCCGCAAAACAGCGCCAAATAGATAGAACACGTGATAACCTATTTTTTTTTACGAGCGCACTGCCGCTGGTACTACTGTTGATGGACAAAATCCTGCATGACCCTAAGGACCCTAAACTATGGGAATTATATGGTAGATTCCTTATACTGGATAATGCAGGATTTTGTCCATCAACCGTAGGAACAGCGTCTGTCCCTGAATCTTGAACCCTGCACTTTAACCCACGTCGTAATCGCTCAAGCATGCTTCGCAGTGAGGCCCCAGCCTGCTTTACACCGTGAGCACGACAGACCTTGGGAAGGGCCGATGCACTCTCAACGCTCACAGTTGGGCACGAAGTACCGCCGTCTCCAAGCTTGGCTCTGAGCTGGCGCGCCTTTCGAAGGGCAACCAGAATGCCCACTTCCATCTTCCATACCGGTCCATACCTGGTGTAGAAGCGAAGTGCAGTCGAATGGCCTGACCTACCTGTGTTCCTCTGCACTCTCAACGCTCACAGTTGGGCACGAAGTACGGCAGTCTCCAAGCTTAACTCTCAGAGATGGCGCGCGAAGGGCATCAAGAATGCCCACTTCCATCTTCCATACCTGGTGTAGAAGCAAAGTGCAGTCGAATGGGCAAGTGGAGCGTTCGTTCTCTGAGTCCTTGGCAGGCTGGCGGCCTGCGGCCGAAAACTGCAGCACCCAAAATTGTTTCGGGATCTGTGAATGCACTCCTAGCAGCACCTCACAGGGATTCGGTATTGGACGCTTGCAAAACTGCATGCCGGCCAATTTTGCTGCTTGCAGAAACAATTTGGTCATGAAGACCCACAACCTCACCTTTACATCTGCTTTAGCTGCACTTTTTAACTCGCAGTGTAGAAGATCGCAGGCGAAAGCCGCAGCACCTCTACATCTGCCTTGGCCGTTGCACAGTGTAGAGGATCGCAGGCAAAAGCCGCAGCACCTCTACATCTGCCTTGGCCTTGGCCGTTGCACAGTGTAGAGGATCGCAGGCAAAGGCCGCAGCACCTCTACATTTGCCTTGGCCCTTGCACTTTTTTAACTGGCAGTGTAGAGGATCGCAGGCGAAAGCCGCAGCACCTCTACATCTGCCTTGGTCCTGGCACTTTCTAACTGGCAGTAAAAGGCTCGCAGGCAAACGCCGCAGCACCTCTACACTTGCCTTTTTCTTATCTGAATGCACACATCTGGAGCATGGATCGGACTTTCTCTGTCACTTCGAGAGTACTTCGAGCTTGGAGAACTTCAGACCACACGCAGGGATATGTTTCCCCTGCAAATGATCTTACGGGGCCGCTAGACGGGCCGCTGCAGATCTGCAAACGATCTTAGGGGGCCGCTTGGCGGGCCGCTAGGATGATTTCCAAGTCTCTCACTGAGAGAGCCTTCGTCTTCTTTACAAGTTTCGCCTTGCGCTTCTGCACAGCGCGCAAAGCCTTCTGGTGCTCTCTGCAGGCCTTTTTGGCGTCCAGCTTCCTTGCCTTGAGCATGCGAATCTGGGCGTCGAGGTCCTACAAGGAGAAGGATGCTAATTGAGGGCGTCGAGGTCCTATTAAGAGTTCCCAGATTCAGGGGTTTTTTCACTACCAAAACAGACGAATCTGGGCGTCGAGGTTCAGGGGGTCTACTTAGCAGCAAAACGTAACCACAACCCTCCAGCCCCCTACAGTAGAGCCTGGCACTGACGATTAAGCCGACTGACGTATGTCAGAGGGAGAGTCTGTGGCAACACCGGTAGGAACAGAAAGCGCTACTCAAGACAGCACAAACTTGGGAGCTAGTGAGGCTACGACTACGAAATCCGCAGCGGCTTGCCCTGCAGCGGCTTACACAGCCAATCCATGCGATTAATCTTGCGCTTGCGAGGCAACAAGAGTTGAAAGTCTGCTTCGTTCAGGCAGCCGTCGCTTGGTCTGTACAAACCAATTCGATCAAACACTGGTTTCCAAGCATACTGCCGTAAAAAACTTGGACCTGCCTTGCTCAGGATTTCCAACCAAGCAAAACGTGACAAACCTTCACCATCCTTCGTCATGCACGTCTGACACAAATCCAGCACATGACGCTTGTACCGTCCCAAAATGCCAACGTCCAAGGGTTGACAAGTACCAGTGGTGCCTGGAGGAACAGGGCACACCCAAATGTCCGCGCTGGCAGCTGTTCTCAGAACTTCACGTGCCAAATGTGGACTTGCCGTGTCCATCAAAACAATGACTTGGTAGGATTTGAATGCCACAGTTGCAGCTCTCAAACGCTTCAGGAAAAGACACGTCAAACGACTGTTGGTCCATGCTGATTTCTCACGGAACAAGCTGGACCCGCGGGGCTTTTTGGCACGAACTGCTTTGAACTGTTTTGCCGTCACAGTACGACAGTTGGTTATGGTGAACTGCGGTAAATGCGGCTGCACTTCCGTTTGGTCACAAGCAGCAAGCACTTGTGTGACACACAACCTCTTATCCTGCTTGGTGCAAGGGCCATGACAGCTTGAACTTTGCACGACGTTGCCATGAGCTTCAAACCCGTATTTCATCGACGTCTCGTCAAAGTTAACCAGTAAGGGCTTCTTGTGAGCGGGCACTTGAGCACGAAGCCATGCCACATGGCGACGAAATGCTGTGGCCTAGTGGATGGAGAACTCTCCGAAAAGGGTGTTTTTTTTGGCTCGAAAAGCGGGACCCATTTGGGACTCCAATAAGGACCCCCGAAAAAGACCCACCCGATCTGCCGGCCTTTTCCAGCCCCGAAACTGGACCCCCAAACTGGTACCCCAAACAGGAACCCAACAGTGGAGCCCCAAGTCCTCCCCATTGGCCCCCCCAAGACTTGACCCCAAGCCCAAGTCGACATGTTCTCTTCTTCAAGTGTTGACACCCTAAAGAGTTCAGGGGCTGTACATCACAGCAGGACGCCAACATGGAAACGAAATGTTTGCTCAATCAAAACAAGGTTCTTTTGCAGCCTCCTCTTCCACGCTCAGTTTAGGCTTAGCGCGAAGGACCCCGATTTTTATGCCCCAGCGTCTTCGAAAACCAGCACACCATCGCCGAAACCAGCGCCCATGCTGTTTCTGAATCACGCTGTTGTACGCAGATCGCCTCAAGCCAGATAGCAGATCACTGCCGCCTACTTCATCCAAGCCAGCACACAAACCAGCACATACCTGTCGGGAGCTGGGTGCCGCCCCTTTCAAATTTGATCTGGCCACAAAAGCAGCAGCCTGATGCTCACTTACAAATTTCTGCGCCCCACTACGAATCCGCTGGATCTTGGGACATGCTTCATCGGACGGGCTTTCTAACGCCACCAACCAGTCAATCTTGGCTTCCAAATACCGCTCCTCGACAAATAGCCTTGGGTCCAGAACTTCTGTTTGTTGGCGACGCCGCTGTGCATGCGCTGTGCTTAGGTATGCCACAGCAACATCTGTCACATGCCCCGACAAAACAAAGACACAGAGCAGAACGTTCAACTGGAACTGTGTCAGTCCACCGCGTTCACCATCACCGCGTGCTCTGTACTTTGCCATGTTTGCAGCTTTGAGCTCACGCTTCAGTTGTTTCAACTGCTCCTAGACGCGAGCAAACCAAAAACAGAAGTGCCTAACACAACAGCATAAATAGCAACAGCGCTCTGTCTGCATAAATTGACCCACCAGATACCCCTTACAAAACTGAACACAGATTGATTGCTTCGGGTTTGCGAAGTACCACTAGGACTTGGAGCGCGCAAGGTGGAACTCTGGGGGGTAATACGCCTGTAGCACGAAGCTGGCCTGTCTCAGGCCCCCCTCAAGTGGTCCCCAGTC